>JARHVA010004546.1:882500-1182500 GCA_037957365.1 Torreya grandis | reverse complement strand
AATATGACACGGATGACATGTATTTATGATAATATATAGATATAGATAAGGGATTAAAGACCTAATATATGTATCTTATATAGTTGGGCCAAAAATATAACTATGGTAATGACCATCCCTATATATAGTAAAATATTGCCAATTGACTTCCCACCTAGATCTAATATCTATACTATAGATGGGGATGGGGCCATAACTCTATACAAAGGGTTGGGACCCTATATTTATCTATCTCTATTTATGTGTCTATATTTAATCTAATAGTTGGTGTAATATGAGTGTATAAAATTAAATATGATCCATGTACTTGACAATGCTAATTATTGACACATTCTAATCCACATGACTTGTACACAAGTACATGATTCTTATTTCTTATTCATCTATTCCGTTTATCTATATATGGGATTAAACATTTGATTGAAACTACTTACTTAAAACTCCCAATGTCAAATGATTAAGCTATCTAAAATACCTATAGACTATCTCTAATAGATAAATACTATCCTTGATTCTTCTAAATAAGTTGTCACTAAGAATATAGGAGCGTAGTTTGCCTATGTCCACTTACGTTAGATAAAGGAAATTATCAAAATATTATCCTATAAATACATATCAAGAGTCATTCTTTTTTTCCACTTTCTATTCACTTGGTTCAAGCATATACACTTCTGCACATTGTGCAAATATGCCCTATTCTACCCAAATTTTGAATCACTCACAAGGAATAGTCATAAAACAAGTCAAGGGCATTCTAAATTAATTAAAAATTTAAAATTACTAAGTATCGAAGACATCTTATAGTTTTGTACATATAGTCAAAGGATAAAATTTTCATGTTAACATTAGGTGGGATACACATGTGGGCTAAATTTACCTCATTGGATTATTTTGTATGTAGGCAAGTTTAAACATCAAGGGCATGATTAATGTTAGTTAACCCCATTAAAGTCCTATCTTTTATTTCAAATTTTAAATCTATCAATGTTCCATAAGGGTTTAAAACACAAAAAGATAAAAAATGACTTATGTGTGGTCAAACCCTAATTATAATCTCTCAGACTTCTTAAAATCCATAAGTACAAAAGGTGCAATAACTAGTTCTTCAACATAGTCAACTAGGATACGTCTATGGTCAACTAACTTGAGGGAACTACATGGCTGACCACTTTACTAGTTGTGTCCAAAAACATCTTATAATTTGTCCTCTATTTTATTATTTATAAATCTTACATTCTCTATCTTTTCTTGTCAACAACCTCTCAAAGTCAACTATGACAAGTTTGTAGTAAATGGATTAAAACACATCATGTCATCGTACACTTACAATGAGCCTCCTAAATTATATTTATTTTTTTAATTCTCATCTTGAGCTTGTAAATCAACTCTTATTCTAATTTTTACTTATAAATAGTATAAAATTTAACAAAAGTCTACATGCAAGCTAAATATATCTCTTCTTAGTACTTTCAAAAGATATCAAGTTTCCATATTTAATAATTTTTCAAAATTAGAATAGTTAAATATTTTATGTCTTTAAACTTATGATATTTACACTTTTACACCTATTAGAACACACTAAAATATATTTTTTAATAAAAAAGGTAAAACATACTTGCAAACCCAAACTATTTCTTTCGAGCCTTTTACTTTTTTGATTTAGTTTTTAATTCGATTTTTATTTTTTCTTTATTTTTGTATAAACTATGTTACAATAGTTTTAAAACTCATAGGATTTGTCATTATGGGCAATGTGATATTAATTTTAAATGAGACATGATGTGATGGGTATTGGCCTAATACCCAAGCCATCATAAACCATTATTCATGGATTTTAGATTCCACGTGCCTCAAAATTTATAATAAATGCCTAGGGTTTTGTGTTTAGCCATAGAAACAATTTGACCATTTGTTCTTGTAGTGCATAGGTAAGTGGTTAGCCTCAATAAGTTACTCTCAATGTACTCTAGAGTTGGGATAGTGTGGATATGGGAATGGTTAAATCCTTTATAGTTATTTTATTCATAGTCTCTTCAATATTTATGACTGGGATCAATATATCCAAGAGCTTACAAATCAGGCACACCTTTGACTAGTTTCACCCTTCTCCTTTTTAATTAAACTTCCAAAGTCTCAAATCCAAAGCATTATAACAATGAATGCATATTAATTACATTAATTAAATTTAAATATTACATATTTTCATTATTTTCAATCTATCATTAATTATCTATATGCATTGATCAAATCTAAAAAATAATATCCTAGGTAAAATCACTTATGTACAATCTAAAACCTTCCTCAACTCATATTAATGAAATATATAATTTGAACTAGTCACTACCAAGAATCAAAGGGCATGCATGACACATATTGTTCCTCTTACTCTAATTATTCATCCATGACTAATATTAAACTCTACATTATACACTGTCAACACGTGATGAGGAAGGATATCTCATATACTATGACATAAATATGTTTCTAAACATGTTCCTCCTCAACTCATCCACCTCTGACAAGGCATTCCTATTATTCCAAAATATATAATATCATGGATCAACTTCATAATGCTTAAGCTAATATTTAAATGTGATAATTTATCCAATTGACACCAATGTATAATTATATTCTTATGCAACATTACACAACATGATTTTACCTAGTAATTATTACATCTAAATTTCTCACTATGCAAACTCACTTCATTATCCATGGATATTTATTTTTGTCTATTTGATTTTTTTATTATTTGCCTAAAATATGAAATTATATGCTATTATGGGATAATTTAATATTGCTTTGGTTACGTGGTTACCTTGATATGATCTAGTTATAGTGTATATTTTTACATTATGATCATGATGAGTTGTTATTTCATCTATATTTTATGATGCATATATCATGATGTATGGTCTAACTACCTATTTGTTGTGAGTTTGATCCAGGAGAACTCATCCCTCAAAGCATGAAGGGGGGAGAGCATCATTGGAGAGGGTTATATAGATGGAGATGTTGGAGGATGATAAAGAAATCAGCTAGAACTGTGCACAAACTACATTATTTAGGACATGATTAGATGCATTATTGAATGGTTAGAGTAGTGTATTTTGATGACATTTACATTTAGAAAATATATACACATGACTAGTTTAGTGTAATGATGATGTGGAATTAATTTTATGTGTTTATGATTGTAGTATTTTTATTAAGTTATTATGGCTAACTATTGTACTAAATAGTCTTTTATTATTAAGATAATTAGGGAAATATAAAAATAAGAAATAAAATAAAAAGTTAGTATAAGATGAAAAGTGGAAAGGTTTAAATATAGAGAAAAAACAAAAAAATATCAAAATATTGGTATAAAAATAAATAAGAAGAAATGGACAACTTAAAAAAAAAACCACACCATACTTAGAATAAAATAATAAGATGGGTGCATTTCTTAAGGAGGAAGACAACTTTAAAAATAAAATCTATGCCATTTTCATAATATGGAATAAAAGAATATGTTTGGGGGAGATAAGGGAGGCACATATATAGAGGAGAGGAGTCAGATAAAATGAATAGAAGGAGATGGGAAAAAATCACAAGAGCATAGAGGTGAGACATGTTTTTAGAGGGTTTTCCTAGGTAGGCATTACACGTAAATTCTATGTATTTGATAAGAATAAGAAAAATAAATGTATCGACATCTAACAAACCTAAACTTGGCAATAAACTTAGAAAAAATATATAGAGTCTGCCATAATTATTATTCTTATTACTCATGAGTTTGGTGATGTAATTTTAGAGGTCAAAACATAGTTTTAGAAGATTGAATGACTATTGATCAGAATTTACATAATCATAGAATCTATATATAAATAATTGTAACGATCTATAGTGTGGTATAAACTATAGATTGAAATTAACACAATCAATTTCCCTACAAATAAATAAATAATTTAGGGATAAATTTACACAATGATTTGAGAAGTATATCCAAATATAATAAATAACTATCAAGTCAATATGTTATATCAATAATCAGTAATCTGTATGTATACAAATAATCAATTAACTTTGTATATTACTCAAATTCCAACTCTTATATTGTATCAATCTTATTTCTATGGATAATTGCATCGTACTATTTATATAACTAGGTTTTTATGGTAATTGTATTCTTAAACAATTGAGATTCTATTAAATTCATGTATGTAAAACTAATATTTCATAGGGCCCTCTGAGATTTGAATCGATGCCTTACATTGAGTTAGATCTCTCTTATATGTGGTGTCTAACTAACTCTATTAGTGGCCTATGCTATGATATTCAAAGTTTAGCATACTTATTTATATATATGGTAGTATCTATTTCATACATATACTCAATAAATTAAATTACAGTGGAATATATAATGCACTGATTAGGGTGTTGTAATACTTACATAATGAATTAAACCAAAATGGTAAATATTTACTTATACATCTCTTGATAATATCCAACTAACCCAAAATATAATTAGAAAAAAATATTTGGAGTCTTTTCAGACAATGTGTATTTATGGAAAATTAGAAAGGGAGATAGTTGATACCTTTGTACTATTTTGACATGCCATAACCATCTAAATTATATCTAAAAGTATATATAAAAGATATATACCATGATATAGAATTACATTAAATTAAGTAAACCAATTTATTAATAATATATTTACTAAGAATATACATAAATATGGATCTATATCTATAAATTTATTGTAATATAAAGATAATATTTATGATCCAAGGCTGCATAGGGTGATATATGTATATGCAAGGTGAAATATCTTACTACATGGTCGATATGTATTTACAATGGCTTGATATTTCCCCCTCCACCATACTAAGTTATACATGTTATATATTAGACACATGATATTTTAAGGATGTATATCATTATTTATTTTAAATATTATTTCTTATTATCTTTAGGTCAATGATTAGTATTTCTTTATTAAGCTATTCACTATCATAATAATTTATTGGAAATATGATTGCCATTGATGTCAAAATAGAAATTATGAGCATATAATTAATTTTAAATGATGAATATGATGATAATGGTGATATTATCAGAGGTTAAGGATGATTGGAATGATTGTGTGCATGAATGGAAGTCATCTAGTTCTTCATAATGATCATCTAGACATTTTGGGTCTAAATAAGAAAAGATAAGAAGGATTTAGGACCAAATGGATATATGGATTAAATATCCTATTGAAAATGAATAAATGCACTAATTTAAAGGTCATGTAAATAAGTGTAACAAGAGTTATGTAGGTGCACAATTAACCTTCCATGCAAAATGAAATGGACTCCACACTTAGACAAAATCTGCACAAGGTCATGCAAAGTTGTCATGCTTTTACAAAGATCACTTATGGAAAATTTCAAAAGAAGTAGATAGAAAATATATCATGGGTTTTTCATGATAATTCTATAGATATGATCCATAGATTTAATTGAGAAGGAATGAGCTCAAATTTGAATTATCTTTTCTCTCAAACATGATAGGGTTTCTCAATAAAACCCTCAGGGTTTAGGTCATGGTGTAAATAGGCAATTTTTATTTTGATGGTGACTGGATATAGCCTGGACCTAGTAGCTTAAGTTATAACTTAAGCCTTTTTCATCAATGCTAAACTGGCCCTTTGACCTATCAATTGCTATCTTGAGCAGTGATCAAAGGACTTAATATTTCCTAAGTCTTAAACCTTATATTATGTTTGTACTTGATCAATGAATAACACTTAATCAAACATTAGATATACAATGGAGCATGATGAAGTAAAATTGTCAAAAGTTACTCTAAATTAACATGCAAGTGATAAGTGTCATAATCATGATGCCTACATAGTAGATCAATGGAGTGGCTTAAAGTCAAAAGGTCAGTGGTTTAAAGTCAAAATGTCTCAATAGCAGGAACTGACAACTATGTATAGAAGGCACATGCTTATGCCAAGTGTCATATCCTTGAGTTTTGGATAGATATAAAGATTGATCTTATTTAAATATCTAATGGTTAATAAATGATCATATAAAGAAGATCTAATAGAGTGAGTGGACTCAGATGGAGTAAAGTGATCTATGTTTATCGACATAGTGGCAAGTTAAAGAATGAGCAGGTTTGAGAAGATCGATGGAATGAAATTACTCGAAAGATATAGGAAGAAATGAGATGGCATAAAGAGATCATTGTTTAAAATCAAGATATAAGTAAAGATCATGCATCTTTGAATATCAAACAACACAAAAAATCCTAGATCAGGAAGATCGATAGATGTATTTTAAAGATGATAAAACTAAAGTTCAAAAGCGTACAAAATCCTCTTAGAATGTGATCAAATGGACACACTTTAAAGCTGAGCTAGATAATTAGAGACCATTGGATTATGGTTCCAATCACAATATTAATGACTAACATTTGAAGACATGTCCAGACAAATGGTAAGCTACATGAATATGTAAGAACTCATGTATAAGCTCTATATATCTATATAGATAATGAGATTGATAGATCCAAATCATCAAATATACATTAAAGAGAATATGCATAAAAAATTGAGTCTATAAGATGCTATATATAGTAAATAAACCTAAAATAATGGAATGATGCATGTAATTGAGACGCTGGAGACTTTAGTCTGTCATAATGAACTAAAGTCTAGAATTAGTATGATGTGTTAATAGTTTGAGTGTGAACACATAGAAGAAATAGCACCATAGATCAATTGTATATATATAATAACTAAGACAAAGGAAAGTATGATTTATAAATTAAGAGTGTGTTATAACTAAAGAATACCCAAACACAGGTAGGTGTTTAAAAAGGATGAGTTATTGTTGATAAGTTATGTCAAAAATGAAAATATACAAACACAATCAAGCAGGGAGATAAAGTGTGTTGAATAGAGACATATTCAAACAAAATATCATAGGAATAGAGAGGAGAAGAGAGGAATAAAGTAACAAAGAGAATGTGTAAAGTATGATCAGATGCAGATTAGACCTATAACAAATAACAAAGATTTGGCTTCATGTATGAATGCATTTGTAAACTAGAGTTGTAGCTCCATATGAATCTGATTCGTTATTTCCATCAAATAGATTGAGTGGGTAATTAAATTATGGAGTGAGTGATTCCTTAGAGTTGAAGCTCTTAAATTTGGGGATTGGTGTCCTTACAAGTGTAACCAATGAGGTTTGATAGTAAGGCTTTGAATTATGAGGCTAGATTAGAATAGTAGATTCTAAAAGCTATTCTCACTATAGTTTTTACCTTTGGGTTTCCCATGTATAACTTTGGTGTCATATATATTTGTGTGTATGTGATCTCTACATATTTTATTTGATGTGCATATATATTTTTAATCTATTCTAAAAAGGTAATTAAAAGGACTAGTTATAATTCATATACTTAATCACTCTGGTCTCAGTATAAGGTTGTGTTCCAATAATTGGTATTAGAGATCTAAGTTTATAATATAAAATAAATTAACTCAGGTATATATTGGAATAAGAACACATATCACTATTCAAAAAGGATCTTCATAAAACAAAGCTTCTCTCTTTGATGGATCTAACTATGCACTCTAGAACATATAGATGGAAGCATACTTATCCTCATTAGGGTTTGATATATGGATGTCTATAGTAAATATATATACAACCCTTACTATAAATCCTACTAACCATGTTGCTAAGAAGGCATATGAGAGTAATTCCAAGGAAAAGAATGCTATTCTTTGTGGACTGTCAAACTCAAAGTTTGTCAAAGTGATGTAGTGTCAAAATGATCAAGATATATGGAACAAACTAAAGATCATCTATGAAGGAGATGATAAGGTAAATTAGACCAAGATTCAAAATTACAAAGGCAATTTTGAGAGTCTTAAGATGAATTAAGAGGAGAAGATTGCAGACTACCTACTCAGGGTAGATAAAATAGTCAATACAATCAGAGGCCTTGGAGAAGAAATGAAATAGTCAATCATTGTCAAGAATTTCTTAAGATCTTTGCCATCAAGATATGATTCTAAAATCTTTGCAATATATGAATCTAGAGATGTAGATAAAATCACTATTGATGAGTTATATGGGACCTTCATAGCTTATGAAATGAGAATGGGAGAGACAAACACCTTCAAGAGAGAATTTGCATTCAAATTTTCCAAACAAGCAAAATTAAAAACATCTTCATCTATATTTTAGGAGTCTGATGAAGAATAAGCCAAATTTGTTAGTAGATTAAAGAGAAGATGTATAAATTTTAGAGGTAAGTTACACTTCAAATTCTTTAACCTTGGTAAAGTAGGACATTTTTCCACAAAATTCCTTAATAATAAGGATAACTCTAAAAAAGTAGAGAGTATCAAAAAGGTAAAACCCTACTATACCAAGATGAACTTCTTCAAAAACAAGAAAGGTCTATACATAAAAGAATATAGTGATTCAATGGATGTTAGTGATAGTTCCAATGATGATGACTATGCCTTTGTGGCTAAGGAAAAAAGAAGTCATATTCATGATAATGGAATCAACTTCTTTGGACTAAGAAGAAGAAGACTCATATGAAGATTAAGAAGGATAAATGGATGTAGAATGTGAGCTCATCTATGATCTAGATGGGATTGACAAGCTGATAAAAGAAAACTCAATGCAAAAGAATCTTGGATAAAAATAAATTAAATAGGTGTCCAAAAGTCTTGAGAAAGATGATTAGATGGTAATTATCCTAAAGACACAAGTTGAAGAGGCTAAAAGAAAAGAGTATGTAGTCAAAGTTTAACCACAATCTAAATCTAATGAATGTGTGAATCTTGAAGTAGAGATAGTGGCCTTGAGAAAACCAAATGTCAACTAGATAAAAGTCTAAAGTTGATAGGAGGATAAGACATTCTAGATGGATTGATAAACTCTCAAAATCCATCAAAAGATAGATTAGGTATTGGTTATGAAAAGGGAAAAATTTCCTCAACTAGTACATCTACTAACCAATATGAAAACTTCAAAGTAGAATGATAATCAGGAATAAAGAAAGAGAAAGTTTGCAAGGACACAAAGATAGAATAAAACACAACTATTGTAAAAAAATAAGAACCTAAAAAGAAGCTTGAATAAAAAAATAAGACAAAGGTAGATGATGTTGATAGATACACCAAAGTGAGAAACTTGAAGAATCCATAACTTAGAAGAGTTCTTCATGCTGCACCAAGAAATGATATGACCAGGTATTCCTCATCCTTTAATGGTTATTATTATAACTATAATAATTTTGGTCATAAGTATATTGATTTTAGAGTTATATCTACAAAGATAATAAATTTTTTAAGTAGAAACTCATTTTTTCCTTTGTTATATACAAATGTAATGTGCTATAATTGAAATAATTTTGATCACATAGATAAAAATTATAAAACTAGATTTGTAAGATAAAAATTACACAATGTAAAAAAAGGTATGTCTTTAGTATAAACAAAGGTTCACAAGTCTCTGATAAAGAGAAAAATAAGACACATAAGAAACCCAACAAAGTGTGGAAAGTGAAAAATCAATTTATGATTTCTCAAACTGTAGTCCATGTTAAGGTGCAGAATTTATGGGTGATAGATAGTGGTTGCTTGAAGAATATGACTAGTGATAAGATCAAGTTCACCAAATTGAGAAAATTTAAGGAAGGAACTATTAGTTTTGGAGACAACATAATAATAAAGATCAAAGGTAAGGGAACCTTGAACATATATGGTAAACTACCTACACATGATGTCCTTTGTGTTGAAGGATTGAATCATAATCTAGTAAGTGCTAACCAAATGTGTGAAAATGGATACAAGATCACATTAGATGTAGAAAGATACAGTTTAAATATATTTGGAAGAATAGTTAAAAAAGGGAAAAGGATTGAAAACAATATCTATAATCTTGTTGAAGTAAATGGAAATAGTTGCCTAATAGGAAATATTGATGAAAGTTGGTTGTGGAATAGGAGAATGGGTCATGCCAAATTTGATAATCTAGTTAAAGTGAGTTCAAATAAGTGTGTAATACAAATTCCCAATAAAAACAAACCTAAAAATACTAATTGTAAGGAATGTTAATTAGGCAAGAAGACAATGGTCAAATTCCAAATAAAAGAGTATGCAACTACAAAGCCTTTACAAATAGTTAAAACTAATCTTTGTAGTCTTACCAAGATAAGAGGATCAAAAGGATAAAAATACTTCATGTTTTTTGTATATTATTACTCAAGAATGACATGGGTAACCTTTTTGAAGGATAAGTCATAAGCCTTTGAGAGATTCAATATTTTTAGAGCCATGATAGAGAATAAGATTGGATGAAAAATCAAATGTTTAAGATTAGATAAAGGTGGAGAATTCACCTTAAATGAATTCATAGAGTATTATGAGAAGCATAGGATCAAAAGGCACTACTATAAAATAATGACTCCATAGAAAAATGGAATTGTTAAGAGAAAGAACAAAACAATCAAAGAAATGGCTAGAACAATGCTAAAGGAGGCCATGTTACCTGATGGTTATTGGAGAGAAGCAGTCCAAATAATAGTATACATTTTAGATAGAGTTCAACTAAGGGTAAATAGTGAAAAAACTCCCTATGAGATATGGTATGGAAATATTACCTCTCTTAAATAGTTCAGAGTGTTTGGAAGCAAATGCTACATCAGAAGGAAGGAAGGCAAATTGGGTAACTTTGAATCAAGATGTGATGAAGGAATATTTCTTGGTTATTCCAATCAAATCAAAGGCTATGTCTATAATAAAAGTCTACATAATATAGTAGAGAAAATCAATGTTAAGGTTGAATAAGGCATAAAACATGTTGAACTTAATAAGGAAATCAATAATGAAGAGTCAGATCTTGAAGAATAAGCAAACAATGAAGAGGCTAATGAAATGCATGAAAAGACACCTCCAATATTTGTTCAAAAGGATCATATTAAAGAGTAGATAATTATCAATAATAATGGAGTTCAAAAAAATTTGAATATTTGAAATGAACAAGGAGTAAGTTTTTCTCTAATTTTTGGAATATAACCTAAGAGCTATGTTGAAGCCAACAAGGATGAGAATTGGCTTAAAGACATGGAAGAAGAACTGAACTAAATTGAAATGAACAAAACCTGGAAATTGGTTCTAAGATCCTCAAATAAGAATATGATAGTTAAAAAAAGGGTTTGTAGAAATAATCTCAATGAAGATGGAGCTATTATAAGAAATAAAGCATTATTTGTATACAAGGGATATGCACAAGTAGAAGTCATAAACTTTGAGGAAAAATTTGCTCTATGTGCTCTATTGGAAGCTATAAGAATGTTTCTAGCATTCTCTATTTATAAAATGTTAAAAGTCTATCAAATGTATGTAAAGTCTATTTTCTTGAATGGGAACCTAGAAGAAGAAGCCTATATTGAACAACCAAAAGGTTTTTAGTTTTCAGATGAAGTAGGTTATATGTGTAGACTAAAGAAAGCATTGTATGGTGTAAATCAAACACCTAGAGCATGGTATTCAACATTGGACCAATACCTAAAACACCAAGGTTTTAATAAAGGATGTGTAGATAGTAATCTATACTTCAAATTAGAAGGTGAGTATATGTTGATTATTGTTGTTTATGTAGATGACATCATTTTTGGTGGTAGTAATAGAAAAATGTGGAAATAATTTTCTATATAAATGTAAAGTGAATTTGAGATGTCTATGTTAGAACTTTATTTTTTCCTTGGTCTATAAATAACACAAACTGATGAAGGGATATTCATATCCCAAACCAAGTATGTAAAGAAAATACTCAAGAAATTTGGTATGGAAGATAGCAAACCAGTTAATACTCCCATGACAATTGGATGAAATCTAAGAAAAGAGGATGAGTCTCTTGATGCAAATTAGACAATGTATATATTAATGATAGGTAGCTTGTTATACCTAACTACATCAATACCTGACATCATGAAAGTAGTGTGCATGGTTTCAAGATTTGAAGATGCTCCAAAAGAGTCACATGTCAATGCAATGAAAAGGATCTTTAGATACATTAAGAGCATAATTGACTATGGCCTATGGTACCCAACAAGTGAAGATTTCACTTTGATAACATATATAGATACTGATTATGAAGGAAGTGTAGATGATAGAAGAAGCACTAGTGGTGGTGCATTTTCCTTTGAAATAGACTTGTTTCATGGTTGAGCAAAAAGAAAGAGTCAGTTACTCTTTCTACAACAAAAGAATAATATGTAGTAGAAGTGGCATGTTGTACACAAGCCTTGTGGAAGAAGCAAATACTCAAGGACATCAAGGTAGAGTAAAAATCACCTATCTATATTTTTTGTGATAATTAAAGTGCTATAAATATATCAAAGAATCTAGTGATGCATTCTAGAACCAAGAACACATCAATCAAGTATCACTTCTTAAGAGAGAGGGATGCAAATAAAGAGTTCACAATAGAATATGTGCCAACTAAGGACCAGGTTGTAGACATATTCACCAAACCTCTTCCCAAGGAAAAATTTGAATATCTGAGACATATGTTAGGAGTGGTGGCTCCTACACCACATCACTAGCTACTAGTGATAGGGCATGAGTCCAGGGAGAGTCTCATAGAAGTTTTGTTAATCACGAGAAGAAGAGAGGAAAGTCAACTTAGGTAAGTACACTTCTAAAAATGAATACTAAGTTGTAAGTTTTAGATTCTTGACAAACTCCTTTATCTAATAAAGTAGAGAAATATTTAGACAAATAGTTAGCTAGAGTCCCTTTCCCATTTATGTCAAAGGGAGAAAAAGATCAAATGTGCTTTGTAGGATAAAGAGAAAAATGTAATCTAAAAAAGTGCAAATTTCAAAGAAGAAGTAGAGAAAGTGTCCAAGTTGAGTATTAGGCAAATGTGCCATTGCCAAAGGGGGAGTAAGTTTAGTATGAATAGATTCAGTTCATACTTATTAGAAGCTAATGTAAGTAATTCTAGAGAAGGAGATGAATAGTATAAGATCAAAGTATTTAGTTTGCCATCAATGAAAAAGGGGGAGATTATTAGAAATAAGATTTTCATTGACATCAAAAGGGACATTATGAGCATATCATTAATGCTCAAGGATAAATATGGTGATTATGGTGATCCTATCAAAGGTGAAGGATGATTGGAATGCTAGTGTACATGAATGGAAGTCATCTAGTTCTTCATAATGATCATATAGAAATTTTAGGTCCAAATAGGAAAAGATAAAAAGGCTTTAGGACCAAATGATAGATGGATCAAATATCTTATGAAAAAGGAATAAATTCACCAACTTTTAGTTCATGTGACTAAGTGAAACGAGATTTATGTGAGTCTAAAGTTAACATACCAAGAAAAATTTAATGGTCTCCACATGACAAAATCTACACAAGGTCATACAACATTGTCATGCTTTTACAAAGATCACTTATGGACATTTGCAAAAGAAATAGATAGCAGATCTGTTATGGGTTTTTCATGAGCATTATAGAATATGATCTATATATTAAATTGAGAAGGAATGAGTTCAGAATACAATTATATTTTCTCTTGAACATGATATGGTTTCTCAATAAAACCCTAAGTGTTTATGTCATGGCATCAATAGGCACTTTCTATTTTTATGGTGACTAGATATAGCCTGAACCCGGTAGCTTAAGTTATAACTTAAGCCTTTATCATCATTATGAAATTGGCCCCTCAACCTAGAAATTACTAACTCAAATAGAGATCAAATGAATTAATATTTCCTAAGTCTTAGACCTTGTATTATGTCCCTACTTAATCAATAGCTATCACTTAATTAGACATTGGAGATCCAACAGAGCATGATGAAGTCAAATTGTCAAAATTTCCTCTAAGTTAATGTAAAAGTGACAAGTGTCACAATAAAAAATACTAAATAGTAGATCAACAAAGTGATTTAAAGTCAAAAGGTCAATGAGCAATGAGAGGATACCAAATGTATCAATAAAAATAACTGGCAGCTATGTGTAGAAGGCACACACTTATGCCAAGTGTCATATCCTTGAGGCTTCGATAAATATAAATATCGAGCTTGTTAGAAGATCTAATAATTATTAGATGATCATATAAAAAAGATCTAACGGAGTGAGTGGACTCAGATGGAAAAAAGTGATCAATGCTTATTGACACAATGGCAAGTTAAAGACTATGCAGGTTTGAGAAGATCAATAGAGTGAAAGTGATATAAATATATAGGAATTAACAAAATGGGATAAAGAGCTTGATGTTTAAAATCAAGATAGAAGTAAATATCATAAATCTTTAAAGATCAAACAACATGTGGAAGCCTAGATTAGGAAGATCAATGGATGCACTTTGAAGATGATAAAACTAAAGTTTGAAAACTTACAAAGATTGGATGGATAGCGTGAACCTATCATAATGTGATCAAATGAATGCAATTTAAAGTTGATCCAATTAATTAGAGACCATTGGATTGTGGAACCAAGACAAGATCAATGATCAACATTTAAATACATGTCCAAATAAATGGTAAGTTACATGAACATGCAAGAACTTGTGTATAAGGTCTATATCTCTACATAAATAATGAGATTGATTGATTCAATTGATCAAATATATATTAAAGAGACTATGCATCAATATTTGAGTCCAATAGATGTTATAGATAGTAAAGAAACCTATAATTATAGCATCATGCATGGAATCAAAATGCAAGAAACTTTAAACCAAGTCATAATGAACTAAAATTCCAAAATTGGTATGATGTGCTAATAGTTTGAGTGTGAACACATAGAAGAAATGGAAAAATAGATTATATATATATATATATATATATATATATATATATATATATATATGACAAATGAAAATATGCTTGAGTAATTAGAAGTGTGTTACAACTATATAATGTCGAAACATAGGTAGGTGTTCAAAAAGGATGAGATGTTGTTGATAAGTTATGTCAAAAATAAAAATAAACAGACACAATCAAGTAGGGAGATGAAGTGTGTCGAATAAATACATATTTTGACATAGGACCACAAGAATAAAGAGGAGTAGAGTGGAAAAAAGACAAAAATAAAATGTATAGAGTATGACTAGTTGCAGATTACACCTATAACAAATAATAGAGATTTGGATTCATGTATGAATCTATTTATAAACTAGATTTGTAGGTCCATAAGAATCTAATTGGTTAGTGGCATCATATAGATTGAGTGGATGCTCAGACTAGGGAGTGTGTGTTTCCTTAGAGTTGAATATATTAAATTTAGGGATTGGTGTCTCCTTAGGATTAGTGTCCTTAAAAGTGTAACCAATGAGGTATATCAGTAAGGCTTTAAACTGTGAGGCTAGATTAGAATAGTAGATTCTAGTAGCTACTCTCACTATGGATTTTGCCTTTGTGTTTTCTATGTATAAGTCTAGCATCATGTATATTTGTGTGTGTGTGATATCTACATATTTGATTTGATGTGAATATATGTTTTTAGGTTATTTTAAAAAGTTAAATAAAAATACTAGTTATAATTCATATTTTGACATAACTTATCAGCCTTATGTTGTTTATAAGTTATGCCAAAAATCAAAATATATAGACACAATCAAGTAGGGAGATGAAGTGTGTCGAATAAATACATATATAATTCACCACTTAATTATGTTGGAACACAACCTTATACTAGTTATAATTCACCCCCCTCTTAGTATAAGGTTGTGTTCCAACATAATTAAGTGGTGTTGAATATGTTATGATGAATATATTTTATG
The DNA here is from genome assembly GCA_037957365.1 of Torreya grandis. Taxonomy (NCBI): domain Eukaryota; kingdom Viridiplantae; phylum Streptophyta; class Pinopsida; order Cupressales; family Taxaceae; genus Torreya; species Torreya grandis. The sequence continues at coordinate 1,166,688 of JARHVA010004546.1, read as the reverse complement.
TATTTTAGTTATATTCCATAACATATTTTAGGATGTTCAGATTTGGTATGTTTACATTTAAGTATGACACTAAGTTGCGGGTTGTCGGCATACTTAATAAAATATAATTCCAAATATGTGATACTAAATTATGATATTATGAGTATTTTGGGAGTTTATATAGTAGAATATTGTTAAACCATAACCAAATAGGATATCTACTAATTTTTTAAGAATACACAGATATATATATATATATATATATATATATATATATATATATATATATATATATCTATGTGTGTAATATAGTAATAGATGAAGGATATCTATAATATTGACGTATATTCATAATATTAGTAGATGTGGATACCATTCATAATATATAATAGATATCCATGAACTAGACTACTTGAATCATAACATAACGATGTAAAAATTTAGTCTAGATACGTGTGAGATACCTTGTCAATTAGGTTAAATACATGCTCATGAAAAAATATTATTTCAGAGGATCTTGCTCATGTAATTTTGATATGGGTTGTTAATAAATAGCATATTCATACAACATATAACTAAGATTATGAGATGATTGATTCTCGACCATATTTTGACTGGTTGATTGTATAGAGTATCTAAACTCAGGAATAATAGACTATGATAATATGGGTTTTCATAGAGTATCTTTTATTGTAAATTAATTTTAATAACTAGAAACTTGTAGTTTAGATATATTTTATACCTGTATGGTATAAGTTATATTTTATATTCATTTTATTTATGTGTTAAATAATGTTGTAGAGATTCATTCATATTTTTGATAGACTAAATATATGCATTGATTATTTTTGTACTTAACACATTTTACGTTTTATAGTAGAAGATAATTTGTATGAATTTGTTGGTTATATTTATTATAACCAAATCTCGTATTGTTGGTTCTGATTAATTAGTGAGATGGACTTCACTAGCTTACTAGCATCACAATGCTAGATGAAAGTAATATGATCAAGTGGTGTGTTTGAAATTCACTAATATTTGAGATCATTAACTATTGAAAACTTTGAAAAAAGTAATGTTAGTTAGATATTGTTATTTCATATGTATTACTTACATGTTTATGTGATATCATGTTAGAAATATTTATTTATGGTACACTGCATGTTTTTATATATCATACAACACATGTGTACTAGATTATATCTCTAGATTCCTGCACCATTGCTATACTCAACTACAAAGGGAGGGACATTTCCTGATGAGAGATCATGTGGGGAATAATTAGTCTATTGTTGGTGTGGAAAAGTGCTCAGATGATGCTCTCCATCCCCACAATAGTATTTATTTGAAGATGACACTTGAGATTACCATAAATACTAGAATTTTTGAAAATTCATACTTCATGGAGCCATGTATCTTGTATTTATACATTTTTTAGTATTTATTATTGAAAACATTATCTTGATGAGCTATAATTATTTATGTATAGTAAATTGATAGTAGTGGCTATATGATTGTACCAATCATGGCTGGAAGATTATAATTACTTTCTATATTTAGTTATGATTTGTTTCATGTTGATAGTGATCAGTGATGGATAAATATCACATTATTATTTTATAGTTATCATACTTATATTAATTTATATGGATCACTAATTATATTCTCATGGTGTAATCTAATTAAGCATATGTTATTATTATTTTTTAAATCTCATATTTTTGGGTAGATCCTAGTGGGGATGTTACATGTGGTATCAGAGCTATGAATCAAACTCTAGGACCTAATGAGTCCACTAACTCTTTCATATATTTATATTTACTAGAAAGTATATGGTGAAATATATTGTATTTAGAGAGGGTATATCAAATATTAATGATAGTAACCCTTCATTTGATCCTAACTGATATGTCGTAGAGTAAGCAAAAAATTTGGATCATATTCTCATAGCTATGAATGATATCAGGGATCAGATTATAGCCCTGGAGTAGGAATTTCATGACCATGGAGAGAAATAACATCAAGAAGAACCCAACGAACATCTTAATAATCAAGAAATTTTTTTAGATGTGAGAGCATAGGTAGTTGTAGAGTTAGATAGAAATATGAAAAAGGTGAGTCCATCTAAGTTCAATAGAAATATTTTAGGTGATGGAGTTGAAGTATGGCTGATTGCGATGGAGAAGTATTTTGAGATTTGAAACTAATCTAAGATCACTAAATTATTTTGGGGAGCATACCAATTGGTTGGTAAGGCAACTACGTGGTGGGCCAATAATAAGTTGGAAATGAACCTTAACTCGACAACCACTACTTGGGAGTAGTTTATGACTTTATTCAGATCATGGTAGATTTTATAGTTATATTTTGATTATAATCTCACAAATTTATAGAATCTGAAGTAGGGAGATTTATCAATGAATAAATACTGGTCATCATTTACCAAACTTTTGAAGTATATACCATAGTACTAGGTAGATGAAAGGTTTAAAATCAAAAAATTTATCATGGGATCGAAACCCCAGATTGGTGGAGATGTGGATGTTCATGGACCTTCTACCATGGACCAAGTCTTTGAAAGGCATTCAAATAGGAACAAAAGTTGAAGCCTCTTTCACAGGGCAAGGACAAGTTCAAGAAAAAAGTTGGAAGTTTTAAGTCAACTTTCAAAAATAAGAACTAGAAATAGAGTGTAGATTGTAGGAAGTAGTTCAGAAGTCATAATTCTAAATTCAATAATGGGTTAGGCAATAAGAAATTGGGCAATGGTTTCAAAGGTAGTTTCAAGGGAAACTAAAAAGTTGATAGAAAAGGACCACCTGAAGGTTATTTCATTTGTGGAGATGACCACTATGCTCATTAGTTCCCTCAAGACAAGTCAAAGAGAAAATTTCCTACCCCTCAACAAGGAGCTTTTTAGAAGCATATTCATGAAACAACTAATAATCAACAAGCTAAATTTCAAGCACCACCCATAAAAGTGTCAGGTACTTTATTTAAACATTTAGTCTATATTTTGATAGATAAAAGGGTTACATAATATTTTAGAGCTCCTAAAATTCTTAGTAGGTTTTCTAGAAGAGATGGAGTAATGGAAAATGCATGGTTAGTACAATATGGCAATGATTCAAAAGTCATGGTTGACAAGTATTTAGTTGAATTAGAGATTAAGTTTCCTAAATTCACAATAGTAGTGGATCTATATGTAGCACCACTAGGGGCATATGATGTGATCTTAGAAATCAACTAGCTTTCAAAACATAAGGCTAAGGTTGAATTATACTTGAATAAGGTTGAGTGTCTAGATGATTTTAGGAACTAGACACAAATTCAAGGTGAGAAAAGATAGCTGAGGCTTAGGCAAAATTGTTTAATGGAACTCAAGAGGACCTAAGGTAAAGGGTGCCAATAATTTATCATCTATATAAATAAAATGAAGTGACCTAAAGAAACATCTTTCTAAGATTATCCATTCCTTAATAATTTTCATGATGTGTTTCCAGAAGAGTTGCAAGGATTGCCTCATAGACATGAGTTGAATTTCTCTATTGACATCATACCTAGTTTACAACCATAATCTAAGGCACCATAGAGGATGATAACCATTGATTTGGTTGAATTGAAAGCTCAACTCCAAGAACTATTATTAAATGGGTTGAGAATGACAAGTGTGTCACTGTGGGGTGCACCAGTTGTCTTTTTCAATACAGATGGTACTCTTTAACTTTGTATTAATTATAGAATGTTGAACAAGGTAACTATCAAAAACATGTATTTTCTATCTCATATATATGATATTTTCAATCAAATATGGGGGGAAATGGTATTTTTCTAAGATTTATCCTAGAGAAGGATACCATAAATTAAGGATAAGGGATGAGGATATTCAAAAGATAACATTCATAACTCATTATGGGCATTATGAGTTCATAGTGGTACCATTTGGGTTAACTAATGCACTAGCAACATTAATGAATCTCATGAATAATGTGTTCATAGATTATCTAGATCACTCTATTTTGGTATTTCTCAATGACATTATAATATACTCTAATAATGAATAAAAGCATCTTTAGTATATAGAACTAGTTCTACAATGGTTGTGAAAGCACAAGTTATATGGTAAATTATCTAAGTGCACATTTTTACAAGAGAGTACAATATTTGAGACATATTATCTCTATAGATGGTATCTTAATAGATCCAACAAATATAAGAACCATTATGGAATGTCTAGCACCAAAGAATGTGCATGAGGTAAGAATTTTCATGGGATTCGCAAGCTATTATAGGAATTTCATTCTAAATTTTTATAAGATAGCTAATCCAATTACCTTTTTACAACAAAAGAACCAAAGATTTATTTGGTAAAAAAAAAGTGAAGTAGTTTTTTAGGAATTGAAAAGAAGACTTACTTCAGCACAAATATTAAGATCCCTGACCCTAATGGTTAATTTTTGGTGATCATAGATGCATCTGGGGATGGACTATGAGAAGTCCTATTATAGGATGGTGTAGTGGTAGATTATCAATTAAGGAAACTAAATCCTTATGAGGTGAACTATACCCCACATGACGTAGTAGAACTTGTAGTAATTATGCATGCATTACAAGTTTGGTAACATTAATTAATGGGAAAACCATTTTATCTTAAGATAGATAACTTAGGACTAAAGTACATCTTCACCCCACTGAATTTGAATGCTTGTTAGAGATTCTATCTTGAGTTCTTGTCTGATTATGATTTAGATATCAACTATATCAAAGGCAAGGAAAATAGAGTAGCCAATATCCAAAGTTGTATAAGGTACATAACAACCATGGCTACTATCATGAGTAATTTTAGGGATTGAGTGATCAAATTATTTCCAAGAGATGAATTCTATAATTAGGCTAGAAAATCATTGTCTAATAATACTCAAAATATTTGATATAATGGATTTAGATTAGAGAGTATTGGTCTTTTAAGTTATAATGGAAGGATGTATGTGTTAGATTAAGAGAATTTACAAAGCATAGTTCTACAATAAATGCACAATACCACATATTTAGGACATATAGGAGTAACCAAACTCATGGCATATCTTAGACCACTATATTTATGGAAGGGGATCAAGAAAGATGTAGTGGATTTTGTGTGACATTGTCTGGAATGTCAGTGAGTAAAAGTTAAACATGTACATCTGGATGGGTTGTTATATCCACATGATATACTAGAACGGAAGTGGTAGGTGATCAGTATGGAATATTTCCAAGGTTTATCCATGTCATTAATAGGAATGATATGATCTTTGTAGTAGTTTAAAAACTAACAAAGGTGGCTCATCTTATACTAGATAATTTGATAGATGATGCACCTACTCTTACAAAGAGGTTCATAAAGTATATAGGTTGTATGGATTAAAAGAGAAGAACATTTTGGATCATGATTTGATGATGACTTCTAGATTTTGGGTAACTTTGAATTTAGGTTTGGGTACACAACTAAACTTTATCACTTCATATCACCCAAAGACTAATGGTCAGACTAAGCGAGTTAATAAAGTGTTAGAGGACCTTATTCATATGTATTAAATGGATAAACATTACAAGTGGGAAGATTATATTTTATTAATTGAGTTTACTTACAACTCATACCAATTAGCTTTAGTGATGGCACCATTTGAGGCCTTATACAGAAGAAGGTGTAGGACACCAATCAGTTGGGACATGTTGGAGGATAGGGTAGTCTTTGGTCCTGAGATGCTTTCATAATGGAAGATTAAGTTAGATTAATCAGGTAGATATTCATTAAGACCAATGATAGGAATAATATTTATGATGATCTAAAGATGATAGATAGGAAAATTTCTATAGGTGATAAAGTTTTTTTGTGGATTAAGCTACAAAAAAGCTTGATTAAATTTGAGAAGTCAACAAAAATATCACCAAGATTTATGGGACCCTTTGAGGTGTTATAAGTGGTCAATCCTATAGCATATAGGATTGCATTTACATAATCCATAACTCTATTACATAAGGTATTACATGTTTCTTATCTTAAAAAATATATAATTGATCCTACATATGTGATGAATTAGAATGCTTTGTAGGTTCTAGATCCCAGGGTGGTCATGGTAAAACTAATCAAAGTAATTGACACTTGCAAAATTCATTTTCATAGTCAAGATATGTCATAGAGGAAGGACTTGTGGGACCAATACTCTGAGGATAATACTACTTGGAAGGACTATTATGATTTCTATAGGTGATTTCTATATTTATTTGCTTGATTTAAAAATTTATACTATGTTATTTTTCTACTCAAAGAATGTTTTAAATTCAAAACTTATGTTTGAATAAGAATCATGGGAGACGATGACTATCTTTAGAGGGAAGGATGTTACATGCCAATTTATTGCTAAGAAAACTTAATTATCTATGGATATTTATGAGATTATATGTTGTTATGGGATAGTTGAAAATTGATTTGGTTACATGGTTACATTGATATGAGCTAGCTATAGTGTATATATTTACATTATCATCTTGACAAGTTGTTATTTAAATTGTGTTTTATGATGTATGGTATAATTACCTACTTATTTTGAGTTTGATGTAGGAGAAATCATCCCTATGAGCATGATGGAGGGTGATCATCATCAAATAGGATGATGTAGATGGAGATGTAGGATGACCAAAAAATAATCTATAACCCTACACACACCAAATTATTTAGGACATGATTAGATGCATAGTTGAATGGTTGACATAGTGTATTTTGATGCCATTTGCATTTATACAATATATGTATGGTTAGCATAGTGTAATGATGATGTGGAATTAATCTTATGTGTTTATTATTGTAGTATTTTTATTAATTTATTATGGCTAACTATTTTACTAAATAAACTTAATCATAGTAGTTATATATAAAAAATTGTATCGATCCATAGTGTGGTGCAAACTATAGATATAAATTAACAAAATGAATTGACCTATAGATAAATAAATAATTCAAGGATAAATTGACACAGTGTTTTGGGAAGTTTAATAAGTACATCCATATAATAAATAACTACCGAGTCAATATGTTGTATCACTATTAAGTAATCTTATGCATAACAATAATCAATGAACTCTATATATTTACTCAAATCACCACTCTTATAATATATTATTCTTATTAATAAAGATAATTGTGTCATATTAATTATATAACTAGGTTTTTATGTTTCCATTAAATTCATGTATGTTATAACCAACATTTTGTAGGGAACTTTGAGATTCGAATTGATGCCCTGAATTGAGTCAGATCTCTCGTATATGTGGCATATAACTAGAATTATTAGCGGCTTCGGCTATGATATTTAGAGTTTAGCATACCTATATATATATGTATATATATATGTATGTATGTATATATGTATGTATGTATGTATAGAAGTATCGATGTCATAAATGCACTCAACGAATTAAATTATAGTGGAATATATAGAGCAATTATTAGGTTGTTGTAATACTTACATAACAAATTAAACTATAGTGGTAAATATATACCTATACAATGCTTGATAACAACTAGTTAACCCAAAAGGTAATAAGCAAAAAATAATTGGAGTCCTTTTAGAAAATATGTATTTATGGAAAATAAAATAGGGAGATATTTGATGCCAAAACCATTCAAAATGTATCTAAAAGTATATATAAAGTATATATACCACAATATATAATTACATTAAATTAAGTAAACTGATTTCTTATGAATAACTTTACTAGGCATCTACATAAATATGGATCTATATTTGTATAATTATTTTAATATATAGATAATATTTATGATCCAAGGCTACGTAGGGAAATATATGTATATGCAAGGTGAAATATCTTACTAAGTGGTCGATATGTATTTGTAATGGATTGATATCTCCCCCTCCATTGTACTAAGTTATACAAGTTACTGATTGTCCACATGATATTTTAAGGATGTATATCAATATTTATTTTAAATATTATTTCTTATTAGTTTTAGGTCAATAACTAGTAATTCATTATTAAGCTAATCACTATCAGAATAATTAATTGGTGTTGAATATCTTATGATGAACATATTCCATGTATTTTAGTTATATTCCATAATATAACTTAGGATGTTTGGATTTGGTATGTTTAAATTCAAGTATGACACCGATTTGTGGGTTGTCGACATACATACTAAAATAGTATTCCAAATCTATGATACTAAATTATGAAATTATGAGTATTTGTGGAGTTTATATAGTAGAATATCACTAAACCATAAAAAATAGGATATCTACTAATGTTTTAAAATATATAGGTATAGGATATATATATATATATATGTATATATGTATATGTATATATATATAGGTGTAGTATAATCATAGATGAGGGATATTGGTAATATTGACATATATTCATAATATTAGTAGATGTGGATACCAGTCATAATTTAGAATAGATATCTATGAACTAGACTAATTGAATCATAACATAACAATATACAAATTTCTTCTGGACACATGTGAGATACCTTGTTAATTATTTTAATTACATCCTCATGAAAAAATATTATTGTATAGGATCTTGCTCACGTAATTGTGACATGGGTTGTTAATAAAGATCATGTTCATACAACATATAACTAAGATTATGAGATGATTGATTCTTGACCTTTTTTTGACTGGTTGATTGTATAGAGTATTGAACTCAAGGATAATGGAATATGATAATATGGGTTATCATAGTGTATCTTCCATTGGAAATTACTTATAGTAATTATAAAATATTAGTTTAGACATATTTTTTACCTAGATGGTATAAGCTGTAGTTGTTATTCTTGTTATCTGTGCGTTAAATAATGTTGTGGAGATTCATTGATAGGTTTGATGGATTAAATATATGCATTTGATTATTCTTAGACTTATCAAATTTTATCTTTTTTGGTATGAGATAGTATGTATGAATCTATTGGTTATATTTATGATAACCAAATCTCATATTGTTAGTTCTAAGTAAGTATTGAGAGGGACTTCACTAGCTTACTATCATCACAATGTTAGATGAAGGTAGTCCGATCAAGCGGTGTGTTCAAAATTGATTGATCCTATAGATCACTAACTATTGAAAACTTGATAAAAAATTTATTTTAGTTAGACATTGTCATTTCATATGTATGATTTATATGTTTGTGTGATATCATGTTAGAATAGATTTCTTTATAGTACACTGCATGTTTTTAGAAATCATATAACACATGGATACTAGCTTATCTCTATGAATTCCCACATGATCACTATCTACTCATACATGAAAGGAGGACCATTCCCTAATGGAATATTGTGTGGGGGATCATTGGTCCTTGGTTGGTGTGAAAAATCTCTTGAATGATGCTTTCCCTTTCCACAATAGTACTTACTTAGAGAGGACACTTGAGATTGCCATATATATTAGAGTTTTGAGAAACTCATGCTCTGTAGAGCCATGTATCTTTTATTTTTACATTATTTTGAATTTATTATTAAAAAAATTACCTTGAAGAGCTATAATTATTTACTTAAAGTAAATTGATAATAGTGGCTATATGATTGTACCATTTGTGACTAGAAGATTGTAATTACTTTCTATATTCAGTTATGATATGTTTCATGTTGATAGTGATCAGTGATGGATAGATGTCACATGATTATTTATATTTACTATAATTATAGTAATTTATATAGACCACTAAATATTTTTTTTTGGTGTATTCTAATTAAGGAATAAATTGTTATTTTTTTTATAAAAAGCTCATATTTCTAGGTAGATCCTAGTGGGGATGTTATAATAATGCATAACCACTTTATATTTTTATTTTATAAAGACCTTATGATAGACATAAGAAAGTATTTATTCTTAAAAATAGGACTTACCTCTAAAGCATATCATATATCAACATCTACCATTATATATCTAGGTCTTTATGCATAACATAACTATCAAATGGGTTCTTGTAGATAATAGATCATGACTAAATATTTTCAATATATATTTCTTAAATATAATAGGTATCCAAGCACAAGATATTACTTATTCATATATGAACATTCAACACTTTTATAATATTCTACATAAGGTAATCAAACAAACTACATTACACATAACTATGTGCCCTTGTAAAATAGGCATCGTTTATCTGGTCATGCCTATTGACTCAATTATAATATTTGTTAAGGAATACCATCGATACATGAGATGAATGTAGTAACCTCTATTCTACATGCATGTTTAAATTTAAATCATTAATGGTACATATATACTTACCCTTTGTATTAGTAACCATTTAAGTGATGTATATTAACACAACCTAGGATCATTACATTCCTCATATACAACTACATGAGCAAAAATTCTATTTTATCACACCACTAGTTTATTCTTATAATAAAATTTCATCATTAGTAATAGATTATGGAAAATATGGATTTAAGCTTAATTTTTTACAAAAAATGGGATAAAAAGAAAAAGGATTGGGAACACATGCACATGGAATTGTTAACCCCATTCAATAAGTTCATCCAAAAGGATGACATGTAATTAGTTATATTGAGGCACCATAAAAATCAAAGAAAGAAATGTCTACATCAACCAAAAAGTATACTCATTTATTATAATCATAGCCTAAGCTAGTACAATAAGTCTATTATACATTTGTATTATTATTAGTTTAGTTATGTCAGTTACTTAATAATTATAGTGACACATGGGCAATGAAATAATCTTTTTACACCTTCACATTTCCAAATAAACCTATAAAAAGCATTAAATGCACCTTTTTGACCCATAAAATGGTCCAAATGATAAATAAACATAAAAACTAGTTGACCAAAGCTAATATAACATTAATCATCATCAATTAAGCTATAATACACCCCATGATACTCATATTACACCCCCTATAAAGTATATGATACCCATCCTGAGTGTATTAGGTCATCCATGATCCACAACAATTATCAAATACAATCCTTCACTGACATATCACACAAGGTGGGACCCTTGCATGATGACTCTGGGTGTAAAGAGAGAGTGGAATTGAGATATGTATGGGTTAGTTTCATGAGATGGGATTCATTTTAGGCCATGGGGTTCACACATTGGTTGGTAAATTCAATTGTAATTAGCCACCAAAAGTAACAAAAAATATTATAGATTAGTAATTTGAAGCAAAACACATAAATCATTATAAAACCAAAGTCCTAATCACAAATTTACAAATAGGTGACTCAATAATAAAAAATTTATCTAAATATGGAGCTTTCCCATACATGGATTATAGATATTAAAAATAATTACCTTACAGCGTATTGAATACCAAAAACTAATGTTACTTATATTAATAAATAAATATATGCCTAGTACATTCTAGAGGTAGTTATTCTCAAGGAAAAACAACACACACCTCGCCCCTATCCCTCTATTCTTATTTTTATCCTTCATGAGGGGATAATTCTAATAGTCTAAATCAACTATAACTACTAATAACTAATACATTTTCTTCTCTTTCTCATTTGAATTCTGGGTTGGCTTGAGACAACTACCTTACGAGTTTCCATTTTTGCTTCATAACTATCTGATAGGATCCCTTATCAGCCATCACTTATACCATATTCCCCCATAATTATTGGGTCTATGTGGTTGATTATATATATCATATCATTTCTTTAATTTAACACACATTGACATGGTTTTATATGGCTTAAAATGATCTAACTAGTTTATTTTTAGTACCACATCCAAGGTATTAGTTTAGATTATTAACTCCATTCCTTAGTTATTGGTGCTAATCCTCCTTCACCTTATCCTCACTCATGCATGTTGGTACTTTAAGATAATAAATTTCAATAATTAACATCACCCCACACTAAACTAGTTGTCCATCTATGTACAACCAATCTATCTCTTGTTTGATTTCATTATGTAATACATCTACCTACAAAGTTACACCATGATCAACTGATTCATATGTATTTGAGAATGTCTAAAAAATATTTATGTATAGCCCCTCATGAGATGTTCTCTGATCTATTGGTGAAAAGTGAAACCTTACACATTATCCTAAGATTTTTCTCCACCTTACCATAGGTGGTATAGTTTATTGGATCTCTTACTATTCTCTTTCAAGAATACACATTATAAGCTATGTGCATCGACTCAATCCCTCATTCTTGGTGATAAGAGTTTTTAAAGCATGCAACATCACCTTGTCCTCTACATTATAATGTCATGCTCCTCATTTTATATCTTGATTCATCTCCTCCAAGAAGAGATTAAAATTTTGGTTTTAAGGAACATGCTTATTATCTAAATCTCCAATTTTCCTAATGGCACACCCCACCATATTTACATGCACCCCTTGCACAAATGGTCTAGCACCCTAGTGTCATTATTTGCTCCTTCCCTTCATTTGTGGTGGATCACAAAAGAGCCTTTGTTCGCTAGTCAATTTCCATGCCTAACTGGGAAATGGTTTTCAGATATAGATGAATGAAATTCATCCAAATAATTATTACTACTAGTGAGCCATTCTATTCATTACATGAACCTAAAAATATTAGGTGATAGCTCCAAAGCTTCTCCACCTTACCTATCATGGTCATGACTTCTCCTAATCTCAAGGTGAGTATAACTAAGAACTAAATAATGTGGTATTATAGAAACATATTGTATCCTATCCTTACCTCAACATCAGACCTATTATTTGAATTCTTTCCATCCTCTAGTTGCACCACTCCATTGTGTGTCCTCTTGACTTATAATGTTACTAATTTTCATTGGCACAAAGCTACACTCACCATTATTTATTTGATTAATTATACGATTTAGGCTAGATTCATGTGTAGATCTTCACTAAGATCCATTTGATGTATATTATGATTTATAAAATATACCCATCTACACTTGATGGAGGGATATGAAGCATTCCATGGTCATATTGTATTTAACTACCCTATTAGCCAATGGTCTCCTTAACCTCACATCTACTTCCAACAAGAACCTAATTTTCCTTCCAAATTTTAAAGAGACATGAGTCAAATTCTCAAAACCTCCTTGATTCAATAAACCCACATAAGAATAAATGTTTATGGGAATTATAGCTCCTTGGATTTACACTCTCCTATATATGATGTTCAAATCTTAGACTTTCAACTTATTTTCCTCCTCCACCCTCTGAGCCTCTCAGCTTCTCCTCACAATCACAAATCATATTTTATTTATATATTCTCAATAAATAATTCTTTCAATCCTATCCATTCTTTGTATAACATCTTATTAGAATAAATTATTATAACATTTTATGTTATGGACTAAGTTTCCATATTTATATAAGGATTAGGCCATCAATTGATCCTATTTATGGGTCGATAGTTACCCATATTTTAATTTTGTTGCCTATTTCCATCCTTTCATACCTAGGGTAGCCTAGATGAGTCACACCTTAGGTTTGAAAATGGTGATATGTAACATGCCTTAAGCATGTCCCAAGACCCTCCATGCTTGTACTTCCCTTGTTGAGTCACTTCTCACACCGCTTCACTCTAATAATAATAACTTAGGATTGGGACTTATATTTTCTATCCTTTCTCATACTTTAGTAAAATCACCTTGAGTAATCACTTCATCTATTAGGATAATTATTCACTTTTCTTTTTTTCATCCTCAATCTTGACACTTATCATTTCTTATTTTACCCTTAACTTTATTAGCAAGCCAACTCCTTTTGTATGCTATCTCATTTATGTGCACAATATTCCTTCCCTTAGCTTTTATGTACTTATTATTTATTATTATTCATTAAATATTCACATATATTCCATTTTTTCACATTATTTATCACCACCTACTGCACAATAAAATTTGTGCTTAGTCCTGTAGCATAATGGTTATCTTAAACCTAGTGCCTATTGCTCATTCTATCATATTTTTGGGTAGAGTAAAACATATTTTTAAATTTTAAAGTGATACCTAACCACACTAAATATAATTAAATGTTTATAAATTACAAATTTAAAAATAAAACCATGAATTAACTCACTTGACTAGGTATTAAGTGTTGAGTGCATCATATTAGATTTTATGTGCAACTACTATGTGTAGGATTGAAGAAAGTAAAATACTAAAATAAAATGGTTGAGAACCCTTATTTAAACTTGGTATAAAAATTAATTATTAAAAATTACATAAAAATGTCTTATTACAACTTAGAAAAAATTCCTTATTACACTGTGTCCCTAGACCCTTTTAGTACCCAATTCAACATTAGCTGATAAATCTTGATATGTCTAGGAACCATGGAGTTGGTGAATTTAATATATTGGGTGTATACCACAACACTAATATGGGTATTTATCCTAGAGTGATATGTTGAATCATATTGATTCACTAAAGTTACATTGATAGCTCCATTATGTTGAGAAGTTTTTTCATTGATTTCAAGGTCAAGGTTTATGTCATTGATGTCAAGGTTAGGATTGATGTCATTGATGTAAAGGTGCATCTGGTAAAGATGCATGGTGAAGTTGTATGTGGCAAGGAAGCTATGTGATAAGAGATAATTTGAAGGTAACCTATTGTCTCTTTATTAATAGATAATTTTAATGTATCCTAATAATTCTTTTGAGGTTGATGTTAAGGTTCAGTACAAGGTAAGCATGTTTGAGTACTAGTCCTTAAGTACAAGGTTATTGAGAAGACTAGTCATAAAAAGCATGGCCATATCATGAGCATGTGCATGATGAGAATGGAGAGGTATGTACATAGGTATGAAATTTTATAAGGAGAATGAAAGTCATGTGATCAAGGTGTAGAAGCATCAAGGAGTTTTTCAAAATCAGCTGTTAAAGCTGTCAAGTGTTTAAACCTAGTAAGAGACTTGAGAAGGTTTGTGCATAGGTTGCCTAGTCTTATTTATGAAGGATAGTTGTGGAATTTTAATATATATGCACATAGACATAAGAGGTTATATATATTTGATTAAGTATGTATATTCACTCATGAGTGTCTTATAGTAATCCTACAGGGGTAAGACCTACAAATATAGTATGCAAATAAACTAACTCTAGACATTGCCTGACCTAATGAGGTGTCATGAGGTATTTTAAAGGAATATAAAGAATGTATGGAAGTGATTAAGAATTTTAATAGGTTTTATGACATGTATATAAGTTTGGTGACAACTTAGATAGTGGATAAAAGGTCAACTTTAAGGCCTAATATAGCTTGCAGGTGAAGGCCTAGAGAAGAAAGAGAGAGATGGTGGCCAAATGAGGTATGGGATTCAGTTTCTAAGGAAATAATAATAATATGAGACTTTTCAGTGGTGTTATAGGTTTTCACAAGTGTTTTTACCAAGTTTGAGGTCACCATTTGCAAGAATAGGCATGAAAAGTGGTTTTGAGGTTTCTCGAGTGCATAAAATGGAGGGTTCTCAACCTACAAAGAAATTTCAAGTGTTCATTAGCATGTGTAAACTCTGTATGGGAACCTAATACATTAATATAATATGTGGAAGGGTCCTAAATAAAAAATACAAGCATTAGTTTTTGGAATAAGGTTATAAGCTTTATGCATGATCATTAAGACTAAAAGATGGTTTAAACCCTCAAAGAACCCTAATAGTGACCTGATGTGAAATAAATTGTTATAAAGTGATATGAATGGATTAATATTACTATTTGAGATATTTTATCATGTATCAAACTATCCTAGGCACCTCTAAGTGTGATTGGTTTATCAAGTGAGTAAGTAGACCCTATAGGGACAACCTTGTTTCTTAGAGATTTGTTGTAATAGTCAGACTTAACCAAGTCCAAGTTAATAAATGGATGAATGTTGAATCTTGAGACTTGTATTATATTTAAATAGTGATTTATAATCAGGTTTTATCCCTTAGGTGTGATAAACTGGTCATACAAGTTGATCTATCGCTATTAGGCCTAAAGTTGTAGAGAGTGAGAAAATTAGATAGATGTGAGAAATTGATTCAAGATGTGTTATCATAGATTAGGGATGAATACAAGTGCATAGAGAAGTTTTTAAATAAAAATAATACATGGTAATTTTGGATATATGTTTTTGAGGTTAGTGGATATGATGAAAATGTTACTCATAAGTTGATTTATCTAGTGAAGATGAGACAGTGAAGGTGAAAGTTTATGAAATTGGTCTACAAGACCAATATTGTCATTAGACCATATTATATTTATATTTGAGAGTTTCATAATGATATAATAAGATAATATTAATTTATTTTTATTCTCTAAAATTTTATACATAAGTTTTTAAGGTCATTATCACCATGACTGTGTTTGAAGGTAGACTGGCAGATTTATGTAAAAAAGTTGAAGTGATGATTTGGAGGCTCTTTAACCTAAGTTGTAGTATGTAATATTCATGGTTATATTGTTTGGAACTTGAATAAACTATATATTATTCTTATAATAATTTAATTTAGTGTGATAGGTTGGATCATTGAAGCCAAAATGGCTTGTTTGGCTGAGTAAGGACTGTGTGAGAGAAGGTTGACAAATTGGTCTACAAGACCAATAGTTTCCATTATATATAAATATAAATTTGTTGGATATTGATATAAGGATTTTTTAATATAATATTCATTCATTTAAATCCCCCTTTTTTTTTTTTTTTTTAGGTTTCAAAAGTTTAATTTTCCAAGACTTTGTTTTGAGTCTAGTTTGCAGTTCAGAGTTAACATCTTGCAGAGATGAGTTTGAGTGTGTATACCATGAGATGTGAAGTCTAAATCATATGATGATGAAACTGAGTTCATGTATCTTTGGTATATGTGTTTTTATTCCATTATTTTAAATAAAAATCATGTTTTTTTAGTTTTTTATGACTGACTTTTTGAGTATGCATAGGCCTAATAGTGAATAGTAATAATGGCATGCTTCAAGTAGTGGTTATAGATTATAAGTGTTTTGGGGCTTAGATAAAGTTAGATAAGGTTTATTTGAATTAAATATGATGTTTTACTTCCATTTTAATTTTTTTTAAGTGGTCCAAATAAGAAAAATTGTAATATATCCTAGAACATACCTAATGGGATTAGGTCTCTATGAGACCTAAAGGTAAGATAAGGCCTAATTGAGGTAGGTCAGACCTAAAGGGAATCAAAGAACATTTGATCCATGTATATGATATTTCATATGATAAATTTCATGTAAAAACTAATAATGGTATGGTTTCTTTTCCAAAAAATAATGATATGAACAAGAAAGTCTTGTATAAATACTAGGCATTTTTATTCCTATTGGTGTGTGTAGAGAGTAAGCAAATAAGATAACAGATTGGTGATCAGAATAAGGTGTCATAGACCATTATAATAACATATAGGATTATTTATGAATATTTTATATAGGGTTTTCATATGAGGATCAAATTCATATGACCTTATCAAGTTAAGAAGAGGGCTAGTTGATCGAAGAAGGCTAGAGGCCAGATTGAGATGGATAGAAGTGTGTGAAGAGATGAGAAAGGATATCATAATTTGTTATATAATAAATAATTTATTATAAATATGATAAAGTGTTTTATTTGGATTATCTATTTTTTATTCATCTAATGGGATTGGTGCCTCCTTTCAAGTGGGTGCTTGCTAAAGCCTAGCTGAGTTAGTACTTAGCTAGTTGGGGTTGGTGATCCATGTGAAGTTGGTGATTCACTAAAGTTGATGTTTGTATTATATTACTATAGTAAATTTGTATAAATTAGTTTTTTTTCATCCCCTTGAGGGTTTCCACACATAATTTGTGTTATTTTATGTTTTTATGTTTCGTTATTTTATAGTTGATTGCTTATGCATTGTTTGATCCACTTGCTTGAATGAACGTTCATGAATGCTTAAGTAGAATTTAAAGAAAGGTTTTTTGAAGACTGATTCAGCCCTCATCTCAGTAATTTTTTTTCCAACACCTTATTTCTTGATATATATCCATTTCCTATATGGGTTACCCTCCTTACACTATATGTGTATAGCATCCATCTTGCATTAATGCACTAAAGTATGATGGATGAAAAAAGGTTGTTTTTTATCATTGGTACAACACATACCCTTTCACCTTGAATACATGGAGTGGTTTATGGGTGTTCTTGAATCAAGGTTTATAACCTTTTCCATATCATCCCATGGTCATTGTCACTCCCTTTTTTACTATTTATATTGAAAATTGATGGGTTCTAGTGGGGAATCAAGAAGAAAGTTCATGCGTGATGTTCTATATCCCTAGGTAGATTATTCATATGATTCTCATATCTAATGGTCAAAGGTAACACTTGTGGTCTTAGAGTTAATATTGTCATCATATCAATTTTGGATAACACCTTTAGTGGTGGCCACATTATTTAAAATACAAAGATGTGATGTTCTAGATATAGTTGAGTCCTCCACTAGCTTAATATTATCAACATAAGGGAAAACCTTGTTTTTGGTAAGTGGAATGACCATATATTGGTGCTTATTTTATATGGTAATTTAATTATTCTGAAAACAAATGTACTTATTATTATTTTATCAACATGGTGTACCAAGCAATATTGAGTAACTATCTATGTCTGCCAAATCAATAACCTTAAAGTCTATACAAATTTTGATATCCATGATTGTTATGTCAACATTGGATAGTATCCCAATAGGGTGAAGGTTATAAAACTATGTTCCCCATCTCTCTCCATACATCCATTTCTAGATGTTGGCCTCAGATCCTATGTCAATTAGCATGTTTTTTAAATACCATCCATAAGCAACATGCATTTGACTATCTATATAGAATGTCAACATGTATGAACAAATATTGATCATACTTTATGTTTAAATTTGTGATTTCCTCTTGGGCCTTCGATATTTGAAGTAGGGGTATATCAATTATGCACTTTACTATATATCTATCTAATATATCTATGAGTATTGGGGCCTTATTGTTAGTTTTAACGAGGTGGATTATTATTTCAAGTCACGTATATAACTTTTTAAACCTTGGAGTTTCTACTTTATCTTTTTCTCCTAGTCGTGAGCTAACTAGAGCTTGTTCTATAGATTCTTGTTTATATTCATGGCATAGTATAGTAATTTTACCTATCATGCACTATTTGAAGAATAGGCCACACATCATTTAGGGTGTGGCTCTTTAGTCTAGGCTATATAATGCTTAGCTCAGAGGGTGTGCATGCCAATATCTACAATTTATGTCTAGTAGTCCCATTTATTTGCTCCTTCTTATCTAATTATCCTAGGTTATGTGCATAACATATCAACCCTCCCCCCTTTCTTGGTATATCCTAGACTATAAATTTTACTATAAGGTAGGACACTCTTTTACCCTATGCACACTTTGACAATAAACACAAGTGAGATAGTATGGGTAATCTCACTAGAGGTGGTCTAATAAATCACATTTTTAGCATATGCATGGAGGGAACCAATTAAATCCTCATCTTGTGTTCCCTTTTTGATACATATATCCACCATTTTATATGTCAAACATGATGTAATATTGGTTTGGTTGCTCACTATACCATTATTTGAATGATTATGTGTCAACACACCATATGCCTAGATCTTATTCTTCCTAAAGGTTGTCTATGAATTAAAAACCTATCATATTATAGGAAGTGAAATTATAGATATTATAATATAGGGATGTTTATAATTGGGTCACTTGATGAAGAAGGTCAAAACTAAGCACGTTGTGCCCTTCTATTTTACTAGATGATTGGTTAGATACAATATTTTATAGTAGTGATTCTACCATTGTAACCTATATTAATTTGGACTTGCTAACTCATATGTCTATTGTCAAAATAATATCACATATTAGCATTGATTCCAATGTTTCTCTAAGTTTAGGGAACATTATCATGGAGAGTGTGTGTTGAATAGGAAAAATCAGCCCTCTAATGAACCTTTGGGTGTGTTATATTGGGTGAATAACATATGAGAGTTTGAATATTAAAGTGTTTAACCTAAAATCATAGGCTCAAACACTCTCTATAGGATCCATATTGATTTCCTTAATCATGACTATATTTTACTAATTACATTTGAGAGTATTAAGATCTTTAACGAATGCATCTTTCAAAAAGTCATAATCCAAATTTACCTAGGTTGTGTCCAACTTTTGGTATTAGGTCTATGCAAATACTAGTAGGTTAGTGTAAAACTGATGCACCTTTTAATGTAGCTCAATTTTCCCCTTATCTCTCAAAATGAGCTCATAGTTATGGATGTGTTTCATGGCACTCTCTATTCCATGATATTTGGGTAAATTCAAAGCACCCTAGTAAATATGTTATGTAGGTGCTAGCCTAGATGGTGTCTATGTAGCCTATAGAATTGGTGTATAAAGGACCTATGTTATAGGTGAATATACTTAGAATTAGTTTGAGGGTTAACCTCCTCCTAAATATCTTATGTGAGTCAATGCAATAATATAAGGGGTTAAATCCCCTCCCATGGATGTCATACTAAGCATCCTTGGCTATTCTAGTGTAATTAGAGGCTATGTTGTTAGTGGTCCAAATAGTGGTTTAGGTGACACTTGTTTTAGTGGAGTTCTTTCCCTCTCCTATTCAATGAATCCACCTATGTATCTTGGGTTCAATGGATCTCAAAAATTATCTTTTGATTATTCTAATTTTGATTAGATGTGTGAGCATGTACTTTGGGTAGGGGGTTGTGGGTATTCCCCCAACAACTACTTATCATATTTATTCTCCCTTAAGAACTTCAAATTCTACCTTCATATTTGTTTTATTATCTATATGGTGTGTGCCTCCTCTTTTATAGAGATCATTTCATCTATGCGAGATCCATATTCATGCCCTTACCATTCTCTATAGTTCGTCATGATATATATTGAATTTGACTCCCTCCTCTCCCTAGGATCCATCTCGGCCACTACCCTCTATTAATTCTCATCATATATATGCCTTCTAAGTTCTTGATCATATGGGATTTACATATTAGATCTTACCTATATTTATTTACTAACGATGCCTCTAAATTCCCCTTCCATTCTATGTAGCTCACATGTCTTGAGGACTTTTCTAGACATTACTAAATTTTTCAATATGTATTTCACTTCCCATCTCAACAAATAAATTTAACCCATCCTGAATATGTAACCAAAATGCTATCATAAGTTTTTGTTGTGCCCTAACAAACACACACACCCCATTTTATAAATTAAAATAAGGACCCACTATGGTTTTAATGTTTGTATTCAAAGTCCTATGAAACTTATAAATCCATGACATCAATTTTGATATACATAAGTCTAAGTTTATTTATAACTGTCTAAATCAAAATGACATAGTCCAAAAATTGTGAAAATCAAAGCCTGGGCATTAATTATATTTCATTTTTAATCTTGGATTTTCATACCTTTTCTTGGAAGTGGACCTTATGATTTTTATTGACTAATGGAGCTAATGTGTCATGACCTAGTGTCTCTAGATTTTCATGTGTGCACAAGGCTATTTTAAAAAGATTAAAATTTATCCACATTCAATCCCTACTTTAATATGTTCCTCTAATTTCCCTGAACACTGAGAATAAGATAGTTGGCACACTCTCATGAGCCCAAAACCTAAAATGTCAAATGAAGTTAATGGCTCTACGATTCTGAATCCTCAAGGTTCCCTGAGATCCAACAATAATATAGTTGACATAATATTATGAACTTAGAACCTAGAATGTCAAATTAAAGTTAATGGCTCTGTGGTCCCAAGTCTCCAAGATCCTCATGTTTTAATAATAAGACTATTAGCACAATCTCATGAACCCAAAAACCAAAAGGTCAAATTAAAGTTAGTGGTTTTACGCTCTCGATTCTCCAAGTTCCTTGACCATGATATCATGCCATGTGGCATAATACTATGAAATTAGAACTTATAAGGTTAAAACATATCCAAAATAATAGATAAAGAGCTCAAATTTTGAGATCGAGATAGGTGGCTCAATCATATTAAATTGCATCCCATAAAACATATAAATCAAGATCATAAGCTTTAATACCTCAGGCAAATGAAATGAAATTAAGTGACATGAGGAAGGAGATGCATGGTGAAAGTACAAATAAATGAGATAAAAAAAACTAAGTAAAGGCTAGTAAGTGAGAGAATTATAGCTATAATAAATAGATGATTGGGCAAAGAAAGTCGATGAAAAATTGCCTAATGGCAAGAAATAACCCACCAAAGCTGATTGGAAAATTTGAAACTAAATGGGAATAATATATATATATATATATATATATATATATATATATATATTCATCAATGTCACATGAACTACACATTAAATACTTGGGTTTGGGTTATATATGCAAGATCCAGGTAAGGTCAAGTCTCTTTTCCATTAATATACAAATTGAACATTGTAATTCTGATCCCTCAAGCAACCAAAAGTTGTAGTTTTTTTCCAATGAATTAAAAAGAGATTTCAAACAATTTACAAAGGAGATGAACAGTCCTAAATTGATGAAATGGCTTCTCTAAGACCATATCATGGCTAGGCACATTTTGCATACTCCATTTTTGAGAGAATCAAGTACATAAACACTTTATTTAATAAAAGTTTCCTGATATTTATTAGAATCACAATTTACTAAGATTGGGGGAGGGGGAGAATAAGTGACCTTACAAAACTTTTACAACTATACATTGCCTTTCATTAACCATAAAGGCAATGGAGTGGTCAATCAATGCATCAAAAACCAATCACATAAACATGAAGCAATGAACATAACACAATATGAGTGAGAAACTCTTGAAGGGAATAAAAATCACTATGACCTTTTCAAGGACTAAAATATTATAATTTTTTTAAAAATACCAAATTCTATTGAGCACTAATTCAAGTTGGGGAACCAACCCCAAACTGTTAAGCACCCACTTGACCAATGCTTTAACAAATACCCACTTGCTAAGAACTTACAAATCCATTTGTGACTAAGCACCAACTTAGTCAAATCTAATTTATGACATTAATTATATTCATTTATTGCTCAATCAACATATGATGATCACTTCTTCCTTCTTTATTTTCTAATCTCAATGAACACTCTTCTTCGCTTGTCTAACCCTCATTAATTCTGATTAGGTCATTTATCCCTAATATTCATATGTAGAAAACCTAATAAATTTATCATGAATACTTATATTCTCTCTTTTAGGGTTTAAAATATGTTTCATAACATTATTCTACATATACATCTTTTATTCAACTTTTACACATCAAAACTATCAATTTTCTTATATGCAAACCTAATGATCATATGACAATATAGTTAGTCATTCACCTTATTACTTCAAGATAATTCATAAAATTTGATTTAAGACCTTATATACATTTTTTTGTCATAATTAAATCAATATTGGTTGGACACAAAACCCTATATCCTTATTTCTCCATTAGAACTCATAGAGACCTAATTACATTAGGTCTATTTAGTAATATGTATACCATGTTCCATTGAAACACCTTTCACCTCCATAGGTGACAATATCCTTTAAAATAAAATTTAAATATTCCCCATCTAACATACTCTAAGATATACAAGACATTTTAGATACAACTAGCTCATGAAAACATTCCTTGTAGTTTACTGTCATATTAGGCCTATGAACACTCACTAACTATCTGATCTCTCTCATGTTTGATCACCTTCATGTCATATAATTAGGGAATAAAAATCATTTTTATAGTAAATTTATGACCCTAAGGTCATATTAAATCACATAAAATAATATGGCTTAATGACCAATATTGGTCTTGCAGACCAATTTCTTGAATCCATTCCTTATGATCAAATCTACATGTGACTAGCTAACTTGAATGAACTATTTATAAAATTATAAGGATATAAATTCCTTAGAAAACATCATGGACATAAGCATAAATTATCTATCATACTCTCCAATCTATTTTCATTGCTTGATCAATCCAATTTTTGAGATAAACTACAAAACTTTGATAAAAAAGACCTTTTTTGTATGGTATTGTCTCTCTTCTGATAAGACATTACCATTATGAGGTACCTAAGAGATTCCTCTACCTATTATAATAGGTTTTGTGAATAATTTAATCCATTTTTAATGTTTTGAGTCAAATATTGTTCATCAGGTCTTTATTAGGGTTTTAGGGAGGTTTAAGACAGTTTGCAATGTTAGAGATTGTTCATAGTGAATTACTAACAAATTTCAAAACTAATGAACACAAGTTTTAGATGAGACCCTTATCCATATCACATGAAATATTGAGGGAACCATACAATGGATTTACATGCCAACAAATTCCTAAAAATTCTTCTTGAATTTGAGTACCTCATTCTATGAACTTGAGAAGGCTTAAAATAATGATTCATGCACTTTCACTTAAAATATTAACCTTAGACTTTGTAAAAAACTATATCTCAACCTAGTTAATCTCTATCCATGCTTACATGAGAGAATTCACCTTGAAAAATGGTCATGATACCTTGGTAGGGGAAATAGGGATTTGGAGTGTTTTAGGTGTAACTCTTAAATGAAGGTCCTATGTATGTAGGGATGGATTAAAGGCCTTGTGAAGGTTCCATCATACTCTAAACATGTTCAAACTACTTCCTATAAACTTTAGGAAGGTCTCCTCCTTGAAAATATCAATCAAAACCCCAAGATAGTCTCTATTCCTTGACTAGGTTTTAAGGCTTTTCAAGATCAAGCATATTTCTCTCTCATCAAGGACAAATAACACTTCATTACATCATCAATAATGCAATATAGACATCCTATTTGACATCAATGACAATCAAATTCTCAATAAACTCCCCCTTTTTCATTGATGGTAAACCCTCTTTTAACCTTCTTGAAATGACTTTGATAATAGATCTTTGCATCATTAAATCCCTCTATTAGTGTAAAATCATACCATATGAATAATTGAAATTTACTATCAACACTTTGAATTTTTATCAACACTTTTAATTATGTCACCTCATTCATTTGGTTGACTATCTATCTTTTTCTCCCAGAACTAGCTCTTTTAAAACTAGCCTTTTTCTCCCTCTTTGACATCAATGACAAAGTGGTACCTACAACTTCTTGAATCACACTTTTTTCAAAAAAATATCAAAAATTAATATCATAGAGTATATGAAATATCACAAAAATATGATCCCCTTATCTTCATGCATACCTCAATTGCCTTGTCCTTAACATGACTGGCATAGAGTTTTAAACCAAACCCTTGATCACTCACTAGGCCACCACATATGTTCTTATCTAACATAGACCTTCTTCCTAAAAAAATAGGGACTCTACCTTTGTCCTCATAACTTATTCTAATCATATGAGTCATAAAAACTCATAGACCATTCTCAACATGTCTATAAGAACCTTGTTATTGGATCACACTAGTAGAAAAATTAGATTTTTCCTCAACTCTCAATTTTCCTATATGCTAGTCATGACTTTACAAACCTTCTTGGCATTCATAATATATTATTGGAGCTAATGAACCACCTTTATTATCTCCTATTACCACTAAATTTTTCAATGGATAATAGGGGAAATAATTACTCCTAATTCCTATCTTATATGCTCATATGTTGCCTTTAAAAGTGTCTTAGTTAGAATGTCTACAATCTAATCATTTAGAGAAACATATTCAAGTTTGACATTTTGTTCACTTACCTTATCTGTTAGGAAATGATACTTGATGAGAATGTGATTAGTTATTGAATGCATGAAAGGATTCTTTGAGATGCTTATGGAACTTGTATTGTCACAATAGATAGGACTAGGGCTATCATACTCCACCTTGTAGTCTTTTAAGGTCTATCTCATCCATAAGACTTGAGTGAAACAATAAAGATACTATAATTTACTTAGCCTCAGTAGTAGACAATAACACTGATGACTACTTCTTGCTTATCCATAACACTAGGCACTCTCCTAAGAAGAAAGATCCTCCACTAGTGTTCTTATCATCTAGACTCCCTTCTCAATCTACACTTATATAGGATAATAAATCAAACTCCTTGATCTTTAGATGCCACAACCTAAACTCCATAGTCTCTTTGAGATACCTAAGTATTCTCTTGACTGATTAAAAATGGTTTTCCTTTGGATTTGCTAGAAATATTCTCATAAGACCTACTACTTGCATGATATTAGGTCTAGAGGTAGTAACATAAAAAAACTTCCAATAATTGACCTATATGATGTCTAATTGACCTTTGGAGATTCATATTCCTTTCTTAAATTATACCCTATGATCATAGATGTGATAACTACCTTTCAATATTCCATCTAAAATTTCTTCAACATCTCTTTTATGTACTTAGCTTATGAAATGAAAATACCTTTTTCTAATTGAATGATTCATAACCTAAGGAAGAATGATAGTTCTCATAGCATGGACATCTCAAACTCTATCTTCATCACTTCTATGATGGCTTTAGTCATAGTCTCACTATTTCCACCAATATGATGTCATCCACATAGAAAAACACTATCAACTAATGATCACTTTCTATCTTTATGTACAAATTACTATCTATAACTCCTCTCTTGAATCCTTCATCCAATAGGTAGTTATCTAATTTGGTGTACCAAGGTCTAGGAGCTTGATTTATGCCATAAATTGCCTTTTTAAATCTACATACATAGTCCTTGTTACTTGATAATGGGAAAAATCAAGCTGATCTATATATACCTCTTCTTCTAATTTCCCATTTAGATAAGTTAATTTGACATCCATTTGATACACCTTGAACCCTTTTAAGACTACATATGCTAGTAATAATTTGATAGCTTCCAATATTAATACTAAAGTAAAGTTATCCTCAAAGTCTACCCCTTCTACTTGTGCATACGCCTTACATACCAATCTATCCTTGTTCCTAGTGACTTCTCCATTTTAATTCAAGTTGTTCATAAACACCCATTTTGTGCTAATGACATTCTTATCTTTAGGCCTACGAACTAGTTTTAAAGTCTCATTATTTTATATTTGGTGTAACTCCTCACTCATAACAGCTATCCAAAACTTGTCTCTACTTGCTTATAAAAGCTTATTAGGTTCAATCTTAGACAATAGAGAAACATTATCTTAATATAGGTTATTTACCATATTTCTCTTTTTTTCATACTTAATGAGTATCCCAAGAATATTCCTTCATCAGACCTTGAATAAAACTTGCCTAAGTATTCATCACCTCTCTTGATGAAGCATTTTCTTCCAAACTCTCTAAAATGTTCCACATTAATAGGTCTACCTTTCCATAGTTCACGGGGGTTTTATTTCCATTAATACTTATCTCCCCTTTATTCAAAATGTAGACTATAGTGCTCATTATTTCTCTCTAGTATCCATTAGATAATCTTGATTCATTTAGCATAGTCATTTTCATTTCTTAAACTATTCTATTCTTTCTTTTTACTACCCCATTCTGCTAAGGTGTCCTAGTTGTTGAGAATTATCTCTTTATCCCATAAACCTCATGAAAATCATCAAATTAATTGGATCAAAACTCTCCTCCTCTCTCCTATCTTAGGTATTTTATCTTTACATTAATTTCTTTCTCAACTAAAGCCTTGAATGACTTGAACTTATCAAGAGCTTCTAACTTTTTTTTTCAAGAATGCTACCTAGGTCATTCTTGTGTAGTCATCTATGAGTAACATGAAATAACAATCTCCTTGAATTATTTGGACTCTTGTAGGTCCAAAAATATTAGTTTGTATTAAATTTAAAGGCCTTGTATTAGAATAATCCTTATAATTAAACCTCCTTATAGTTTTCTTACCATGTTGACATGCCTTGCAAAGTGTATTTTCTAGTTTGGTGATTTTAGGCATATTTTTCATAGTCTTCTTAGAGCTAATCTTGAATAGATTATCAAAGTCTAGGTGGACCAAAATTTTATTTCATATCCAACATTCATCCACTTTTCTCACAAAGCATCTCTACTTATTTATATCATTCAAAACATATAGATTATTCTTAGTCCTCTTAGTATTGAAAATTAGCCTTCCTGATTTAGATCTCCTTATATCACACCCTCTATCATGAAAGGTTAGTGTGTGTCCTTGGTTAAAAATTTGACTTAAACTAATAATGTTATGTTTCAAGCCTTATACATATAACACATTCTCTATCTTGGTATTCCCATTTCCCAAACTTAAGATACCCATGCCAATAATATTAGTAATTATGTTGTCTCCAAATATCACTATCTTTGTAGCACTCTTCTTCAATGAAATGAACTTGTTCTTATCTCCCATCATGTGGATTGAGAAACCACTATATATATACCACTTCATGTCTTCATTTTTAATGTTAAAGGTAGTATGAGATATCATATATTCTTCTCCTTTACTATTCTGCTCCTTCTTCACCTTGTCCACAAGGTATAACTTCTTGATCCACTTATCAGTTGTATGACTATATACCTTTTTATCTTGACTAATCTTCCTCATATGACTAATCTTATAATCCCTTGAAATATGTTCTCTTTGATCATAATTATAGCACAAAATTCTACTTTTGCTATTGAAATGAACATTCATCCTATCCTTCCACGAGGAATTGATTTTAGCATGATGTCTATAATCCATAACTCTATGCCCATGTTGATTGCTTAAGAAATAGTAGCGATTAAAATAATTCACATACCTTATCTATCTTATAGGAATTGTCTTTTTATGAGTATTGAATGATGCACCTTTACCTTTTCTATCTCTTGAAGGAGTTATATTCTTCTGGACTTGTTGATGGTTAAGTTGGATCTATGATTTGAGATTTTATACATAGGTATTCACTCTATTGGTACTGTCACTTCTTGATAGTCCATTATATTTTAAGGTTTAACTCTCCTTGTTTTCATTTTGGTCTTCTTTTAACCAAATACTTGTCTTACCATGCAGATACTTTTGACTATTCAAAATATCACTGAGAATTTTAGTGATCTTTTAAAATTTTTGATATGTCTTTAATTTGATTGTTGCCTAATCCAGTTATGCCTTCAAAGACTACATTTATATTATAAACTTGGTGAATTCTTCATCTTTGGTCTTAAGACTTATAATAACAATCTCAAACTGAGTTTATAACTATTTAATGATATGTTCATGTTCATTGGTGTTGTTACTTTGTCTCTTTTCAAAGGGATTGATTTTTTCCTCATAACCCTTAACCAATGATCTCAGTTTATGATTCTTCCTTATTTGGAGCTTTAACTCCTCTATAACACTCACTAATTATGTCTTAAGGTTCACTTCAGCCTATTATTCATCTTCCATAAGACTTTTACCTTTTGAATAAACTTCATTATCTATTTCTATGGCCATGAATAGAATTTCATTACTATCATGATCAACACCATCATCATCACTATCCGATATACTTGTATCACTTATGTCATATGAGCTACTATATTATTTGGTATAATTTTTTTTCTTATTATTGAATAACCCTTTCTTAATTTCATACTTCCTAAAGCTCTTTTTGCTCTTGTCAAGCTTATATAATTTCTTAACCTCAACATGATGTTCATCATAATCTTCATCATGATCCTTATTATCTTTGTTATGGAAATTGGATGTACATTAACCAATATTACCATAGTTAAATAATTTAAATGGAAAATTTCCCTTATAATTACTTGATCCTTTCCTTAGTTTTTTGACAAACAGGGCTTCTATCTTGTCATCATCAATGTCTGTATCAACATCATCCTTGACCTTTTTAACTTGTGAAAATTTATATGATTTGAATGTAAATTCATTCTTGGAAGGTATTACATCACTTGTTATTATTTCATTAGTATTCAAGATACCATGAAGCTCATCCATTTGTAGTTTGTTGAGATCTTTGATCTCTTCCACATCAAAGAATTTTGAGTCAAACTTGAATTTTAGGGATATTAATACCTTTTTTACTACTATTAATTCTTCCAAGTTTTGTATCAAACCTCTAATGACATTTACCATTTCATCTACTATTAAGAGATAAGATGTAATGTTTTCATCCTCCATCATGCTTAGAATTTAAAACTACCTTTGGTGGGTCTATATTCATAAATGGTTTGCAAATTTTACCAAAATTATTTAGCTAAATCACAATGCATGACCTTTACAGATTCTACCTCTAAAAGACAACATAGGATGGAATTCATTTCCTTAGAGTTATTTTCAATTGACTTCTTGCCTACTACATCATTTGATGGTGTAGGAGGTGGGGTGAATCCATCAACAACTGATTACTATATGTTATAGCCCAATAAAATTAGATAGGTCTTCATTTTGATGCTCCAAAATGAATAGTTAGTCCCACTGAAGAGAGGGGACTTGTTGGTTGAGAAACCTCCTTGTAGTTGATGTCTAGACATGTTTATGCTTCTAAGATCCCATTTATGTTGTTAGGACTAATTCAAAGGACCAAGATCTGATAAAAATTATTAAAATCATAATTCACTATGAGGGATGGGTGAATCAATGACATTACAAAACTTTTAAAACTGTACAATACCTTTCATTAACCATAAAAGTAATGGACTGATCAATCAATGCATCAAGAGCCAATCACACAAACATGAAATAATGAATATAGCATAATATGAGTTGAAAACCCTTAAAAATAAGAAAAATCACTATGTCCTCTAAAGTTATACTATAGTCCTATAAATGTTTAAAAAATATCAAATTCTATTGAGCACCACTTAACTAATGTTTTAGCAACTACCCACTTACTGGGATGCTATAAATCCTTTTGTAAAAATGCACCAACTCGATCAACTAAGATTTATGACAATCATTTGACTTATTTATTTCCCAATCAACATATGATGATCACTTCTTCATTCTCTACTCTTTAATCTCAATTTACACTCTTCTTCACTCGTCTAACCCTCATCAAGTCTGATCAGGCCATGTATCCCTGATCTTCATATGTAGACAAACTAAAAAATTCTCGTGAAAAAATATTTTCTCTCCTATTAAGGTTTACAATGTGTTTTAAAACACTCTTTTACACACACACACACACACACACACACACATATTTCTATTTCACTCTTACACATCAAAAAGGTCAATTTGCTTATATGCAAGCCTAATGATCATATGGCAATATAGGCAACCATTCACTTTATTCCTTCAAGATCAGTCATCAAATTAGCTTTATGAAATTATTCACATATTATTAAACCATGATTAAATCAAATATTGGTCAGCCACATCACCTTATATCCTTGTTTCTCCATTAGGACTCATGGAGACCTAATTACATTAGGTCTATCTAGTAACATGTATGCCATGTTGCTTTGGAACACATTTCACCTCCATAGATGACAAGATACTTAAAATAAAAATAAAATAAAACCCATATAACATCATATAATCTATAAAATAAATTTTATATCAAAAAACTTGATGAAAACACTCCTTTTAATTTACTATCATATTAGGCCTATGAACACTCACTAACTATCTGATCTTTCTCATGATTGATCACCTTCATATCATGTAATAAAGCATAAAAATAATGTTTAATATATTTTTATTAACCTAAGGTAATCTTAAATAACATATAAAAATATTAATTAATGACCAATATTAGTCTTGCAGACCAATTTTTTGACTTCATTCCTTATGCTCAAATTTGCCTATGACTAGCTAACTTGAATGAATTATTTCGAAAATTATAAGGCTAAAACTACCTTAGCAAACATCATGAACATATGATTGAAGTCTTTAAAATACTATCTAATATATTTTCATTATTTGATCAATCCAATTTCTAAGAGAAACTTCAAAACTTTGATAAACAATCCCTTTTTTGTATGGTCTTCTCTCTTATGATAAGCCAATAGCACTATGAGGTACCTAAGAGAGTTCTCTACATCTTCCAATAGTTTTTATGATAAATTGATATAATTATGGGATGTTTTGAACTAAATATTTCTCATCAAGTATTATTAAGGTTTTAGGGAGGATTAAGATAGTTTTCAGTGTTAATGATTGTTCATAGTGAACTACCAATAAAATTCAAAACTAATGAACATATTTTTTAGATAGGACCCTTCTCCATCTCCCATGAAAGAATCAAGGCACCATGTGATGGATTTACATGCCAAAAAATTCCTGAAAGTGCTTATTGGGTTTGAGTACCTCATTCTTTAAGCTTGAGAAGGCCTAAAACACTGATTCATGAACTTTCGCTTCAAATCTTGATCTCAAACTTTGTGAGAGAATGTATTTCAATCTATTTAAGTTTTTTTCATGTTTACATGAGATCATTCACCTTAAAAAATTGTCATGATACCTTGATAGGGGCAAATAGGGTTTTAGTGTGCTTTGGGTGTATCCATTGAATAAAGGTCATGTGTATAGAGGGATGGCTTAAAGGCCCTATGAAGGTTCCTTCATACTCTCAACATGCTCAACCTACTTACAATGAATTTTAGGAAGATCTCATCCTTGTAAAGATCAATTAAAACCCCAAGATAGACTTTGATATTTTAGAGGGTTTTAATTATTTTCAAGATAAAAAATATTTCTCTCTCATCAATAATAAACAACAGTTCATTATATCATCAACAATGGATTATAGACATCCTCTTTGACATCAATGACAATAAAATGCTCAATAGTCTTTAAGTTTCCCTATTATTTATCCATCTAAAATGTCATGGAGTCTACAATGCTATACTCATCATAATATCATCTATCTTAGGAGGATAAGAAATTAATTTATGACTTTATACTGATTAAGACTATGGGGATCCATAACATATTTACAAAGTTATAAGTAATGCCCTGCATTGATTTGCTTCATGATATGATTTTTAATGTAACTTTTTCTCATGATTGTTTACATATTAGGAAAGGAAAGAATATTATTGCATATGTTTTAAGATGTGAGGTTGAGAGGTACCTTAGGATTTATACACTTGAGTTTGCCTATAGTTAGGTATTATCTAATGTATGTTTAGAGCACAACAATGTGGAGGGGAAAATTAAATAGTTGTTTTGAAAGGAGAGAGGTTGAACCTCAAGGGAGGCATTTGATCCAACATCATAATCAAATTTAGTCTTGTTATTAGGGTTGTTATGGCCCTTTTGAATAGGTTGTATGGATTTGCTAGAATCACTTATGTATAAGTGGAATATGTCCCATTATGGATATTTTCTTGACTTATGATAAAATGGACCTAAGGGAGATTATCAGTGTTAGATTGAAGGCATAAATGTTTAGATATGAAAAAAGGATGATTGATAATAACTTATACATGATGTCCTATCTATCAAATGTAGTTATTAGATTAGTATAAATATTTCATAGGGAACTATGTGAGTTTTCCGCAAAATACTTGGGTAATAGGATACATGAAGACTATTATTTCTTATTTGTTTATATATTTAGAAAGGAAATTATCAAGATTTATAAGCATGTTTATCCTCAAGCCTAATAGGCTATTTATGTCACTCAAGTGTCCAATATATTTTAGAATTTGAGGAGTATATCAAAATTAAGTGATTACTAGTACTACCTAGATTATACCATAATCAAAATTGAGGGAACAAGAGCACCTATTATTTTTTTACCAAGCCACATCCTAGACAAGGTGGTAGAACTGTTGGCCAATTTTGGACCACATACTAAGATCTTTGCATGGATTGATCAGATGAGAAAATTTAATATTTATATGAATGATCAAATGACTTTTACAAGCTTTGGAAGACCAGACTATCATTAAGACATCATAAAGATCCAGACTAGATAAATTAATTATGTAATTTATAAATATGATCAGAAATCCTCATATGACCATTAGGCCAAGTGAAATTAATGTCATTAGTACCAAGTTCATTATTTTCAAGTTTCATATCTTGATGATTCTTTTATCTCAAGATCTAAGCCTTCAATGTTTATCTTACCAAGTCTAAAGGGCCAAGCCATCCTACACATCACATAGAAACACACTGGTCAAATTATTTGAGAATTTTTTTTATCTCCACTTAGGAGGCCTTATGAGTCAAAGGATTATAGTGCCATGAATTTATTTATGCCAAGATCATCCTTTGAAAGTTTCATGTCTGTGCAATATTCCTATCTTAAGTTATAAACATTCAAAGTTGGACCTGTAGCATAAGACATTCATGTTAATGTCAAGTTTGAGCTTTGTAAAGTAACCTTTTAGGTTAAAAAGGTCCTTAAAAAGTTTAAATCTGATCAAGATATAATGGTTTGCATGATCTCACATACTTATAGCATAGATTTAACATTTAGTGTTGGGGTCAAACTAGTCAAAAGGTCCCTAGGTTAAATCCATTTAAAGAGTTACAAGTTGGACAAGATATGATGTTGTAGATAAATTGAATAAAGATCTAATGGTGTACATTAAATAAAAATAAGGTGGGTCAAATATTTATCAATGATCATAATTACTTCATATATCTTGATCTGATGATGTGATATGAGTCAAAAAGTCAAGGAGCTCAAGAGGCCACCACGTGGAACAAATGCATAAATAAATAGATTGATAATAAGATCATAAGATCAACATGTGATTGATAAGTGGCATAAGCATGTTCAAGATGGAAGGAGATCAAAGACTTGAATTGATTCATAAATTACTATCCAATGGTGTGCATGAGGTCAAAAGGGTCAAGATATGATAATGTGGATATGTGAGGCCAATGAGAGTAAAGATAGGTTGGAGCATTTTGATTGATTTGAGTAATATTTGATAGACAAAGTTGAATTAAAATCTAAATTTTGATGGAATTAAAAATTGTATTATAGGTCATCCTACTACCATTAAATCTCATTAGAATGCCATTAAAGGACCACAGTGATATAGTCAAAGTGATCAATGATAAAAGGATGCCATTAAAGCTTAATATGGACCTCTAGTTCAAATATTTGTACCTTGTAGGGTTCATTCTATGATTGTGTATACCATTATTAAAGGGATCCATCCATATGGTGGATTCATAGTTCTTAAAAAGGTAGAATGGATTTATTTATACCAAATGAGAGTCCAAAACAAAGCTATATGGTTTATAGGCATCCATCAACATAAATAATATAGTAAAACTAATGATCTTAGATTGTTTTTCTACCTATAAAGTGGATATATGATCTGAAAATGGAAATGGATTAGATATATGACTAATGCTAAGGGTCTCATCTATTGATGTGGCTCCATCCTTAACAAAGAAGCTACCAACCACCATTAGTGACATGGCTTTGTCAGTTTCAAGATTTGAGGATTTGACCCACATGATCATGTCAAGTCAGATTAGGGTCCCAAGATGGTAAACTAGTGGTTGAAGAAGTAGTTAAGGGCATTGATTCCACTCAAATAAACTTTTTCATCATGTAGATCAAACCCTTATCTTTTAGTGGGATCTCTCAACCAATAAGAGGAGCTCGAGGAATATTGAAGCAAATTGAGGTCTATTTGATGATCAAGGTTAGCTTATTTGAAGGAAGGAATGAATATAGAAAGGAACTAATGAAATATCAACATGTTTCATGATGACTAGGATCCATTCTCCACTCTCTAATGGAGGTCCCCATCTCCCTTTCTCCTTTTATGCTACATAAATAGGCTTTAGATCTTAAAAAATGATTCCTCTAATTTATCTCTTGGGCATGACTAAACTCTATGAAGATGGATCTTGTAACCTTAACCTCTTGAGATGAATACAAGACTAATTTTAGTTTTCATTGTTATAGTATAGTGTGTACATGTTAGTTTCATTTTCATATGTGATCGAAAACTATCCCTTGTCAAGTCCTAATATCACATAATTACTAGTTGATCTTATTATGCAAGTCATGTTTAGTGTTCAAATATCATTTGATCAAAGCTTGCATGTGGATACTTTGACTAGTTAGTGTCTTGAATTATACCTATCCATCACTTCCCTCAGCTCTTGATCATTTGGTGAACCTCTACAGGAAATACTAATGTATGATAGGTATTTAGAGTCTTGAAACTAGTTTTCTAATTATTTCATTAGTGTTTTAAGAGTTTTAATAGAGTGGATTAACCATAATTTAGGTTCATTACTATGGTTAGCTTAGGTTTCCCTTTCATGTTCTTTATCTCTCTCTCTCTCTCTCTCTCTCTCTCTCTCTCTCTCTCTCTCTCTCTCTCTCTCTCTCTCTCTCTCTCTCTCTCTTCTCTCTCTCTCTCTCTCTCTCTCTCTCTCTCTCTCTCTCTCTCTCTCTCTCCCTTTTCCTTGGTTGTTATTAGGTTATGGTATTATAAATGAGCTAAAGTGATGCATCAGAGGAGCTAGCCTCATTAAAAATCCTAGAGGTCTAACCTTGTTATAGGATACCCATAGCCTGAGGTCAGTCCCATGTTGAGCTAGATTTAGAAGTAGGACCTGAACACTTTTGCTTCCATCTAAGTTTCAATCTAGACCTCTAATAGTTATGACATGCCCAATGGGACTATGTATAAAAGAGTGGGAATATCTTGGTGTGTCTTTCCTCTTATTAGCTTTTAGAAGCAAACAGTTAACACCAATGGTGGCTTCAAATCAAAGCTTTTAGTTATGAGCAAACTAGGTATGTCTTATTAGAGATATTAGTCAATTTTTGTATCTCATTTGACATATGAGGTTAGTATGGAAAACTATGGTGAATACCCCTATTATCCACCTTCTGATCATCAACCCTAATTTGGTCCTCATGGTCCATATGAACTTGATCATCCTTATCAAGAGTCCTATCAAAGCTGTAATGAACTTTATTAGATTTCTCATGATCCTTATCATCAAGGCAATGGCTCTTACCTTCCTCATGATCCTCACCAGTAATGTTAGGACTAATGTCGGTCATACATACAAGAATATAAATTTAATCCTTGATATGAACAATAAGCCCATCATATTATTGCTCCTTACCATGCCTATCATGAGCGATCAATACCAAAACTTAAGTAGACTTTAGTGAGCCTTGACAAACATGTAATAGAATTTTTCTCACAAAAGTAAAATGGACAAGATGTCCCTACTCACCAAATACATTATATGAGAGAGTCATTTCATCAAGTGAAAGAATAATTGGCACTTATTGAGAGATAAAATTGGAACAATCTCATTGGGTGAGATGATGGATGTAGGTGGTTACATTAAAAAAATTAAGGATAAGATAAAAGGCCTTACAGAATAATAGGTCCAACCTCACCAATTTTATGTGCCTTCATATCCACCACCTCCACCTTCTTATGTGGCATCTATTCTTCCCCAAGAAAATATTCCAAGTGACCCTTCAAGTGTTCCAAGTTCTTCATGTGTCCCTCACACCTTCCCTTCCTCAAAATCCATCTAAGAAATTCATTAAAGAAAGAAGGAAATTTTTATAGAACAAATTGATATTGTGATCCAAGACTCCAACCTTCCTCAAGAACCCCTTAAGAAGTACTTAAAGGTTCCAAGCTAGAATCAAGAGGTGAAGTCACGGGTTAAGCAAAGTGAGACAAATATAGATTTGAAAGCCTAAGTTAAGGTAGGATATAAACCTATGCAAACCTATTTCATCCCTCCTCAAGAGTATTATTATGTACCTTATCTTCATAAATCCACTAACCAACTTAAATAAAAACTATTTCAAGAGAACATAGTAAGGGAAATAAAAGATTTGGAGATAAAAAGAATGAAGCAAGAGGAGAGCTAGAATCAAAAGGATAAAGAAATACTTCTATATTTACCATCTTGGAGGTCTATCCAAAGATGTTCTCAAAACAAGAAGGAGACTTCAGTTGTCAAGGTTGAAGAATAGTTTCAAATGGTTGAAGAGTCTTAAGGAGACCATAAAGAAAATGAATATATGGTAAAATAAGGTGCTCCTTCTATTGACCAAATTAACTTGCTTCTCTAAAAAATTTCTTTCAAGACTCAACCATTCCCAGGATTCAAAATTTTAGAAAGCTTCCCTCAATTCCTAGATCCATCTATGCACCATCCATCACATCTCATACTGTATCTCTAGATTATAATCCCCTAATCACATCTTACTCTTCACCTTGAACCCATGTGCCTATCCATCAACCTCCTACCCCACCCTTTCTTGAAAAGGAGCATATCTTGAAAGAAGCAAGTGAAGAGGAGAAGATCCAAGATATGAATGATTAAAAATATGTCACAAGTGATTATGAGGAAGAGATCACCATAGGGAATCCCCTTGGTGAACATGAGGGAAACATAGACTTATTTAATGAGGATAAACATATTTCAAAATCTTGTACATCTATCCATGAAGAACACCAACTTGATGACCTCTTACATTAAGGAGAAAAGACTAAAGAAGTAGTGGTTCTAGATGAAAAGGAGGACAAAGATGACTGGTAATTACAAATGAAGATTTTTTAAGATATTGAATATATTTTCCAAGTTTAGGGTCAAGTACTTGAGAAGGTAGACAAATAATCTCCTATAGTGGATAATTAATAAGATTGGGAAAAATATGTAGAGCTCCTTGATGATCTTAAAGAACTTGCAGCTAAAGAGAAACCCAATCTTATTAAGAGTACCATGGGAATCAAGAAGGTATGCCTTATTGAAGCATAATTGGATGCCATAGCTAAGGATCCATATGAATAAGTTGAGACTATCTAGATGCACATAGTTGACCTATTTGGAGATACTTGGTTCTCATTAAACATCATGCTAAAGAAGTTGACATATGCAAAAAAGAAGAAGTAGGTATCAAATTAGAAGGTCAAGGAGATATATGCCTCACTTAAATACTCATCCCATGATGCAAGAAGATTTTAAAATTTTCCTTTTGATATATGAGGAAAGGTACACATAGCTCTAAGCTATATATATATTAGGATAGTTTATTAAAATTCCTCTGAGTGTAGTTTTTGGCACTTTTGTTTTTATCCCTATTTTGTTCTAGGTTAGTCTCCCTTCAATAAGTGACTTGGGAAATCTATCTTGTTTTTTTATTTTATTAGTAATTTATTTTTTTTCAATAAGGGTTAGAGAAATAGTGTCATCCAATTCCAAATCTAGGTTAATATGTTGAACTAAAGAAGAGACTACATACCTAATGGACTGGCCAATGCAACATGGTTTGGATTTTATTCCATAAACAAGCATACAACCCTTGTGATTTTCCAAATATGTTAGATAATTTTGGAACACATTCTAAGATCTTTACATGAATTTATTATATGAGCAAATTTCCTATTTAGATGAATGATGAAATGACTTATACAAGCTTTGGAAGACCAGACCGTCATCAAGATGTCATGAAGAGATAGACTAGACAACTTAATTATGGAGTTTATAAATATGCCAGAAAATCCTTAAGTGACCATAAAACCACCCAAGACCAATGAAATTAGTGAAAAGATCATTCTGTACAAGTTTCATATCTTGATGAGTCTTCTATCTCGAGATCTAAGCCTTCAAAGTTTAGGTTATTAAGTCTAAAGGGTCAGGTTGTCTTGTATATCACATGAAAACACACTGGTTATCTTGTTTGAGAGTTTTTTTTATCTCCACTTAGGAAGCCTTGTGAGCCAAAGGATTTAAGTACCATTAATTTCTTTATGCCAAGTTTCATGTCCATGCGAGCTTCTTATCTTAAGTTATGAGCATTCAAAACTGGACCTACAACATAAGACGTTCATCCTAACATCAAGTTTAAGATCCATAAAGTAACCATTTGGGTTAAAAATGTCCTTAAAAGGTTTAAATTTTATAAATATATGATGATCTGTGTGAGTTCACATGCTACAAACATAGATCTAATGGTTCACATTGGGGTCAAACTAGATAAAATATCGCTGGGTTAAATGCCTTTAAAAATCTATAAGTTGGACAAGATCTGATAGTGCAGGTCAATCAAATATGGATCTAATGATATGCATTCACTAATAAGAAGGTGGGTCCAATATAGATCAATATCAATGTTGATTCATACATCCTGATTTGATGGTGTAAGATGAGTCAAAAGGTCAAGGAGCTCGAGAGGCCACCATGTGACATAAGTGCATAAAAAAATAGGCTAATAACAAGATCCTAAGACCAATGCATGATTGACAAGTGATATAATCACATTCAAGATAGTAAGAGATCAAAGGCTTGTGTTACTTCATACATTATGATCCATTGGTGTGTAAAAGGTTAAAAGGGTCAAAATATGACAATGGGAATTTATAAGGCCAATTAGAGTTAAGATAGGTTAGAGCATTTTGATTGGTCCGAATAATATTCAATAGATAGAGTCAAACCAAAAACCAATTTTTCATGGAAGAAAACAAGGTTTTACAAGGTCATCCTACCACTATTAAATCTCATTTGAATACCATTAAAGGACCATAATGATGTAGTCAAAGTGATTAAAAATAAAAGGATTCCATTAAATCTTAATATGGACTTCTAGTTCAAAGATTTGTAGCTTACAAGAATCATTCTATGACTGTGTTTGCCATTATAAAAGGGATCTATGCATATGGTGGACTATGAATTCTTGCAAAGGTATAATGGATTTATTTTGACCTAATGGGAGTCCAAAATAAGGTTATGTGGTCTATAAGCCTCCATCAATGTAAAGACTATAGGAAAACCAATGATATTAGATTGCTTTTCTCCCTATAGAGTGGACCTATGATCCAAACATGGAAATGGAGTAGATATGTGATTAATGTAAAGGGTCTCATCTATCAATGTGGCTTCATCCTTGATAAAGTAATTACCAACCACAATTCATGGCATGGCTCTATAAATTTCAAGATTTGATGATTTGATCCTAATGAACACATCAACTAGGCTTAGGGTCCCAAAGTGGCAAAATGGTAATTGAATAGGTAGTTAAGGTGATTGATTCTAATCAAGAAAACTTTTTCATCATTCAGAAGAAACACTTATCTTCTAGTGGGATCTCTTAACCAATAAGAGGATCTTGAGGACTATTAGAGCCAATTGAGGTATGTTTGATGATTAAGGTTAGTTCTTTGGAAGGGAGGTATGCATATAAAAAGGAACCAATGAACTGTCAACACATTTATTGATGACTAAGATCCCTTCTCCACTCTTTAATGGAGGTCCCTATCTCTCTATTTATTATTTTCTACTATATAAGGAGTCTTTAGAGCCTAAAAGATGATCCTTCTGAGCCCTCTCTTGGGTATTACTAAACTCTACCAGGATGGATCTTGTGTAACTATAACCTCTTGAGATGAATACAAGACTACTTTCAATTTTCATTATTCTAATATAGTGTGTACATGTCAGTTTTATTTTCATATATGGTAGAAACCTCTCCCTTGTCAAGTCCTAATCTCATCTAGTTACTAGTTGATATTGTTATGCAGGTCATGTTTAGTGTTCAAATATCATTTGATTAAATATTTCATGTGGATAATTTGACAGTTAGTGTCTTATAATATACCTCTCCATCACTTCCCTCATGTCTTGATCATTTAGGGAGCCTCTACATGAAATAATAATGTATGATAGATATTTGTAGTCTTGGACCTAGTTTTATACTTGTTTCATTTATTTTTAAGAGTTTAAATAGAGTGTATCAACTATCATTTAGCTACATCACCATTATTATCTTAGGTTTCCCTGTCATGTTTAATCTCTCTCCCCCTTTTTCTTGGTCATTAGTAGGTTTTAGTGGAAATGAGATAAAATGATGCATTAGATGAGCTAGCCTTGTTAAAAAAACCTAGAGGTCTAACCCTATTATAGGATACCCATAACCTGGGGTCAGTCCCATGTTGAGATAGATTTAGAAGTAGGACCTAAACATGCTAGAAATTCATTAGTGGAAATGAGATAAAATGATCCATTAAATGAACTAGCCTTGTTAAAAATCCTAGAAGTCTAACCCTATTATAGGATACCCACAACCTGGGGTCAGTCCTATGTTGAGATAGATTTGGAAGTAGGACCTGAACACTTTTGCTTCTAACTAGGTTGCAATCTAGACCTTCAACAAGAACAATAGATTGTTTATCAATTATATAAGTATATAGATGAGGAAATCTACCTCAAAAACCAAGATGATTACCATAATAACCCCCTTAAACATTAGGTAGCTTTAGTTTTTAGTGAGGGCACACCTCAACTAAGTGGGTTAGGTCAAGACTCATTAACAATTTGAAGGTGGCCAAATTCAGAGAATGAGATCCTAAGGGAAAGGTCAGTAACTATATTAAGCTCTTTAAGGAAAAAAAAGGTGTGACCATTAGATACAATAACTAATAATATGAACATTATGCCATCTTCTTGAATGATTCAAATGATTTTGAAGTTTGGATTCACATAAGAGGTAATCAAATGTTAATGATCATTTCCCAGGACATCAAATATGACCCAAAGATTACCAAGAACTCAGCACAAGAAATAGTAAAAGAAGAAAAAAAGGATTAGAGTCATAATTTTCCTTAGTCATAGTCTTAATACCCATCATAACAAGACTAATCTCCCTCTTCCATATAAGAAGAGACCAATCTATAAAAGGGAGTTCCTAGTAGCCATAAGGAAGAGAATTCCCATATTAATAAGGAGATTATTAGAGGCCTCCTTGGTACTCATTTAGCCTCCACCCATATAATCACCACCACTCTAGGAACATCCACTTTAGTTATGAGGAATACACCTCCTCCATATGGATAAACAAGTGCATTCTCTTGGGAAACTTTACCTCCACTTACTTTGATTAAACAAGTAAGTCTATTAGTGCTTCTAAAAATTTCTTTATTATCTCTTCCCTATACTCCTTCCCCTCAAGCACATCAAGTTAGTTCATCCTCATCTATAACCACAAATGAGAGGACATATCCTCAATCATTCCTTTTTATTATAGTCTCCTCTCCATTTACACATGATTTCACTACTATTTTTCTACTTTTCATCTCTTCACCATTACCTTTAGTAGTAGTTCCTACTATTGTGTCTCCTTCATTGGTTTCATCTCCCTCTAACCTCATATTCCCCCCATAGTCAATTACCAATGTAAATATATAATTATTATAGCCTTCTTAAAAATACAATAAGTGGAGTAAATACCATCATCATATCTTGATACCCCAATAAGATCCCTTTAGAAGGAAGTAAAAGAGGAAGAGTCAGAACATGTAGTATCACTAGTTGATTACCCCGTAGGTGATGAAGAAGTAAATGTAGAAATAATGAAAGGACCAAAGTATGAGTTAAGTGAGAATAGATCCCAAGATGGAAAAGAGGAAGAGAAAAATATAGAAATATCCAAATCAATAAGATTTAGAAGCCTGAGTGAAGAATAAATTCTAGCTCAGGCACTAGACCAATAGATACTTAAAAAAGAAGAAAGTAAAAACATTAATATGGTTGTTTCTTATTTTGATTCTTTCATTACTATTATAGATAACTAAGTTTTAAATTTACCACCTACTATTCATAAGCCACTATTTTATAGTTATATTGTTTTTTATATTCTTTTAATTTCAACTCAAATAATGGATCCTAAGAAGAGAGTCTATTTTGAATATTTAGTTTTAGTTTATATTTATTATCCTTGAGGATCACTAGTCTCCCCAAAATATTTAGCTCAGTTGGAGATACCATTTCCATAATATACATTCATACAATTGACAATATTTATAGTTTTGAAAACCCTAGGCCTTAAAATGTATGTAGAAAAGATCACCCTCATAGGGAAATATTAGGTTGGTAAAAGATTATTCATCATCCCCTCCAATTTCCCATTAAAATAAGTGCATACATTCTACTTAAAATAATAATTCCACCTATAATAATTAATACACCTCCTACCTATGAATACCTCAACCAATCTAAAGAATAAGGGGATCTCTTTATACCCCAATGGGTTAAAGGGGTACAGGGATGAAGAGATGATAGGTAGAATTTGGTCCTTATAGATATGCCTATAGTTTTCACCCATTTTGATAAAAAATTCTCACAATTAAAAGGGTGAGAAAGAGGAAAGGGTTGAAAATAAACACTGGGTAGGAGATAGTGATGGAAAAAAGGAAAATCTATTTCCCTTGGCCAAAAAACAAAAAAAAAATCCAAGTGATCCTATAGAATAAACATATGTTTTTACTCTTTCATGGATTCATCTAGGGAGGCCATGAAATAAATGTATGGTAGCCAAGACAAAACTAATAAAGATATAAATCATTCATCTCCCATGGGAGATTATGGACAATGTCTAGAGTGTAGCCACAAGGTTGTATAACATTTTGAATACTATTTTAACTTATAGAGGATAATATCAAGTTGAGAGGGTGAAGATGCTGAAAATATAACAACAATTGATAGAGTTTGAAAAGAGGCTTAAATTAATGGTTTAATATGCAAGAAATAGTGCATTCAATCATTTCAACCTAATGTCTACTTGAGATGATACATGGTATTTAAGATATGTAATTTTAAATAGGGATTGTGCCTTTAATTGGCACACATAAATGAAAGTCTTAATACATAATTTTATAGGCCAAGAAAATGAGGCCTTGGAAATCTTGAGGGATATGAGGGTAATAGATGTGATAACCTCTACTAGGAAACTAGTAAACATGCCAAATATTGAAATAATTTTTAAAACTATTGTAAATATATTTAATGATCCATGCACATTACCCACTTAGCTGAGCTTACTCCTCATTTTCTGTAATACATAGTGTGCATACCTCTAATCCAATATTATGCATTCCTTGCCTGAATTTTGCTCATAGTCATACACACAAGTCCCATGCCATATCCAATTTTTTTTCACATTTGACCCCTTCAAACTCTACACTATGTAATCATTAATATGCACTTTTCAACTTATAGTTTTGTTTCTAAATCATAGACTTGCACACTACACAAGTTTT
Source organism: Torreya grandis (assembly GCA_037957365.1). Lineage (NCBI taxonomy): Eukaryota > Viridiplantae > Streptophyta > Pinopsida > Cupressales > Taxaceae > Torreya > Torreya grandis. Next base: position 1,121,806 of record JARHVA010004546.1, on the reverse strand, counting down.
GTGGCAATTCATCAAATTTAATGATCTTTAAAACTCACATCCCCATGTGCCTCATAGTCCCATGCCATAGCTTACAACCTTACATGTCTAGTTGAATTTTAGAATCCATAATACACCCACATGTCACCTTGACTTGGCCACATGATTTTATGGGTTCACCAAATGCCATCCATCCTAGAAGATGAAATGAAGCAATCATATTCTTGATAACTATTAGTGATTGTAACCGCTCTTGTATTTTAATTGTATGAGTTTGTAACATACACATCTAACCTGAGGTTAATGCACCACATATTCTTAACATATATAGAATTTTACATATATCTACTCTATAGAACATTTACTATAGCACATTATATAAAATTTTCCCTATTCTATGTTAATGAATAGAAGTTGCATTTATTGCAAGTAAGACTTTTGCTCTAATGAATGTGTTTAGTTGTTTCTTTTTGAATTAACTTTTCCCATTCAATCTACATAAAAAAAGTGGTTGTATCCTATATGTTTGGTTTTGGGACTTATAATATGGATCATTTATATCAGATAAAAATTTCTATTACTTTATATGGCTATAAACATGCAAGTACATATTGAGAAGGAAAGTTTGTCAATCACTTTTATTTTAGAATATCTAGAAGAATGCCATAGTAAAAGTAATAAGGATAACACTCAAAATAAATTTGAGGTAGCCCCTAAGATATGAAAGCTCATCACTAACACATTAGAGGCATAATACACTGAATGTTTTATCAAATTCTATGAATTAATATTATAGCTCAATCTGACACCTTCTACAACACCTCCAAAATTCATTCAATAAAAGTTTCAGAAACAAACCCCCTTCAAAGTTCAAGTCAATATTGGCATCAATTTGTTCAAATTCAAGACATATGTTAGAGCATTATATGCCTAGATTAAATAAATCAAGGCATACTTCTTAGTCAATTATTTCATCAATGCTGAGAAGATCATTTTCACAGTACTGAAGATGTCCATACCAGTCATTCACTAATGGGAGAGATTTAGCACATAGTGCATGTAAGAGTGTGTTCCAATTGAATATTATAAGACTTTTTTTGATGTGATGAAGGATGAAAACTACCTAATATTCCACTTTGAAGATGAATACATCAATTTTTAATTACTATGCTAGCATAAAGATCAGTCTGTGGAAGACTACACGAACATTTTACATGACTACTTTTTGATCCTGCATGAGAACTTGAGCGAACAAAATAAGGTGTTGAATTACATCAATGGAATCTCACCTTATATTAGTGAAAATATGGAGTTATTGCCTTATGACACTTTAGGGAAAGCATATCCCAACTCTAAAAAGATTGAAGCTAAGGCAAAGATTAAGAAGCATGTCACCTCTTCATCTAACATAACATGCATGACCGGACCTTCACACAACTCCACATCAAATATTTATATGTAGAAGCAAACACACACTTATTATAAAGGATAACAACAAAAAAATAATACTCAATCCTCAAAAGGCTACCAACACCTTCTACTTCAAACAAAGGAATGAATAATAAGTCTGGTGATAAGTGGTGTCAATGTCATTGCTTATCCACTCATGATGATTCTAAATTCCATACACAAAAATATATATTTGCATAATCCACATTAGGACCCACATCAATGGATAAAACTGATCTAGATGTCTCTTATTTGAGCACCAATAACACTACTGATTGATGTCTTTGAGGAGTACAATTATCTCTTCTACACAAGGTTTTGGGTGAAGGCTCAGCCTCTTCATGTCATCATCGATAGTGGAATCCAAAAGAACATCATCATGAGATCCAAAACTCAGTGGCTTGTTCTTACCACTATTTTGTATTTAAATCCATACTCTATAGGGTGGCTCTAATTTTGGAAAGATAAATAATTATGATAGTAATGTACTTTTTAGTACAAAATAAAGCCTATGGAGGACAACATCACTCATGACATCACACCTATAGAAGTTTATGACATTATACTAGGGAGTCTGTACTTATATGGCCATGAATATATATATCACCAAACCTAAACAACTTCCAACACACTAAAAATTAAATCACCACATCAATTTGGTTCTTGGATCCCCTCTTCCAAATATCCCTCTCTATTGCATACTAGTTTGGGATAATGATGATGTTTGGTGCCAGATTCAAGAACTTATTAATTAGGGAAGATCAGGCCTAGCTCTTCAACTTTTAGGAGTCTGATAGTCCTTACACCCAAGAAGGATAGGTTTTAGAGACTCTGAATAGACTATCATTCACTCAAAAAAATCATGGTGAATAATTGGTATCCGTGACCACACATTGAGGACATTTTAGACCAACTCTAAGGTGCACAATACTTCACCAAGATTAACTTATAGCTAGGTTATCATTAGGTTCTAGTCTATCCTAAAGATATTTATAAGATAACCTTTAAGGCTTGAGAACGATTATATGAATGATTGGTCATGACTTTCATCCTCACCAATGTGTTAACCATTTTCATATGCTTGATGGATGATCTAGTCAAGCCATTATTGAACTCCTTTGTCATCATCTACTTGGATAACATTCTCATCTTAAATAAGAATTTGGAGGAACATATGGATCACATATTTCATGTCTTAGACACTTTGTGCCAACATAATTTATAAGTTAAATTATCATAGTGTATATTTGGCACCATGTAGATCTAATACTTGGGCTACATCATTAATCACATTGACATCAAAATAGATCTAAGGAATATCAAAGTGATCCAAGATTGGCCTACTCCACACAATATCATAAAATTAAGGTTGTTTATTGGACTTACTCACTTCTACCATAGGTTTGTCCTTGGTTTCTCATACATCTCTTGGCCTCTCAACCAACTCACACATGTTAAATACAAGTTTGAATGGACACATGAAAAACAACATGATTTTGAGGTAGTCAAATGTTGGGAATTATGAGAAGAACTTAAGTAATGCCTCTACATAGTGCATTTTCTTATAATTCCCAACATCATGTAAACCCTCCAAACACACATTGATGCATCTAAATATGCACTTTGTGTAGTGATCATACAACATGGCCATGTGGTCACATACCACTCTGAGATGTTTAATGACATGGTGCAAAGGTACTCCATATATGATAAATAAATGTATGATATTATGCAAGTAATTAAGCAATGATGACACTACATTCTTAGGAAGGAGATAATTATTTAGTTAACCCATAAACCACTTCAGTTACTAAAATCAATAAGTTATAAAATATGAGCCACATGAAATGGATGACTTACCTATAAGAGTTCCATCTCATCATCAAGCCAAATAAAGAAAAGGATAATAAGGCTACAAATTGCCTTAGTCGATTGTTGCTTGATGTGCTCATTATAGTGTTGGACACATGTGACTATAATTTCATAGACTTGGTTTTTCTCTACTTAAATGATTAAGAATTCACAACTTACTCCAACCTCTCACAAGGTATACAAGTTTAGTTTTTATATTTGTCTAAAAATATTCTCTACAAGATATAATGTCTTTGTGTTCCCTATAGTGTACCTTGCCTATGAGTCATCTAAGAGGCACACTATACCAAGACCTCAGGACACTTCAACATATAAATGACTCTAGACACATTATAGTGACACTTCAATTTAATATACATGCACATAGACATGGAGTTCCACATCAAGCCTTTTATTATTTGTTGCATCACTAAGCCCCCAAATAGAAAGCTAGGATTTTACACACCTATAATAGTTCCATCCAGACCATGGGAATCTACTAGCATGGATTTCATGACTATATTTCCTGTGACTAGATGATAACATAATGTTGTATTCATTATCATGGATCAATTTTCCAATATGGCCATCATGGTTGCATGAAGAAAAGACATTGACATAATTGGTACTCTATAATAATTATTCAATAATGTTTGGGGTTATTTTAGGTTATCCAAATACATAGTATTTAACCATGATTTATGCTTTATGATTCATATTTGGCAATCATTGAGGGAATTTATGGGTAAATAATTGGATCTATCAAATTATTTTCATCCTCAAATAGATGGGAAAACTAAAGTGGTCAATCACACATTTGTTTATAATCTAAAAGTGTACAATTGTGGACATTAGCACACTTAGGGTGATAATCTCTTATACATTCAACATGCCTACAATAAGTTTATTTATATCTCTACTAGCCATAGTCAATTCTAAACATGTCTTGGGTTTCAACCTTCATCACCTCTTAACATCTCCTACCATGCACCATTAGGAAATGTGTTACATGCCCAAGGATGGGAAGTAGACAAAGAGAATAAGTTTTTGTGCCACATCCAATTTGTTCACTAGTGAGATCAACATTATAAAGTATAAAGAGTGATATGATACACATCACACACCTTATGAATTATGAATTGGTGATAAATCCCAGTTGTAACTTTAGAAGGAGCACTTCAAAGGTCCACACTATAAGATCAAGCCTCTGAATTATGGTCCTAAAACCATTTTATGTGAAAATGGTAAGAATTCCCTCATTATTGATCTACCTTAGTACTTAGGCATGCACCCAATATTAAATGTGGAAATTCTTGTCTTTACCACTTCTTGAACTATTAATGACACATCCTTTTGATTTGGATCCTAAACACTTACATCTAGTAGAGAAGGACTAGATCATCAAAGTGATAGACACCTACACCCATCATGGCATACATTAACTTTTATGGTGGTTAAGGTTGATAAACATGATAATAAATCCAATTGGTACACTTAATAACAACTTAAAGTGTAGTTTTCACAACTACATACCAGCATAATGGAGATCATTTCTCTTCTATAAAGGGGGAATGATTCATGCACATTACATGCACAACCAAGCTTACTCCTTGTTAACTTTACTTTGTAGGGCGCACACCTCTCACCTAATATTTCACATTCCTTGCCCAAAGTTTTCTCATAGTCATAGACACAAGTCTTGATCCATATCGCATAATTCTTGGCACTAACCCCTAATCACTCTAAAATGTGCACTCATTACTACACACTTCACAAATTGGAATTGTATGCCAAAACTCATAGATGCATGCACCACACAAGTTTCATGACAACTTGACAAATTTAGTGATCTTTTTAACTCATAACCATGTGTGCATCATAGCACTACACTATAACTCATAGCCTCATGTGCCTAGGTGACTCTTGGATTACACAACACACCCACATATCATCTTGCCTCAACCACATGCTTTAAGGGTTTCACCAACCATCATCCATCTTGGATTATGAAACAACACAACCATATTCTTGGTAACTAACAATTATTATAACCTCTCTTGTATTTTAATTGTATAAGAATATAATATACACATATAGCTTAAGTTCTATTCTCCATGTATCTACTCTATAAAACATGCACTGTATCACATTTTAGTAGTTTTACCTATTATCTATTAATGAATAGAATTCATATTTCTTGTAAGTAATAATTCTGCTCCATTTATGTGTTTAGTTGTTTTGTTCTAAATTAACTTTATCCATTCACTATGCAAAACCAAAAATTAGTTTTCCCCTACAAACTTGGGCTTAGGCCCCATGGTGAAGATCATCTAAGAAGGAAATATAAGGAAGCATTTATAAAACTAAATATGAGATTCTAAAACTAGTAAAATTTTCCAAGGATAGAGTGACTAAATATGATGCCCTTGGAGTGGAATTTAAGATGTTAGAAGCAAAACATATAAGGTTGATGACTAAATCCATCAAAATATTTAAGCCTTCCAAGATTAATTTTGATATTATCAATATATAGTTTAAATCTACACACACATTCTTTAATAAACTCAAATCCATAGAGGGAGCTTCTAGATCAATACCGAGCACACAATCGACTATAAGTGCTACCACATCATCATAGGGTCTCTAATTTTATACATATGTAGTAATGAATAATACAATAGGTCCATTTTGATTACTCAAGTGGCCATAACAAGCAATTCAATTTCTACATTTGTCATGTAACTATTTACCTCTTCTAACAGTGTCACATTAGTATCACCTTAAGTATATGTATGTATTTACATGTTCTAAATTAATTTGTAACTGGTATTTATAAATTTATTGGCATATATGTATTATATTTTGGTCAAGGAATGTTATTTATATGCACACTTTCATACATGCATGATATGCATGATTTTTGACATAGTTAAATAATTAGATATGTAAATTTAAACCTCGATTAGAGGATGAGGCATCCCTTCCCCAAGCCTATATAAAGTTTTATCATCCTGATCCCAAAGAGAGGAAAATTTTGATGATTAATATTAATAAGAAATTCTGAGGATTATTATGTAATTAGTATTGATGTGTAAATATTGGTCTTATCTAAATTTGTGAGTTTATTAACAAGTTTCACCAATTTGGTATCTTAGTATTTTAGTTGTGCATGAATAATTTGTGATATAGTTATTCATATTGTGTAGTAGCTGATTTGATATATGTGCTATTTTAATCTTACAAGCATAGAGAACTTTGGTTATATATATATATATATATACTAAAATTCATTTTAATCTTATTTTCTTAGACTCTTAACTATGTTTGAATGTCTATGTGCTAATAGTAACTTGTATTAATCATTAGTTACTAATTATTTATCTAACCCCTAGTTTATGATCCATATTACAAGGGTTTCATACTTATTGATTCAAATACCTCATTTCCTACCTTGATTTTATTTATTTTATAGTTTCTTTTGATCCTATCCACCTTAAGTTAGATTAATCATCAATCTCCCCATATCAAGTAGATCTAGACTGACATCATATCTGAACCATATGAGGTAAACAACTACTCTGACCATCCCTATTCCACCAACATAATGTTTATAAAACCCAATACCCCATAACTCATGTCTTGGAGTGAATATTTATTCATTGATTCTAAAATGTTAGAGGCTAATTTTTAAGGTTCCTTGGTGTGCATAAAACCCACTCAACTAGAATTTATTTTATGTTATAAGGAGGGCATCTTGTGTCTTTAAATAAATCACTCGAGTTATAATGGATATACCTAGATTATTAACAAGTTCCACCTAAGATAATAACATATTATACCCACATTTTGAAATCAATATAAAAATTAGGTCAGATAAAGGTGTCTTAAGAGCACCCTGTGCTAAATTATATTCACCAAATAGTCAACCCCATATTCCTATACACTTGATGGCCCAAGATTGGTAAACTAGATATACTATTGTCATCCTTGGGAACATGCATGATTTTCTTAGAAACCCTAAGAAGTGTTTTCCTTCCTTATCTCCCTTGGGAGGTAGGACTACTGAAGAACATGTAAAGGCTTTTAAGACTACTTTAGGGATGATAGGTGTAACCTATGAAGAATTATCCTACCTACTCTTTCCTTTTAAATTTTAAGACATTGCTTATGATTTGTTATTTAACATTGCATAATATTACATCACATCTTGGAATCAATGTAAAAATACTTGTATGTTATAGTTTGGATAAGTCACCAAGCCAAGTGTCATATACCAACATTTTATGAGTATGGGGAGAGAAAATAATGAACTAATCATATCCTTTAATGTAATATTTCAAAGATTTATAGCTTAATTTAAGCTACATATAAACCAAATAGTAAATTAGGCCTTGATATTTTCAAGAATGACATGGACCCTATGACTATTTTCTTTATCTACAAAGTGCCAAATGATGATACACTACCTTTAGCTTATGCTAAATCTATCAACATTGATAGAAAACTAAATATGTTATCAAAAGATATAGCCCAACTTAATATTACTCCTAATTTTATATCCATAAAACCTATCCCAAATTTTAATTAGAATATTGTGGCTCAAAATAAGAACCATGTATACACCTAACTACCCTCATCTCATGCTCTACCTAACCAACATATTAACTTCCTAAGCAATCCTATATATGCATCAAACCATAAAAATTAGAACTAATATTTGATAATAGTTAATACTAATACACATGGTATTGCTTTTTATTATACAAAATTTGAATTGGATGCAATCTAGTGAATGGTACAAAATTTGAGCAATGAGTTTCTCAACATGTAGAAATGGATGGGAAATACCATGAGTTAGAATACCAATCCTAATTTTTCATATCAGTGGTATAACATGAATTTTAATAGACTTAAAAATAAAACATAGGAACATCACTTAAGAGGATTCCAAAGATAAACATCTTGGAAGAAACTCTTCCTATTTGATTATGAGTCCAAAACATACCACAACATGGTTAGCTAGATTGAATATAATTATACACTACCTTTGAGATATTTTAGAAATAAATGGATAGATATGGAGGGTTTTATAATCAACCAAATCCAGCTTCCTCTTCTACTCTAGGTTCCCCCCAACACAACCATGGTCTTTGAGACATATGAGTTCTCATTCCTAGTGTATGATGAAAACCAACATGAGAATAAAAATAATGAAATTCATTCCTTTAATTATTTCTAGAGGAATAATTATAAGTTGAGAAATAATAATCTTATTAATACCTCCATTCCCCAAAACACAAATTTTAATGCTCCAAATCCTAAGACCAATAATTATTTTCCTCCTGCAAAAGGGAATGACTAGTTAAAAAGGGTAGGGCCACAAAGTAGAGGAGGGTACATTATTTTTGAAGATATAAAGAATATCAAGGTGAGTATTACTTATCATGAACTATCCCAAATCACAAAAAATAAAAATTTATTATTGAAATCCTTGAGTATGACATCATCTATGATAATTCAAAAATTACACATAAATGTGGTTTTTTATAAGGATAAGCCTGAAGTACCAAATTTTTTGTTAACCATCAGAATGTTTAGAAAGAATGTGCATAATTATTTGATTGAATTAGGTGCCTTAGCCAATGTGATGCCTATATCTATATGCAATAAATTGGGTTCAACACATAGAAATCTAAAAGGGTGGTCGTACAACTAGACAAGCCTTCTATCCCATCCATTAGGGAGTTGAAAAATCTACACACCTAACTTAAATCTAAACCACATGTGCAATAATGCATAGATATTTTTTTATTTGACATTTTATAATATTAATACTTTATACTAAGCCAAGATTTGTCAAAGACACTAAATGGATATAAAATTCTCACATATATGGTTTCCTTGGAAAGGGGTAGCCAACCAAATCTAAGTAAAACGAGAGCCAAATATGAGGTACCCAATCATAGAGTAAAACACTAATAATTAGAATGTTGACTTTGTAACCTCACATTTATGTGTGTACACATTCACTGCCAAATAATAACCTCATGAATAAGAATTTTAATACCCTTATCAGTTATGGACTCTCCACTTCAATAGAGCCAAGTTAAATCAGGGCTCAAGGGTTGGTATAACCCTGATCGACCCAAATGTGAAATAATATTTGGATGCATATAGGTTGTAATTAACTTTCACAAAAAATCACATAGAATATAAATCACTAATATTAGATCTAAATTTTGTAATGAAACATAATGTCAAGTAGTTAAAGATATTCAATGATTCAAAACTAGTCATCAACTAGGTCAAAAATAAATACCATTGTAAACTTACTTAGATAATTACAAACATCTTAGATCATGGGATATGATAAAATACTTAACAGTATTCAACATCTTATCCATCCCAAAGGAATAAAACCACACTATAGACTGACTAGCAGCTTCAAAATCCAAACTAACACCACTCCAAGAATCTAAAATGAATTAATTATATGTGGAGTTGGTTCCTTATCCTTTAGTCCTAAAAAATGTGAAACAATTATAGGTATTTGATGATGATCAACAAATTATACAATTTATGAATGGTATTGGAGCTTTTGAATCTCAAATAAAAGATGGAAAGGATGTTGAACCCATGAAAATTGAATATCTAGGAAATGATGGTGTCTTACATATGAAAGAGAATCACATCCCTATAGGGATGGTCTCATTAGATTTATATTTTATTTTGGATCCACAATCTCATAATGGTAAACAACTCAAACAAACTAAATCCAATTTTGTCAAGGATAATCTAGGTACTGATGAACATCTAAAGTATGTAAAAATTGGTCTATATTGCACTGAAAGTTAGAAACAAAACATAAATGTTCTACTAATAGATGTGATTTATTGGACATATTTAGATAAGGTCTTATATCCTAGGGTCATCACACATACAATCCCATTAAATCCAAAACATGAGCTTTTTAGATAGTGATAGAGGCCATTAAATCCAATTTTAGAACCACTACTCCAAACGTAAGTTATTGGATGCTAAGATTGTTTTTACAATTAGGAATTATAATTAGGTAGCTAACCTAGTTCTAGTCAAGCAGAATAATGGATAAATTAGGTTGTGTTGACTTAAAAAAACTAAAATGAGCATAAAAATATATAACTATCCTTTACAATTTCTAGATGAGGTAATTCAAATGGTTAGTGGATTCATGATGATGTCCTTATTAGATGAATTATTAGGTTAAAATAAAGTGCAAGTATAAAACAATATAAAATTAAAACTACCTCTTGGTAATTTGGCTTGTCAAGGCCAAAGAACAACCACTATAACTCAAAAATTTTCTTGACACTGTTATAAGCCTCTATATAGTGTAAAACTATGTATTTTTGTCCAAAAGAGAGCCTTTTGAGTCTTTGAATGTCAAAATTGGAGCCAAAAAATCATTAAAATATCCAAAATACTCACATACATTCATATTCATGTAATTTCCTTAGTCATAAAGTGTCATGCTTTGATTATAGTTTTCCATGCAATTAAAAGGCATATTTTGGTCTCAAAAGATTCCTACATGCCAAATTTAGCTCTATAAAGATGTAAAAAATCCTATTTGTTATTATTATCTTATTAATGACTCATTTTAATCCTCCTCATTCCATAAATTGGTGCTTCAAGGCTTTAAGTTAATAAAATATGCAAAGAAAAGACTATTTCTATATGTTTTCATGTAGGGAATATAGAATTATACATATTTTCTATATAGTAGAGGCTTGAAGCATGAATATTAGGATATTAAATGTGTTATATAATAATTTTAAGGAAAAAGGATCCAATATAGGCCCAAAACTGGTTCCCTCTAGTCATCTAGCCTCTTTGCACATAATAAGAGCCCTTCAGGTTTGTAGGTAGTACGACCATGAGAGAGAAAATCAAGGTCTAAAATTTTGTATAGAGAAATTAGTATTAAATAGATTATAAATATGGAAATTGGATATAAATTTGGTCCTATATCCTTCATTAACCATCCCTTTAAAGTCAAGGAACTCACTATCTCTCCTTCATCCAAGTAAGCAACCGATTTTCTTGAGTTTCTCTTCATCTAAGCATCATGGTGGGAAAATATAAGTTTACAGGGTTTCTTAAGAGAATGATCCACCTTTTAATGTAATTATTAATTAAATTTTCACATGTTTTATGGTCATGTATATCACAATAAGATAAACTAATGCAATTCTATAGTCTAACATCATATGAAGAGAGTTATATGGTCTAGGAGAGAGAAAGAATTTAAAGAATTATTAGAATAATATTTGTAGGGGTATCATTCATGTTTATCTATTATTCATTAAATTTTTCTCAAATATCAATAAAAAATTCATATAAATAAGGCAATCATTGTGTTATCAACATCTCAAATGGAGTCACTGTTTAGCATATTTAAGGTTTCTTAACATTTTAAAGATCCTAGCATACTCTTAGGTTTATTTTTTGGCACCATATACGTCCTCCAAAGGCCTCCAAATTGTCAAAGATTTTTGAGAGGGTGTTTATGATATATCAAGACCTTTATTATGGTTTCAACGTGCACTCCTCATGCTATTAATCACCTCTATATTGTTCACTTCCTTTTCACTACCTTGTCACTACCATTCCTCACTATCAAGTTCTATTTTCACCTCCATTCCATGTCCCCATCAACCCTCAACCATCACATAAACTTATACTAACTTTAATATAATGAATTAAATTTCAATAGTATTCAAATACTATATGGAGCATTATGGTCATGAGGATAGGGTTATGCAAACCTCGGTACACTACTAAAATAGTCAAAAATAACTACCTACAACCAAAAAAAAATTACAATCAAGATGTATTTCAAGAGAATATTGTCTTGAGGAGACTAAAAGGAATGGTTATCACATGAATAAGGTTTAACCCATATTATGAAGTATTTATTGAAGGACAAGTTCACTAAGATTGTTTTGTGACCTTCACAAGGTCTAAAACCCTACTACAGTCTGTACAATCTAAAACCAAAGATACAAACAAGAAATAGCTTAAACTATGAGAGAGGAGAGTTGAAATTATTGAAGAAATTAAAGCATGGAATGAATATTGAGGTGAACTTAAAGAGGTATATGGTGTTTTTCAAGTCTTAAAACCCTACTATAGTTTGTATAAGGGCTTGAACTATTATGCACAGTCAAGCTAAGAATGAGAGAGAAGTATGTCTTCAAGAACATAGAGTTATGGTGTGAAGAACAAAGTGTGAAGGGTGATGCATATGTGAGAAAAAATCAAAGGTGGATCTTATTGATGAATAAAACTCAAAACTTAGTTTAAGATGTATTTCCATGAGAACATCCATCTATAATAAAGTTATATTGATTTTGGATTATGCAATCTTTAAGTACATCAAGACTATCGAGAATGGTGTTGTTATGCCTTAATATGGATGAAGTTTATATCATTTTAAAAAAATTTCAAAATGTTTTGATGAGTTATATTAATCCTTGAATCTCTAATTCTACACATCACTCAGTTAACCACCTCATAAATTCCACCTATAACTATGATAACACATGCTTTTATTCAAGTTGGTAAAGATGATGAGGGTATAGTTGTATATGATGGAATTTCATGTCAAAATGAAAGTTTAAAAATAAAAATGGAGATATAAACTCATAAATTATGAAGAGGTGGTTAGAAACAAAACTTGACAGTCAAGGTCAATTGTAAAGTGCCCACCCACAACCTTATAGACACAGGTCTACTTCTAAGCAAGAAGAGAATGATAAAAAAATGGTCAAATGATAGTGTTTAATGTTAAATGGAAGTTATATAGGGAAAAAATGATGTGAAAGAGGTTATAGGAATATTAGGTTCAAATTCCAAGAAATTCTACAATCATATCAACCTTGAAATGAGTACATATAGCCATACATATGATAATTTCATTGACCAAGTCACATGCCCACTACAGGTGCAAATCAAGATAGACTCATTAAATAAAATAAGAATGTGAGGTCACCTTGGAATTAATTTATTTAGTAAATTTATTTATACCTTCATCAAAATCATTTAAAATCACGAAAAGGTCTACCATCGTAGTAAAGTAAGTACACAGGCCTATGTATAGATAAGATCATGTTGGAGCCTAAAATCACCCTTGAAGAGTGAATATGCTTGAAAAAATTATGAGAGGAAGTTTAAAATTTTTTTATAATATTTAAACATACTAATTGAGTGTGAAATTTATCTTAAACACTTCCATTTCTCATGAAATCACCTTTAATAGTATTACCAAAGTAGTTAATGTGGTTTCTTGAAGTGACATATTGTGGTGATATGATGTATAGATAAAAGGTGAATAGTGAAGGGTAAGAGAGTTTTAAATAATGATTTTATACCATTATATAATTATATTCAATGTTATTAGACCCAAAAAAAATATAAAACATGAAAACATAGTCATGTTTATAGTACACACTCAATGCTTAGTAACTAGCTTTGAGATATTTTGAGGGTTTTAGGCATATACACATCTAATAAAGACTAAGAATCTGGTAAAAATGGTATTAATTTTTTATTAAATCATCCATTTCCATTTTTAAAGTCTTAACAATGGTTTAAGTGTTCACTATTTTGACACAGTCCCTTGCTTATCTTATGACAGTCAATATGGAGCTAGGAATTAAAATTAATGAAGAGATTATTAGACATCTAATGATGATTTTAGTAACCTAATATGATCCTTGAGTTAGGTAATATTCAAAATTTCAAGTTAGATGCCCTTGAGGGATAGCATAAGTAAGCACAACTATATACTAGACTAGTAATGGTGTCACTCAGGTAGCATGAGAGTTGTTATGAGACATAAATAGCTATTGGAACATATAGGGAGAGTGATAATGACATGGAAACATTTTATGATATTAATATCTCAGTTAAGTATGGAAAATTCATTAAATTCAAGACCAAGGGATATATAAACTATGATTCCAAGAAACCCTAGGCTAGTGGAATCAAGATATACAAGCATAATGTAACCTTCATGATAGTTATAAAGAGTGTTATCACTGAAAAAACATGTTTTAAGAGGTTTTAAACTCTTTTTAATCTATTCATTAAGGATAATACACTTGCATACCTCTGCCTTATGTAAACAAGCATTCATTCCTATAGGTAGTTATAAGAAGCATGGATACAAAGTTGAGTGTAGGCATTCAAGGGTAGTTCAAAAAGGTTTAAAAAAGTGATATAATCTGATATGATGAATTAAAATACTTATTATTACCTATAGTTTATTTGAACATCAAAACTCAGTTTTAGGCCTAAAGATAACTTTAAGATTTATAAGGCCTATAACACCAAAGGGTATTTGAAGACCCTATCAAGACAATATGACATCATGAAAAGGTATGATTAGTTTTTACAGGTCATAAATGAGTTATTATAAGTAGATAAAGACAATTAAAATATCAATTTCACTCTCAAGGGAAAATTCAAACTCTGTAGTCAAGATACCCATTTGAACCACCTATTTAAGTGCTCATATCTTTCACCACAAGGAGAGTTTGGATAAATGATATTATAATGATTTTTGGACCCATATTATCTTATAATCCATGAAGGATTGAGGTTTTTTTAGGAGCTAAGGTTTATGAATCATCACTAAGAGTATAAGCATGTCTAGAATGTAAGCAAAATCCTACAAGCAAACTTCATTATGCATGTATCTTTGCACACTATTTTCATCTGTGCATAATATTCTAAATAAATTTGAAAGTGTTTATGCACTAAAAATTAATGGAAAGAAGTTTTGGTTTGGAGGTCTGTACTTTATGAACCATCATTAAGAAGGTTTACCTCCAAAAGCTTTCAAAACCCTCCTATGGACCAATTTTGAGAAAATTAAGATTTATTGAAATAAAAACCCCATGAATCATCCTATAAAATATTAAAAAATGAATTAAACTTAGAGAGGGTCCTAGAAATGGTACTTTTTTTTATAGAATTGTACATACATGACAAAAAATAGGGTTTTTTGAGGAAAAAGTTCATAAAATAGAGGTAAAAAAATGATTAATGAATTGTAATCCATGAAGAGTGAAGTTTGGAACTTTTTTTTTTCTCATAAATCTAGAATATTCTCAAATACATGACTATAAATTCTTCTATCAGCTCATTCAAATTAGATAGTCTGTAGAATTGAAGATAGTTTGACCTAGTCAACTAGTTTAACTAAGTTACAAGTGTTTTTTCATCAAAAGGACCTATTTCATGATATGAGGAGTTGTTCCAGGCCTAAATATCATTATATTTTTATGTTATAATGGTTTCATGTAGGTTATTAGAGCTATAAATTACATGAAGTTAGGCTACTAGGCCTAATTGGCCTAGTAGACCTACTTGGTCAAATCAATGATAAAGTTGGTGTATAAGTTGTTGAGAGGGTTAAAATAAGTGATAATAAATTTAGTGAAAGGTAAATACATTCCATATTCTAATACTAAGTGGAAAATAAATTCATAAGAGGGCTGAAGTATGCATAACTAATCTTCAAGTTCTAATGCATGTTTAATTGGTCATTACCATGAGTTAACTGATCATGAGTTGACTATCAATTAATGCATGTTCAATGGTATTAACTAAATATAAGTCATACACTTGTATTTATAGTTTTTAAAAGGATTTAACTAAAAATATAATGATGTATCATGCTATCAAGAAAAAATTGAACAAGTAAAGTGGGCCCACCACCTTGTTTTCAATGCCAAGAAGCTCATGCAAGGCATCAAGCATAAAGAGATGTGATGAAGAATTATTGATAAATATTATAACTAAAATTAGAATTTATTTTATGGTTATATGTATTATTCATGTGTAAAATTTTAGTGGTTAATCTTTGTTAATTCATGAATATTCTAGTTTTATAAATCTATATTTGGTAAACTTTTGGGGTACTGAAGAGCCTAAAATCACCTAAATTTTATGGATGCAAGTTAAATTTTAGGGTTAGATCACATCCTATTTTAAATAATTTCATTCATATAATTTTTTTCACCATTACCTTGAAATTAAAATATAAGTACACTCACCTCACATCATAAATGTAGATGATCATCTACATATGCCAATAGCTATCTGCACATGTCGGTGGCCATCTACAATCCTGCATATGTTGATGGATGTTTGAATTTGTAAACCACTATATTTATTTTTATGTAACTATTATACAACCTAAGATTTAGTAAAAAAACACTCAAAACATAAATATTGTTACATATTTTTATTCCTCTCAAATATTTATGCAATTAAAAAAAAACATTATCACAATTTGAGTCCGTATGCAATAGTTATAGCCTCCAAAAGTTGGATATTTAATAGTGAAATTATTCATGGAAATTCAAATGATTTTTAAAGCCATTAACACCTACCAATGGCCATTGTAATAATGTGTATGGTCTTTGACATCATGTGAACATTTGTTGGCAAGTGCACTGTCAACTACCTAACTTTCCAAGGCTATAACTTTTGCAGATAGACTCAGATTACGATGAGTTTTTTTAATTGCATAATTTTTAGAGAAGAATACAAATATGTAATAATATTTATGTTTAGGGAAGCTTTTTGTTCATAAAATCTTAATTAATCTATTACATCACTTGATTTGCCTACATAATTAATCACCTTCCAAACTAATTCACCACCATTGTGAATCCAATTCGCTTGAGAACCTCCAAGGATTATTTAATATATCCCAATAAAATTAACCTTGATTCTTATTCTGTCTTTTATGCCAATATCTTGGCTGATTCTCTTCTCATGTTTATTTATTCAACATTTTAGGCATATTTTCTAAATCCCCCTCTCTTGGGCATAATGAAACTCTACCAAGATTGAGCTTTATAAACCTCTTGAATCAATATAATGGATTGTTGTAACATATTTATGATTGAATTATAGTGTGTATATGCTTGTTTAGATGTGTAAAAGTGGATGAATATTCTGTTAAACATGTCTTTGCCACACCTATCTATTAATGAATTATCTTTTGTAGGTTACATGAAGTGTCAAATGTTGGTAATCATATTTAAAGTGTAACAAGGTTGAAAGTATCTCAAATTAGACCTCTCTCTCTCTACCTCAAAACTATTGTAAACCATCAAGACCTCCATGTCAAGAACTATTACACAAGAATCATTAGAGTTAGTCTTTTAATCTATTTCAAATTCATTAGTGTTTTAAGAGTTCAAATAGAGTGGATGAACCATCAATACAAGTGTATCACCATTAGTAGAATAGGATTTCCCTATTTAGTAATACTTATAACTCTTTTCATCTCAATACAAAGTATATTTTAGTAACTATGAGAAAATTAGATAGATCAAAGGAACTTAATTTATAATCTAGAGGTCTGATCTAAGTACATGTATCCCACACCTATATACAATTCTAATGTTAGTATAGGTTTGAAGGAGATCCATTCTATCTACCTTCAATAGGGTGTAACTTGAGTTGCTAAATTTTTTGGCACACCTGATGGGACACATATGTAGCCATTATAATACACATTTGTAGCATCTTAGTCTTTAAAAGTAGTTTCAAGCACTCACATGGTCATCATCTTAGAGGTAAATGAAAGCTTTTATTCATAATTAATTTATTTTTATGTTTTTTTAGGCTATGGTAGCCTATGGATCAGACTTTGGTCATTCATATTATTATTAACAACCCTATGATCCATCCCAATTCTAATATAATCCCTATCCATCCCATCCTCACCTTTATTAGTCCTACCATGATCCATATCAGCCTTATGATGGGCCTCACCAACCATATATATAACCTTATAAATAGTATGTATGGTGACTCATACCAATATTATGATAACCCTCATGAGACTTGTTATCTTCTTGATAAGCTCAATTGAGTTCTAAGACAATCTATATCAAGATTTAAACAAACCTTGTTTGGCTATGAGAAATAGATGGTGAACATAAGAACTCAAAAGAGGTATGGATATGAGATATTCAAGCATGAGATTGAGAGCATGAGACATTCATTTTAGTAAGATAAAGAAGTGTGTGCATTTTTCATAAGACAAGGTAATTCAAACATTAGTGGCGATATCCTTAACATAAGTGGTCTAATTCTAAACATTGAAGACAAGTTGGTAGTTCATGAGAAACATCAGTTCCCCATTGAGCTTCCCTTTGTTCGTCATGAATATCAAATAAACATATATCACAAGCCATAATATTTCATCTAGGCCTTGCCAAAATTTCCTACTTGGAAGTTTATCCAAGAGAAACATATTAAGAATGAAGAATTGTGTTTTGAGGAAGCTAAATTCCATGTTTCATAGTAGATCATATAAGAACCTTCATCTTTAAGTTTGTAGGGAGAGATATCTAATGAGTTGGTTCATGACTTTGAGGCTCACCTTGCCAAACAAGTTGAGCTTACAAATTAACATATTCAACAATCAATAGTAGATACAAAATAAAAACAATCTTGGCTGCAATAAGTACATAGGAAGAAGTCTCTAAACCCAAGTTCATGACTTGGAAAAAAATGCAACATTCCAATAAAAGTGAAGAGAATTCAAATATAAGTCCAAGTGTTATTATAGAAAGAAATTAAGAGATCATTCATCCTCCACTCCTCCCTCCTTAATATCCCAAGTATTTCTCCTCATGGAATTATATTTAAATACAAATTCAATAGAGAGAGGAGGTGAAGGTGATAAAAGTTGAGCATCCCCGTGAGAAGAATCAAGTATCCATGGTAGCACCTTTAGACCTTTCTCATCTTCTTGAGTATTTTTAGGGGTCTACCATGCCACTTTTTGAGAAGGGGCCTCTCCTTTTTGAGTTAATTTAATAAATTTTAATTGAGATATATGAAAATGAAAATGACTTGAGTGAGAAAAAGGAGTACATCATCATTGGGATTGATTCAATCTCTCATAATTCAAAATAAGATGAATTTAAAGAGGTTTATACTGAGAAAGATGATGAGACATAAGTTAAGAACAAGAGGTTACTGAGATTAAAGAGGAATCCACAATTGAGAAATAAGTTTCAATTGAACAAGTTAATAATGTTTCTCAAGAACTCTTTGATCATGTAGTAAAAGTCAAGTACTAAAGAGCCAATGAAAATAAATAACAAGTTAAATTTGAGATCATGATAAGACATCAAGTCGAGGTTGAAGATGAAACAAATTCAAGTGACCAATCTAAAATAGTAAAGGATGATTTTTAGCCTCATGATCATCATGAAGAAAGTCTAATCATGTTTGAGCTTGATGATAATTAATCACTGGATTTGTTTGATGTCATCCTTTTAGGTTATTCTCTAATTAAATGTGATTCATTTCAGGTTGAGATAAATACTTTCATCAAGAAAGGACGAGTCAATATTCCAAATGCACCATTCTAATAGGCTGTTTTGTTAGGATATGACTTGTTTGAATCTTTCAGGCAAGATTATCAACTTCTCTCTCCATCTTCAAATGTTTGTCTACTCTTAGATGTTGAATATTAACTCAAATGGCATCAAGAAGTCATGAAATCAGATGTTACAACCATAATATAAGAACCAATTTAAGTTTCCTAACATGATCATAATCAAAAAATCATAATTCAAGAATAATTGAGATTTTTCTTACAAAGTACATGGATATGGGAGGAGTATGACTAGGTCTTGGACTCACATCTACAATTCATGTACCTAAAATTGGAATTGGAAGAACCAATTGATTTTCCAAGAGTATATGAGTGTCAAGGTGACCTTAACTACAAGAAATAACTTTAAATATATGGAAATCATACTTTAAGGTGATATGGTGGACAATCTATCTTTCTATTTGACCATGAAGGAAAGCTTTTGACGTTAAGTTAGTTTTGTAAAGTTGTTTGTCATGTTTCAATAAGTCAATAACATAAATAGTAGTCTATTACCTTGTTTTATTGTCTTGTTTTCATATTTACTTAGGTTAGTTATCTTTGATTCATAGTTAAGGTGTGCTTCCTTATTGTTTTTGTTGTGTCTTATTGTTATTGCAATCAAAAGAGGTGTCACAAAGTTCAAAAGTCTATTTGGCAATCAAGAGAGTCATCAATTAATGTTGTAATGTTTTAGATTGACATTGTCATGTGAAATCTAGTGATTTATCTTGACCAGTAGGTTGTTCAATCACTGTGAGTCACCAAAAATATTTTTAATTTTCCCTATCAAGGCTAAATACCAACCCTTATAACTTGAAACTTTTTAGGACACTATTATAAGCCTCTTCATGATGTAAAACTATGTATTTTTACCTAAAAGAGAAAAATTTGATCCTTTGAATGCTAAAATTAGAGTAAAAATGTCATTAAAATATCCAAAATACCTCGAAATACATTCACATTCATGTAATTGCCTTAGTCATAAAGTGTCATGATTTGAAAATATCTTTTTATGCAATTAAGAGGCATATTTTAGCCTCAAAAGACTCCTATGTGACATTTTCAGCTCCATGAAGATGTAAAAAAGCGTATTTATTTTTATTATCTCCTTAATTACTCATGGTAATCCTCTTAATTCCCTAAAATGGCACTTCCAGGATTTAAGTTTGGAAAATATGTAAAGAAAAGGCTTTTTCTATATGTTTTCACGTAGGGAGTACAAAATTGCATAGATTTTCCATATAGAAGAGGATTGAAGCATAAATATGAGGATACATAAGGTTTTATATATTAATTTAAGGCAAAAGGAACCAATACAGGCCCAAAACTAGTTCCCTCTAGTCATCTAGCTTCTTTGCACATAGTGAGAGCCCTTCAGGTTTGTAAGTGGTATGGCCATGAGAGAGAAAATCAAGGTCTAAAATTTTGGCCAGGAGAAATTAGTCTCAAGCAAGTTATATATACTTAAATTTTTTCTCAATTTTTTCCTTTATCCTTCATTAACCATCCCTTTTAAGTCAAGGCACTCACTATCTCTCCTTCATCTAAGTAGGCAACTTGTTTTCCTAAATTTCTCTTCATTTGAGCATTGTGGTAGGAGAATTCAAGTTTTAGGGTTTTTTAGGAGCATGATCCACATTTAAATTTAATTATTTAGTTATTTTTCACACGTGTGAGGGTCAGATAGAGCTCAATAAGATAAAATAATACAATTCTTTAGTCTACAAACATATGAAAAGAGTTATACGATTTAGGAGACAGAAATAATTTCAAGAATAATTGGAATCTTGTCTACAGGGGTCCCATTCATGTTGATGTGTTAGTAATTAAATTTTAATAAAAAATATTTAAAAAATTCATAGAAATAAGGCCATCATTATGTTCTCAACATCTCTAATAGAGTCATTGTTTAACATATTTTAAGGTTTTTAAACATTTTTTAAGATCTTAACATACTCCTAAGTTTCCTTCTTGGCACCATATACCTCCTCCAAAGGCCTCTAAATATTTGTATCTTGTTGAGAGGGTGTTTATGATTAATTAATACCTTTATGATTATATTTACATGTACTCCTCATGTTCTTAATAACATCCATCTCGTTCATTGTTATTTCACTACCTTGTAACTGTGATTCCTCCCTGTCAAGTTTCATTTTCACCTCCATTCCATGTCCCCATCATCCTTAACCATCATATCACCTTGTACCTACTTTAATAAAATGAATTAAATTTAAAGAGGATTCAATTATTGTATGGATAATCATGGTTATGAGGATAGGGTTATGCAAACCTTGGTACACTGCTAAAACAATCAATAATAACTATTTGAAACCAAACAAAAAGTATAGTCAATATGTGTTTCAAGAGAATATTGTATTGAGGAAAATGAAAGGAATGATTATCACATGAATAATATTTAACCCATATTATCAGGTTTTAGTGATTGTAGGACAATTTCACTAAGATTGTTTTGTGACCTTCCTAAGGTTTAAAACCTTGCTACAATCTATACAATCTATAGCCAAGCTAAAGAGTGAAGCAAAACCAAAGATGAAAGCAAGAAATAGCTTGAAGTGTGAAAGAGGAGAGTTAAATTTTTTGAATAAATTAAATTAATTAATTAATATTAAGGTGACCTTAAAGAGGTTTGTGGTGTTTTTCAAATCCTAAAACCCTACTACGGTCCATACAAGGGCCTGAACTAGTATGCACACTCAAGGTAAGAATAAGAGAGAAGTCTATCTTCAAGAACATAGATTAATGGTGTGAATAAAATAGTGTGAAGGGTGATTAATATGTGATAAATGATTAAATTTGGATCCTATTAATGAAACAAACTCAAAACTCAGTTTGAGATGTATTTCCATGAGAACATCCACCTATAACAGAGTTAGAAGGCTTTTGAAGTATGCAATCTTCAAGTAAATCAAGACTATAAAGAATAGTGTTTTTATGACTTAATTTGAAGTTTATATCATGTTTTATTTTTTTTTAAATTTTTTTATGAGTTATATTAATATTGAATCTCCAATGGTACACATCACTTAGTCAACCACCTCATAAACTCTACCTACAACCATGATAACACTGACTTTTCTTCAAGTTGGTATAGAGGATGAGGGCACAATGGTATATGATGGAGTTTCATGTTAAAATTAATGTTTCAAGATAAAAACATATATATTAAATCATAAATTATGAAGAAGGGTGTTAGAAACACAACTTGATAGTCAAGATCAATTGTAATGTGCCCACCTATAGCCTTTTAAACATAGGTCTACTTCAAAGTAAGAAGAGAATGATATAAAAATGGTCTAATGATATAGTTTAATGTTAAATGGAAGTTTTATAGGGTAATTATGATGTGAAATATGTTCGACTATGATGAGATTAAAATTCCAAGAAAGTCTAGAATCAATTTAACCTTGAAATGAGTGCTTATAGCCATACAAATGACAATTTTATTAACACAGTCACATGCCCACTACATGTGCAAATCAAGGTAGACTCATTCAAGAGAATAATAATGTGAGGTCACATTGGAAATAATTTGGTTATTCAATTTACTCATAGCTTCATCAACATCATTGAAGATCATGCAAAGGTCTACCAACTTAGCAAAGTAAGTACATAGGCTTGTGTATAGATAAGATTGTGTTAGAGCCTAAAAGCACCCTTGAAGAATAAATATTCTTGAGAAAATGATGATAAAAAGTTTAAAGACACTTGATAAGACTTAAATTTACTAAGTGAGTGTGTAATGTATCTTAAACACTTCTATTTCTCATGAAATCACCTACAATAGTATTACCAAGGTAGTTAATGGGGTTTCTTGAAGAGACATGTTGTGGTGATATGATGCATAGGTAAATGTAAGATATTTTAAAAAAGGGATTTTATAGCCTCATAAATTCCTATTAAATTTTCTCAAACCCAAACACAGGATACAAAATGAAAACATAATCATGTTTATAGTACATAGTCAATGCCTAGTAACCAATTTTGAGGGTTTTAGGCATCTGCACATATAATCAAGACTAAAAATTTGGTACAAATGGTATTATTAAATTTTTAAAGACTCAAATACCATCTTTAATCTATTAAAAATGGTCTAAGTTCTCATTATTTTGACACAATCCCCTTCTTGTCTTATGATAGTCAATATGGAGCTAAGAGTCCTTCTTGGAGGGTTTTAAAGAGAAATAGAGGATTTAGACTTCATGAAGTGTTTATGAGACATGGAATGATGATTTTAGTAAAATAATATGATACTTGAGGTAGGTAATACTTATATTTTCAATTTATATGCCCTTGAGGGCTAGCATAAGCAAACATGCATGTCTACTGTACTAATAATGGTGTCACTCAGGTAGCATGAGAGTTGTTTCAAGACATAAAAAGCTATTAGAAGATAAATGGAGAGTAACAATGAAATGGAAAAAATTAATGATGGATAATATCTTAGGTTAGCGTAGGAAAGTCATCAAATTCAAGACCAAGGGCTATATAAACTGTGATTTCAAGAAACCTTAGGCTAGTGGAATCAAGACATATAAGCATAATGTAAAATTAAATATAGTTATAAATAGTGTTATAATTCCAAGATTTTTTTAAATAGGTTTAAAAATCATTAAAATTTGTTCATGAAGGATAATACACTTGTAGACCTCTACCTTACACAAATAGGTATTCATTCCTATAGGTAGTTCTAAGAACCCTGGAGACAAAGTTAAGTTTAGGAATTCAAGGGAAATTAAATAAGGTTTAATTTTTTTTATATAAACTAATATTAATATATAAAATCCTTATTATCACCTACATTTTATTTGAAAATCAAAATTCAGTTTTAGGCCTAAAGCTACCCTTGAGACCTATAAGGCCTATAATACCAAATGACACTTGCAGATTCCATCAATATAAGATAACATCATATAAAGGTATGATTAGTTTTTAAAGGTCATAAATGAGGTATTTTAATCATATAAATATAGTGAAAAGTTTAATTTCATTATCAAGGGCAAATTCAAACTTTATAGTCAAGACACCCATTCAAACCACCTATTGAAGTGATCATATCTTTCACCATAAGGGGAGTTGGTGAGAATTTTATTATAATGATTTTGGGACCAATATTAAATTATAATCCATTAATTACTGATTTTGGTTGAGGTTCTAAGGTTTATGAACCATTGCTAAGAGTACACGCATGTCAAGAATGTAAGCAAACCCTACAAGAAAACTTCATTATGTTTGTATCTTTTCAAAATATTTTCATGGGAACCCAATATTCTCAAGAAATTTTTAGGGTTATATGTAATAAAAATTTATGGAAATAAGTTTTAGTTTGGAGGTCTGTAATTTATGAATCATCGTTAAGAAGGTTCACCTTCAAAAGCCTCCAAAACCCTCCTACAGACTAGTTTTGAGAAAAGTTAAATTTATTGCAATAAAAACCCCATGAATCATATTGGAAACTATTAAATCCTTAACTAAACTAAGAAAGGGTCCTATAAATGGTACTTTATTATATTGAATTGTACATACATGGCATAAAACATGGGGTCTGTAAGAAAACATGCATACAATAAAGGTAAAAGGAAGTTTAATGAATTCCAATATATGGAGAGTGAATATTTGAAATTTTTATTCCTAATATAGAAATAAAATACTCAAATACATGAATATAAATTCATCTATAATCTCATTCAAATCAGCTAGTCTATAAAATTGAAAATAGTTTGACCTAGTCAACTAGTTTGACTAAGTTATAGGTGTTTCTTCATAAAAAGGGCCTATTTAATTATATAAGGAGTTGTTACACATATAAATATCACTATATTTTTAGGTTATAATTGTTTCATTCAGGTTCATAGAGCTATCAAGATAGGAAGTTAGGCTACTAGGCCTAATTAGCTTAGTAAACCTAATTGGTCAAATCAATGAAGATAAAAATGATGTAGAAGCTATTAAAAAGGTTAAAATAAGTGTTAATAAAGTTAATATAGGGTAAATAAATGAAATATTATAATATTGAGCTAAAAATCAATGAATAGGAGGGATAACTTATGCACAACTACTCTTTAAGTGCTAATGCATGCTTAACTAGTCATTACCATGAGTTAACTGATCATGAGTTGACTAACAATCAATACAAGTTCCATGGTCTTCATGCAAGATAAGTCATCCACTTATATTTATATTTTTTAATAGGATTTAACTAACCAAATAATGGTGTAGCATGCTATCAAGAAAATTTTGAACAAGTAAACAGGTCCCACCACATTGTTTTGAATGCCAATGAGCTCATACAAATCTCATTCAAGACATCAAGCATAAAGAGATGTGATAGACTATTGATAAATATTTTAACTAAAATTAGACTTTAGTTTATGGTTATATGTCTTCTTATTCTCTCTTCTATGCTACTATCTTGGTTGATTCTCTGCTCATGTCTATATATACAAGCTTTGAGGCATATTTTAATAATCCCCCTCTCTTGGGTTTGATGAAAAACTGCCAAGATTGAGCTTTGCAAACATATTGAATTAATATAATGGAGTAGTAAAACATATTTTTTATTGAATTATAGTGTGTCTATGCTTGTTTAGATGTGTGAAATTGGATAGATATTGCTGTAAAAATTTCCTTTCCACACCTATCTATTAATCAATTATCTTTTACAGGTTACATGAAGTGTCAAAGGTTGTTAATCATATTTTTAGTGTAATAAGGCTGAAAGTGTATCAAATTATACCTCTCTCTCACTACCTCCATACTATTATCATCCATAAATAGCTCCATGTGGAGCACTATTACATAATAAGCATTAGAATTAGTCTTTCAGTCTATTTTAGATTCATTAGTATTGTAAGAGTTCAACTAGAGTGGATGAACTTGAAATATAGGGTTATCACCATCAGTACAATAGGATATACATTTTTAGTAATCCTTCTAACTATTTTCATCCCAATACAATGTAGATTCTAGTAACTATGAGAAAAGTAGATACACTAGAGAAGCTAGACTCATAATCTAGAGGTTTGGTCTAAGTACATGTATCCCACACCTGTAGACCATTACAATGTTAGTCTAGGTTTGAAGGAGATCTGAGCAATATACCTTCATAAGGGTTGAATTTTGGTTGCTAACACTATCTTCACAAATAAGTGGGGAGATTTTACATACAAAAGGATGCCTTTTGTCCTAATTAATGTAGGAGTAACCATATATAGATGCATGGATTTAACCTTTAAATGGCTAATTGGAAAGTGTATCATCATTTATATGGATGACTTAACAGTGTATTCAAAGGATGTATATAATCATGTAAACCATATATATAAAGTATTTGATATGTGTATAAGATATGAAGTATCACTCAATCCAAAGAAGAGCATCTTCACTAATGGAAATTTTTTAGGCCATGTCATTAGTAAATATGGGATTTCCATTAAATCAAAATGAATTTAGGCCATTTTTGTGCTGACACCTCCTAACAATAAGAAGGATTTGAAGTCTTTCTTTGGAAAGATAGTTTTTTCAATGAATTTTATTTATATATTTACAAATGTTGTCAATCCATTAGATGCCATGTTGAAGTAAGATGATAAAACAAAATGGGTAACAAAATCCAAGAAATCTTTCCAAGATATCAAAACTATTGTTGCCCATGTTATAGTTCTAATCAACCCATATTTCACTATGGATGTATACCTTTATTAATTTTATTTAGATCACACAATATCAATTGTTCTCACATAAAAGGTACAAAAAAATGAACATATAATTAACTTAATGATTACTAACTTGAAAGATGTAGAGTTAAAGTATGCAATGGTAGATAAATATATATATGCACTAATAAAAGTGTGATGAACTTTATGCATTATATTTTTAGGAACAACACATATTATTTTAGACCCAAATATCAAGCTCACACTCAACTAAAATGAATTAGGAAAAACAAGAGGTAAATGGATGGAAAATTATATGAGTTTGATCTTGAGATCACACTAGCCAAGATGGTGTGAGTCTGAATAATCATTAAGCTCATGAATGAGACCAATCCATGCATCTACATTGAACAAATAAATGAGACCTAGGTTTCTAGTGGTGAATGGTATGCCTGCATCATCCACTTCTTAGTCACATGTATATGTCCATTTGAGTTAAATAGAGATCAAAGGTGAGCCCTCAGGCTCAAATCAACCCATTATATGATAATAATGGATTTTTGTACTGGAATAATTATGAAGGCATATACATGAGGTGTGTTTCAAAATAAGAAGCCATAGACATTCTATTTAATATGCACAAAAATATAGGTAGTGGAAATACCTTAGGTAATGTAATAAATCATAAAATATTGAGAATGGGATACTACTGGCCAAAAATAATCAAAGATGCCCACAACCATGTTAAGCCCTGTCATGAATGCCAAGTGTTTAGAAAAAGAGAAGTGAATGCCACCATGCCCCTACAACTAGTCATTGAAGGATTCACTTTTTCTCAATTTGGTATTGAATCCATTAGGGTGATCAACCCAAATTATTTAATAGGGAAAAAATTTGCCCTAACATCTATTGATTGTTGCACTAGGTAAATGAAGGTTATGGCCACTAAAAATTCCATGGCAATAGATGTTATCAAAATTTTGTAAGATAATATATTGACTAGGTTTGTTACTCCAATATCTTTAGTTTGTGATAATGGTCTAGTGTTTCAATCTACTAAATATATCGAGTGGGATTATAATAACTAAATTACCATCAAGTTGTCTTCAAATTAATATCCACAAGGGAATGGAGTGGTTGAATATATTAACAAGAATCTGATGAATGCCATAAAAAAGTTAGCACAAGAAAAACCAATAAAATAACACCTAATACTAATGTATACAATATGGGAAGATAGAACAAGACACAAGCAAGCCCTCATGCTTCACCTTTTTTGATAGTGTATGGATAAAAACTAGTTTTTCCTATTTCTCTTAAAATAAAAAAGTACCAATTTATGTGAGAATATAATTGAGAGGATGAAAGAATATAATATATAATATTAGATATAGTCTATATGGAAGATGCACAAACTAAAGCACTATAAAAATTTAGTAAGCACCAAGACATTATCAAAAGATGGTTTGACAAAAGGTCTAAAATTAAGGATTTTAATATTTTAGACCTAGTAATTTTATGGGATAAATCACATGATAAGAAAGGACAACATGATAAGTTCACTTCTTTATGGATTAATTCTAGGTAAAAATGCCTTTCACTTGAAGGACCTCCAAGGTAGGGACCTTGCTTTTCCATTAAATGGATAGTTTTTGAGAAATTGTTTCATTGTTGCTTTGACTGGAGATGTTTTTGAATGACTATTAGTGAAAAACTAGATGTAAGAGTAGAATACATTTCCTAATTTTTGGGTTAATATTTCCTTCTTTTTAGGTTAATATTTCCTATTTATAGGTTAATATTTCTTACTTTGTAGGTTAATCTTTCATATTTTCATAAATTGTTTATAATTTTATACATTTATTTTTGATAGATTAGTTGTGCTTCCTAGATTAGTTTTCTAAAATTACACAATAAACCAACTAGTTTCCTATGATAGAATTATAAAAGACCTACAAAAATAAGGGGATGATTTAAAATGAAGCACAATTATCATTCACTAAGACTTGTTTGGGCAATGTTTAAAGTTCTAGGATTGAGGTATGTATTATGACCGAATTAAGTTCTACCTATATTGGGTGATCTCACTAGAACTTTGGGATTTAATATAATATACTTATGCAAATTTTATAAATAATTCTCATTTCAACAAGATAAACTACATTATTGCATGTTAAAACATGGATGGGAAATAATAAACATTGAAATGGATGCACATTACCAAGGACGTATTGATTAATATAAATTTTTTTATACATGCACCCAACCAATGGTAATTCCCAACCCTTCTATCCATGTTAAAAAAATAAAGTAAAATTATGGAAGAAGGGTGATTTAGGTAACCTCTATTGGGAATATTGATGCCTAGATAGTAGTAAAATAATGCTTTGAGTGGAATCAAAGGTATATCTCTAAGGGATATGGACATCTAGATGTAAGTAAGGTAATTCCTAGGCTTCCCTTACTATTTGGTTTCAAAATATGAAATAAAAATGAAACCTAAATTTTTTATTCAAGTATTTATTAAAACTCTCATAATAATGGAGGAAATTAATTTCATAAAATCACAAATCTAGATCCCAGGAATGAAAAGGGTTAGTATATTGCATGAGTATTTTTGAGATTACCTATTTATTTATTTATTGAATTATTGTTAGAACTAAATATTTTTTATAATTTTTTGGGTGAATATATTTCTATTGACACAATGGTATCAAAATGGTTATTTCAACCACAGTGTGATGAGATAAAATCTCTCCTCAATGAAAGGGGAGGCTCCTTTTTATTGTTAACTAACACAACACTTAATTATTTACACTTATTTATAATGATTTTATCATAATGTGTGTTGTCATATAATCCAATTATCTTTTTTCATAATTGATGTTCAATCAAAAAATTCCTTCCATTCTTTGTGATATACTTTGAAAATCTAAGATCACTTGATGAACTAAATATAATCGATATTCAAATTTGTTAGCCAAAATATTAACAAGAATAATACCAATAGAGTAAACTTAAAAGATAGAATAAAGTTCAGCCCAAAGTCTTCACCTTATTTCCAAAAAAGATTAAAATTATTAAAGAAGAATAACTAGTAGCTCAAAGTCTCATAAGTAATTCACCTTTAATGATGATCACAAACGTTGAAACTAAAAAGTAGCTCAAAGAATCCAAAATCAGCGTCCTGGCACCTTCCATTTTATAGAGATTTCACACCACAATTCACTCAAAACATACAAAAATGCAATGTAAAAGACAAAATAAAATTCCCAATACACCACAAGTATATTTAAACACAAAGTTTGAAAGATCACTTGATTTTCTTATATTGAATGAATTTTTGATTTATAATACGAACACAAAGTTTCAAAATTGTTTCTCAATTCAGTAAAATTTACCCTCTATAGTAATTGGTGATCATTTTTACAAAGATCATCCTCCTATTTATAGAAAGGAGCTATGACCAAAAATAATAAAAATATAAATACATTGAATTATTTATTGACAGAGTCCAATTTGACTTAGGACTGTGCACTTTTCCTATGTGCAAAATGCACCAACTAAAATTACACATGAAAAGTTACAAAAATAAACTAAGTGTCATTAGACATATCAATTTATTCCTTTTTATTATTCTCTAAAAAATCCTCATATCTCTTTAATATATCTTGGACATCATCCTTGTTTGGGTTGGATATACTCCTAGAGATGGCAATTACCCTTGTGATAAAATCTTCTTAGTTACCTAGAAAATCCTTACTTTTATCCATGATTCTTTGTAATTTATCCAAAATGACATGAAATTAAATTAATTTGTTAATGGAGTCTAGTGTGAAAGTACCTATTTCAGTCTTTGTTTGGAGTAAAGATGTAAATTCTTGAATAGCAGTCTCCATAGGGAGAATTTCTTGAGAGTCATTTCTAACTTGGCAGGGGAGCTCTCTAATTTTCTTTGTAAGATATAACATCATATTATCACAAATATCTTCAACTTATTTGATATTTTTAACTAGATTCTCTAGAACTTCTCTTTTGTTCTTTATAGCTTTCTTATATTCAATGAACATTTTTTTATTTGGAATGACCTTTTGTTTAACCAAAAGCTCCAATTTGAAATTGCATAGTTGAGTCCAAGTATCAATATCCTTTTCAATCAATTAAAATTTTTGAGTGAGTACATTAATGGTTTGATGAATTTACATTTTTACTTTACTCATTGAGTACCCTATGTTGTTAATCTTGCAATCCAAGCATTGATCACCTGACCCTGAGATCCAGTTTTCTCTGCTTATTGAATTGACTTTTTAGTGTTTTTTTGAACAATAGGATCAATAGATTCATAAGGTTGGGTGATTTTTATTAACATAGATGTTAACTATTCTTCTTGTACTTTAAGTTGATCTTTGATCTTCTTATCTTTATCATATCTTTCGATCAAAGAGGCTATTGTTGCTTACAAATATCCCTTTACACTTTCACGAGTTTGTTTCCCAAGATCTATTCATCCCACTAAATATTCAACCCCTTGAATATCTTCAATGTTTCTATCATTGGGAGGGACTAAAACTTTAGCATACTTATGCCCAGATTCAAAAATTACCCTTGACATAGTTTTAGCCTTCTTTGTTATTTTGGGCTTTATTGGGACATGTTGACCAAAATCAAAATCATTAGGAAAAACAACCCATTTCTTCCTCTTAGGTGTTTGAGAAATTAGCCATAGAGGAAGAGGAGATGAGTCTTCTTAATCAGAAGAAACCAAGGATTGTGATGTTTGAGGAGGAATAATGGTTTGTGAAGTAAGTGGAATGGAAAGTGAATAATAGAGGTATCTAATAGCAGAGTTGACAACAATGGGATAGTGGTTATTATTGGTGGGGTTTGGATTGGCATGAATGTTACTTTTGGGTTTGGTGATATTTTGGACACTAGGGTGACATGAGCTTGAGTTTTCATTTTGGTAGAAGATGTGGACATGAATTTGTCTATATCTTGTTGAGGGAAGTATAGATTGGTTGGGGATGCTAATGATTTTTTAAGACTAGGAAAATTAGACAAAGAATAAAAAACATGATCTAGAGTGCCTTGGGAAGGGACTTGAAATAGTGTGGCACTAAGAGGAGAAGGTGGAGCCAAAAGAGCATCTTGAGAGGGAATAGAAACAATTGGTACAGATGTACTAATGGAAGGAACTATAGAGAATGTCACTTGCAAAATTGTTGATTGAGGGGTTTTAACCATAGGAACTTTTGATTGTGTAGATTCAGTAGAGACTACTAAACTAGAGGTTGAATAATTATGGATTGAGGTGGTGCCTCACTCACATCTAATTGATATTATGTCTCTATTTGAACACTCTTCTCAACACTAGATTCTTTGTCTTTCTTCTTTCCTTTACTCATAAATACAAATCTTGGTTTCTGAGTGGATGTGGAGGCCTCTTCTTTATTCTTCATCCTCAATTCCTCATGTTTTCTTGTAGTTTATTCATCATATTCTTCTTCTAACCCTGTCTTAAAATATTTTAATTTAATACCTTTAGATTCCAACCAGGCATTAGTTCTTGAAAGAATGGGTTGAAATATTTATCTACTAGATGTTCATTCTTTTATAGACCATTAGATCAAAGGAATATGAGTATAATAAAATTGATTTCCTTCCTATGAAGGATCCAATAAATTTTCATCATGAGAGAGATCAACTAGAATGTTAGCTAATTGGAGATGTTTAATTTGATCAACAGTGAGATGATTGTAATCAAGTTTCCTTACATATTATTTAGTTCTACATTCTACCTAGATATCCTCAACCTTGTGCTCATGGACATAATTACCTTTCAACTTTTCCTTCATCATTATATAATCAACATATTTTCTACTCTTGTACCTTTTAAGGGTGATCCATTACATTTTAGTTTATATTGTCTTAGCCTTGGGTATAGTTGAAATTGTGTACGAACCAATGCTTATTGGAAATTTGAATCCTCTTTTATCTACATCTAATTACTTCTTATGTATGGTCATCATTTGTCTACACATCTCCATTAAAATTAATTTCTCTCTTGGGTACCTAGGTAGCATGTAAGGTTGTTCATTGAATCTTCCTACCCTAATGTAGGTGAAAGTTGGGAACTGAAGGAAAATGTAACCAATATTGTTCACTATTTCCCTCACCTGATCTAAAACCCTTTTCTTCTCCAATTCCTATTTAAAAATATAAATGAATTGGTAGAATAAAACATCGTTAACTCTTCTAAAATGTTTAATGCCTTCTTTGAGGGTTAACTATGGATAATACTAAAAAACATGAACTTTATTCCTTTCACCAATATTGGTTAGTCTTAGAAAAATCTTCATGTAGGCTGCAACATATACCAAATAAGAATTCATATAAAACTTGAGAGAATAATTTACTTTAGAAAGTTGGTGGCATATGGCATCACTAATCTAACTTCCCCAATAAATTTTTTGCTTATTTTTCTTAATGATAAAAATGTAGTGATACATCCATTATTGAAAAATATTTGATGTAGGAAGACCTTTGACCCTACTTAGGAGAGTGATTAAATCTCCTATTTCCTCCATAAATTCACTTTGGTATAATTTTTTTGGCCATTTTGCAATTGAATACCTTGGTGTCTTTAGCCAATTTCCGTTAATGTGCCTCTTGCATTTCTTGAGATTCTTTTCGTAATATTCCTAAGCTATTACCACACTTATATCTGAGAATTCATCATTGTCTAAAAGATGAATTTTTAAATCAAAGTATTCAACATCCAGTTGAATTACCTCTTTTCCACTGGCATCCTTAATTGACATAGTTTATCAAAATGAGCAACAATTATTAAGATACACTTCAGATCTTGAGATGGCATAGGAAATGCAGCTACTAGGTGTATCTCACTATTAGGAATAGGCTGCATATGTTGAGCAATAGGATCTTTTTATAACCTTTGTAAGAACTCAGCCATGTCAACATGACCAATCTTTGTATCTCCAATTTGATCTACATTAGAATCTATTTTAAATGTTTGGAATATATCTTGAAATTTATACTTCATTATTCTTTTCACTAGAGAATATTTTGTCATTGATCAAGTATCTGAAAAAGAGATTTTTCAATTCTCTAAAGTTAGCACTTTCCATCACTTTTAGGAAAAGTGTAGTAGGAAAAAACTATGTAATTCTTGAAACTTTAGTGTAATTCAAAGAATTTTCCATGAACTGTACTAGATGTGGTTTTGGTGTAGTTAGGAATAAATTCTCTAAACTACACAAAAATGGTAAAATGTGTACTTCAAAGAATTTTTTGTAGAGTGCACTAGACTACATGCACTTTAGATAAAATTCTCTGAAGTGCACTAAAAAGGTTTACAATGTGCACTTTAAATAATTTTCTATAGAGTGAACCAAGTGGTGTGCATTTTGGAGAAAATTCTCTAAAGTACACTAGATGGTGAAATAAGCACTTTGGAGAATTTTATCTAGAGTGCACCAAAAAGGTTATGGGAAAAATGTTCCTTGGTGTATCTCAAAGAATTATCTCTGAAATCCACCAAGAGAGTTAGGATTTTGGAAACTTGGGGAAAGGCCTAGGACAACAATAAAAATACCTAGGAAGAGAAAGAAAGAAATAAACCAATAAAAACAATAAGTAAAACAAAGACTTACCTAAGACATGGTGAAAACAATAACAAGACAAAAAATCCTGGGGCATGAAACCAATAAAATCAACAAATTTGAGGGTGATGAAGTAAAGTGCAATCGAGCTCAAGAATAGTGATTTAGGGTGCACTCATGATTGAAAATGGTGAGTAAAAATAAAATTACATAGGTTAAATATATATAAAAACAAGTAATTAATGTGACATTAATTACTAACATGATGGTGGGCCTAGGTGCAAAGTCAAATAATTTATCTGACTTTGCACATGCAATGATAGAGAATTTATTTGACTCTACACCTTGAGGTGTAGTCTGATGAAAATTCTCTAGTTTGCACTAATTTAGACTTGGTGTAGTTCAGAGAAAATTCTCTGAACTACATAGGATAAAAAACTTCCTTTAATAACTAAATTTTTTGAGGAAAAAAAAGCATAAAGAGGTAGTGATTAGCCTTATTTTTTGAGCTTAGAGATCATGGGATATGAGATGGAAAATTTTTGTAGGGGTTATCTCATTAATTGAGCCTAATAAAATTCAAGGATAATAGCTATCTCTGACTAGGGAATTTACTTCAAGTATTCTTTGAAACACTTAAAGGAAATAGAATCTTAGAACTCTAAGTGCCTTTATCCATTGGGCCATGGAGTCAAGTGATAGAATAAACTAAAATAAATAAATAAGAATATATAGATATTTACAAAATGTATAAACTTATATAGAACTTTATTGAGTGAAAAGATTTAGATATTGGCCACTATAGGGAATTGGTAATGGTGTTCCATCTAGGTATGCCAAGAAGAAACTATGTTCCCCATTAAGTTGATGAATGAGAAAAGGAACCCTCCACAAAGAATCAAATTTTCCATGCATTCCTTTTGTCTCTCTTTTTTTTCCAACAAAAGGACTAGATCCCTAACTTGGAATTCTCATGATTTAGCTTTCTTGTCAAAATTTTCTTTGACGTGGACTTTGATGTTCTGCAATATGGTCTACTACCTTTATACATTGCTCCTATATCTCAGCAAGGTACATAATATGCTTATCTAAAGAACATTCAAACATTTCATCTTCAATTTCCCTAGCCAATCTGAGAGTGGGAAACTCTAATGTCATGGGAATTTTTGCATTTAATCCATACAAAATTTGAAAAGGAGACATACCAATCACTTGTTTAGGGGTGATACGATTAGCCCATAATGCATCATATAAGTATTTATGCCATGTTCTCTAATTATCTCTACCAACTTCTTCATGATAGTTACTAAATTCTTAGTACTCGACTCAGCTTGACCATTTCCTTGAGGGAAGTAGTCCAAAGTATGGGACAAAATCATCCCATATTCAAAACAAAATTGAGTCATCTCCTAGGATGTGAAACATGCAATATTATCAGTTATAACTTTATTTGGCACACGAAACCTTGTGATGATATTCTCTTTGAAGAAATTACAAACAACATCTGAAGTTGCATGTTTGATCAGAATTGCCTCCACCTATTTGGTGAAGTAATAAGTATTTGTGATAACATAACTATGACCTACACTTGATAATGGGTTCACTACACCAATGAAATCAATACCCCATTGTCAAAAAGGCTATTTAATGACTATAAATTGGAGAGGGAAAGTAACTAACTTGGGTTTCCCCATAAACTATTGGCACTTCTCACATTTATTTACCCGAGCATATGCATCTTAAAAAAGTGTTGGATAATAATATCTAGCTTGCAAGATCTTATGAGATATTACTAGGGATATAAAATGTCTTCCACAAGCCAAATCATGGAAATATTCCAACAACTTACCTTATTTTGACTTATCTACACATTGTAGAAAAATTCCATCATTGTTCTGCTTGTATAAACCATTGTCCCAAAGGATGAAATTTTTAGCCTTGAGCTTGATCGTCCTCTTTTCTTTGTGAGACAAATGTTATAAACATTCTCCATATGTGATAAAATGAGAAATGTCATAATACCATTAATTTATTGTACTTACAAGCAAGACTATGGGAATATCTTCCTCTATGTCTTATTCATTGTTAGGTGCTTCTTCTGAATTGGTCTCTATCATGACTTGATACAAACCTTTTCCATGTACAAGTTTTTTAGGCTTCATAGCCATATCATATTATTGGATTTTATCAATCCAATTACGTCTTTTGCCTCCAAACTCTTGTTGATTCAAAATAAATTTAACAGTAGTATCTGGTACTAGTGTAATGGTGTGAGAATTGAGGATGTAATATCTAAAATACTTAACTAATTTCACTACAACATACACATATTTTTCCATGGATGAATATTTGATCTCATGAGCCTTCAAAGGGTATCTCATAAATTATATAAGAGATTCACTCCCATTTTCATTTGGTTATATCAAAAAGGTAGATAAGGTATGCTTAGAAACATAACTATACATAATGAAGTTATTGGTATAATTAGGACAAATTAGGATAGGAACAAGTGCAATGACTTCCTTAATTTCATGAAAATAATTATTTTCCTTCCACATTATAATGGAAAATGGATTTTCCTTTCATCATATTTAAAATGTGGCATGTCTTCTCAACAAAATTAGGAACAAATATCCACAATAAATTAACCTTTCCAAAGAAGGAATGCACTCCCTACTTACTTGACGGTAGAGTAAAATTTTAAATTGAATTGACCCATTCAGGATCAATATTGATCCCTTCCTTAGATACAATGTGTCCAAGTATCTTACCTTCTGTAACCCTAAAAATGGATTTCTTTAGATTAAGGGATATCCCATGTTCATAACATATCTCAAGCACTTACTACAAATAGTTGTAATGATCTTGATGCTTTTTTGAGAAAATGGTTAGGTCATCAAGATAAACCACAATAAACTTAACACTTATATCTTGAAAATCCAAGTCCATATCCCTCTGGAAGGTAGCACCAACATTGATCAATCCAAAAGGTATTCTTCTATATGCAAAAATTCCCCATGGAGTAGTGAAGGTTGTCTTATGTTGATCTTCATCATGAACCTCCACTTGATTATATGTTGAGAAACTATCTAGCATAGAAAACATCTCTGAACTAGTCACAGTTTGCAATACTTGATCCATTACTAGTAGTGGGTAATTATCCTAAAGTGATAATTGATTCAAATTTTGGAAGTCAACATAAATATGGATTTCTCCATTTTTTTTCCTCATAGGAATAATATTTACTATCCATGTGGAGTGATGCATGGGAAAGATAATGTGAGCATTTAACATCTTTTAAATTTTAGCGAATATGGTACATGATATTTTGGGATTATACTACCACTATTTTTTATTGTGAGGCTAAGATCTTGGCTTGAGAAGAATATCATGTTGCACTTCCTTAGGTGAAAAATATTTTAGATCAACATATGAATATGCTAATACATCAATGTACTGACGTAGAAGAGCCACCAACTTTTCTCTTTCCTTCGATGAGAAACATTTCCCAATATTTATCATTTTGGGGTCACTCTCTATTCCTATATTATATTTTTCAAATTTTTTAGATGAATTATATTCTGATTATTTACGTTTGATGAATAGATCATGCTTATCAAAAAGTCTTTCCAATGATACCAACCCTTTCAGAATCTTATTCCCTTTTAGCTGTAAGATTTCTTTTCCAGTTTCCTCATTTAAATTAAAAATTAATTCTTGGGGAGTGGGATCACTTCCTTAAAAATACAACTCACTAAAATTTTCCACCTTCTCTAAGAATGAGATGAATTTTTAATCATTATTAAAAACCTGCCAATGATTAACATTATCAGGAACACTAGGCTAAAAAACCAACTCAATGGTAACTTGTTTCCTTGGAAATCATTGTGAGGACTTAGGAGAGTGGATAAAATAGCCAATAAATTAGCTATATCATTGTATTATAGTCAAACCATTGATATATTGAATGCATCAAAACTTTCCATGTAATCCCAAACTCAATTGTGATAATGCCTTAGTCTTTCATTCTTCATTTAATATAGATTCCTAACTTGATAAATGATTAGCTCAACATCACCCTAAGCATGAAGGTTTTTTATTCATTTCCTTTGTGCAATGTCCATCCCTAATAACAAAGATTCTACTCATTAGTATTATTAGTGTTATCAAACTACAACTTGAAAGAGAAAGGGAAGATTTTTCCTTTTGGGGATATGAGAACTATCCTAACTCTAGATCCAGTCAAAAAGCAACTTCTATCAAATTCCAAAGTCCAAACATCATTTGAAATCTCAACCTAAATAGTGTCAAAATCCAAAATCTCTTCATCTAAAGAGGGAGATTATTCCATTTTTTGATCTTTTTCTAAAATATCATTTGAAGATATTGGATCTTCATATATATTCAAGAAATACATACCCATTCCAAAAGTTTCAAAAAGAATCTAGGCTTTTTGGTCCTCAATCTTTGTTATAGTATACTTTGCTTGTTTTTGTGGATGAAGATTCCACATCACACCATTTATAGGTATTCTATCCTTAGACCAATTCATGTTGATTTATCCACCAACATCTTTACAAAAGTTACATCCTAATAGAACTCTATATGAGGCCAGAACATCAGCCACTAGAACTATCATTTTTATATTTTTCTCTAGAAATATAGCAAATGCAAATTATGCATCCTTGATTTGGCATATGAGAGGTACTTTTTTGGTTTCCATTGAGAAATAATGGCCGAAATTATTTATCAAGTTTAAACCCAAGGTAGTAGCCACCTTTACATGTATTACATTATCAGAAGCACCCTAATCAATGACACAATTATAGAGCTTATAACCATTGATAAATAGGGAAATATGGAAAGGTTCTATTTTTTTAATAATTATATGTAGGATTTACAACCAGGTTATTTTACTTTGGTTTTAGTTTAGGATCAATTGGTATACTCTTATCTGAAGTCTCATTAGAATTGATCACTTTGATTTTTACAGATTTTGCCAATCTTTCAAATTGGTTAGGATTTGATTAGAGGTAGTCATCCTATGACATTTGTATTTTTGTCTTCTTGGCATGGTCAATGATGTCAAAATATAGATATGGGGTAGCCAAGGAAGATAGGACATTTTCAATTTTAGGTTTCATATTTTGGGCACTAGGTCTAGACGTTGAAGGAGAAGAGGTAGAACTATGAGGAGTACTTGTTTATCTACCACCATAACCTTTGGTTGAACTAGAAAAGGAGTTCCTCTTTTGGAAATTGTGTCCTCCTTACATGGTTCATCTTTGGATTTTGTTTTATCATCCTTTTATTGTTGATTCGACTGACTTTGAAAATAGGTGAAGATGGATTAATACTCATCATGTGTGTTTTCCTCTTGTTCAACTTCTTCTTCTTCTTCAAAGTGTTGGGTTAAAATACATAAAGTTTTAATATTTTATTACATACAATATTACTCAATTACCTAGATTAGAATAATTGAGTTTACAAATCTGTATCAAAATTTAATTTGTAACCCACAGATTAAAAATAATCTAAACATGTACTTGAAATTTAAATAAATATGTAATAATAAATACATGAAAAAAATATAGGAATAAGAGATGCTAAAAAACAAAATACAAAAATACTGACACAATATCTAACATGGTTCACCCAAATGTTGGGCTACGTCCACCAAGAAACTCATCCATTCTTCTATTTAAACTTCTAAAAGAATTTATACAAGTGCCTAGCACTTCCCACCCCTCAGTCTCTGTATCAGAGCACTCTTGCGACACCTTTATCTAAAGATAATTTTCTCTTTCTATCAATTATTATGCAGCTACATTCTCATCTTTCTTTTATCTATAATTCACAACTACATCATTGTTATGCCTATTTTCCCTCTTTTAAAGGGATGATCACTAAAAATAAGGAAGTACAAAATCTATTCTAACTTATTGCAGTTACAATCTATTACAACTTCCTTAAAAAATAAACAAGTAAAAATTTGTTCTAACTTCCCACAATTACAATCTGTTACGACTTCCTTGCAAATTAAGGAAGTACAAATTTTTTACAACTTCCTTAAAAAATAAGGAAGTTCATATTTTAAATGATACACAAATATGGAATATACAATGCTTATCTGAAACAATAATTCTATAGTAGGATCTAATTACATATAAACCAAAAATAAACCTTTATACAAATCAAAACTCTCAAACTTATATAGACCATTAATTATTCTATCAATTGATAACATCACTTATATATGGAATCCCATAGCATTGGTCATAGTGTAGAGTTTCTACTTACAGGTTGTTTGTAACAACTATAGTCTTCACCTACATGTTGTCTGTAGAAACTAGAGTCTTCACATATAGGTTTCTCATAGCAACTATAGGTTTTCACCTATAGGTTTCTTGCATCAATTGTAGGTTTCATCTACAAGATACTCGTAATAACTATAGTCTTCACCTACATGTTGCTTGTAACAAATGTAGGTTTTCACCTATAGGTTACCTGTAGCCACTACAAGTTTCTTCTACAAGATGCCCATAGAAACTATAGGTTTTAGGATTTTACATTGAAATAAAATGAGGCATTATGTTTCCACATCTCCAACAATCTCCCACTTAAAGACATAAGGCCACAACACTAACTACTGCAACCTCCCAGTTAAAATCAAAACTATTGATTTATTCATCTTCAAGCTCATGCTCTAAATCCCATGAAAGTTGAGTGTGCCCTCAAATTCATTGCTGAAATTACCTTAGTAAGCATATCTACATGATTCTCCTCTGAGTGAATCTTCTTGAGCTTGAACTACCCACTTTCCAAAACTGTATGTATGAAGTGGTAACTAAGCTCTATATGCTTTGTCCTACTATGAAAAGTTATTTTTTTAGCTAGGTGAATAGCACTTTCGCTATCATAATATAGAGTGTACCCATCTTGCTTCACTCCCAACTCCTCTAGAAATCTATTTAACCATAAAAACTCTTTACTTGCTTCATTATAAGTAATATATTTAGCCTTAGTGGTAGAAAGTGCAATAACTTTCTACATCTTAGAAACCCATGAGACTATAGTTCCTCCAATTATGAAAATATAGCCAGTGGTAGACCTTCTACCATACTAATCACCTACCATATCACTATCCACAAAACCTTGCAACCCACTATTAGAACCTTCAAAATGTAGACACATAATAGAGGTTCCACGTAAATATTTTAAAATCCATTGAACTGTTAACCAATGTTGCTTAACAGGGTTAATCATGAACGTACTCACTAATCCCACTACTTGGGATATGTCTAGAGGAGTGAAAATCATAGCATACATTAAACTACCCATAACTAAAGCATATGGCACCTTTGCCATATAATCTTTCTCCTCTTGTGACTTAGGAGACTGTGTCTTACTCAACTTGAAGTGGCCAACTAAAGGTGTAGAAATAGATTTATAGTTCTGCATACCAAATCTTAACAACACTTTTTCAATATATTTAGATTGAGTTAAATTTAATTTCTCACCCAATATATCTTTGTTAATTCTCACTTTTAGAATTTTCTTGGCTGGTCTAAGAACCTTCATGGCAAACTCTAAACAAAGTAATTTCTTCAACTCACTTATTCTCTACATGTTAGATCCACACAACAACATGTCATCAACATAAAGTATAAGAATAATGAATTCACCATTTTCAAATTTCTTACTGTAAACACAATGATCACTATGAGTATGAGAATATCCATGTTCCAACATGAAAGTATCAAACCTTTGGTACCATTGCCTAGGTTCCTATTTCAAACCATATAAACTTTTTAGTAATTTACAAATCTTTCTTTCTTTCCCCTTTAGCTCAAAACCTTATACTTGCTTCATGTAGATTTTCTCTTCT
Source organism: Torreya grandis (assembly GCA_037957365.1). Taxonomy (NCBI): domain Eukaryota; kingdom Viridiplantae; phylum Streptophyta; class Pinopsida; order Cupressales; family Taxaceae; genus Torreya; species Torreya grandis. Next base: position 1,078,885 of record JARHVA010004546.1, on the reverse strand, counting down.
AAATATCCATGTAAGAATGTTGTTTTCACATCTATCTATTCTAAATGAAGATCATTAAAATCAATAATACTTAATATGGTTCTTATTGAGGTAATTTTTATAATAGGATAAAATACCTTCGAGTAATCAATTCCAACCTTTTATGCAAAGATTTTAACATCAAGCCTTGATTTGTATGTTTTTTTCACACTCTCATAATATATTAAATGAAAAATCCATTTATTTGTAGTGATTTCTTATTAGGTGGAAAATCCACCAATTCCCATGTTTTATAATGTTTCAAGCCATCCAATTCTACTTTCATACTCTTTTCAAATTGCACATAATATTTATTCTACTTAGCTTCTACAAATGATTTAGGTTCCCCACTGTCAATTAGTAACAAATAAAATAAAGTTGGAGAATATATATCATGAGGTTTACTTACTCTTGTTGACCTCCTTACCATAGGTGTGACTAGTTCACTTTGAGTTTCTCTTATCCCAATATACTTAGAAGACTCCATTGGGTCATTAATGAACATATTCCCATTCTCTAATTCTATAGAGGTAAATGTAATATTTTTTAAGTTCTCTTTTCTTTCTCCAAATACACTTGGAGGTCTGACAAGATTTTCTTTACCAAGTCACTTTCTTTTCTGCAAGTTGGTCCCTATACATCAAACTTTCATTAAAAATAACATCACATGATCTTGCAATATTTCTATCACTTGAAAAATAAAAATTATAACCAAATGAGCTATCACCATATCTAATGAAAGTGCATCTCATTTATTTAGCATCCAACTTATTTTTATTTTCTTTATGAATGTGTACAAATGCTTTACAACTAAAAAAAATTAAATGAGAGTAGGAAATACTTTGACCTAACCAAGATTCCTTAGGGATATCACCATATAAAGTACTAAATGGTCCTATAGTAGTCAAATAAATAGTAGTATGAACCACATCTTCCAAAAACGTAGGGGGCAAACTAGCATGGAGTCTCATGCTTTTAGCTCTCTCCATAATTATTTGGTTCATTCTCTCACTTACACCATTTTTTTGAGGAGTTTGAGGCACTGCTACTTCTTTTCAGATTCCTTCTTTTGAATAGTAGTTTTAAATTTATTTTGATGTGTATTCACCTCCATTATAAGATCTTAAACATTTTAGGTTTATTCTTGACTCATTTTCTGTAAGGGTTCTCCAAATTTTAAAGGTTATAAATACATCAGACTTATTTCGAATACAATAAACCTACAAATTATGAGTTGCATCATCCACAAATGTAACATAATAATTTGAGCCTCCAAATGATTATATAGGGGATGGTCCCCAAACATCAAAATTTACTAATTATAATTTATTTTCTTTTCTTTAAGGCCTAACCTTCAAAAAAGAAACTTTATTTTATTTACTAAAAATGCAATTTTCACATAAATCTAAATTAATAAAATTTAAGTATGGTAACTTCCCTTTCTTATGTAAAATGCTCATACCTTTCTGACTCATACGACCCAATATTGAATGCCATAAATTAGTTTCTAGATCATAAGTAGAAAGTAATGCAGTATTAGAATCAATAATGCAATTACTCAAATAAAATGTGCCTTCCTTTTTACTTTTTACTACAACACCATTACATTTTGTTACCTTTCAAGGTTTTGCAATGAAAGTAATAGTACATCCATCTTCTACCAATTAACCTATAAAAATAATATTTTTGGTAGGACTTGGCACATGTCTTACTTCTTTGAGTATCCATTCATTTCCATTTTGTAGCTTGATCTTTATTGACCCTCTGCCAACAATATCATAGGGTTCATTATCTCCCAAGAAAACTTAGCCAAACTTGCCACTTACATAGGTTGTAAAATACTTGGGGTTGAAAGTAGCATGAAAAGATGACCATGAGTCAATCACCCATGACTCAACCTTTGTATCACATGATAAAACTAAAGAATCTTGATACACTATAGTAGAATCACTTGAGTCAATATTTGCCTCCTAGTTATTATCATTATTTAGTTACTCATGATTCTTTTTAGGATCCCAATACTACTTTCTCATATGGCCAGTCTTTCCATAGTTCTAATATACAACACTTCTTCCTTTTGACTTGGATCTATGTTTAGAAGATAAACATCTTCCCTTAGATCCATAGCCCTTGCTCCTATGTCTATTATTTTGTCTCCTTGTAGATTCAACATTTACTACATTGTTTTTTGAAGTCTCACCAAATGTCTTCCTTCTCATTTCTTCAAAGATTATGACACTAACAACATCCTCCATTTTAAGAGTATTTCTTATAAACATGTTACTCACAACCATCACAATATTATTCCATGATTCATGTAGGGAACATAGTAATAATAAGACCTTGACTTCTTCATCTAGTTTCACTTTCAAAGAAGTCAACTAATTTGTAATAGTTTTGTAATCATTTAGATGTTTAACTATACTTGAATTATCATTCTTTTTTAGGTTTAATAACCTCTTCATTAGATACACATTGTTTATTGTTGAAGGTGTCTCATACAACTTGCATAAGGTGGTCATAAGTTAGTCTGTAATATTTTCTTTAGATATATTGGAGGCAATACTTCCTCCCAAGTAGATCCTTATGGATCCCAAATATTTTTTACCCAAGACATTCAATTCCTCATTTTTTCTCTTTCCCTATCCTTTTTACTTTCCATCAAGTGGTAGATATAAGTCCTTTTGATATAGATAGTCAATCATCTGCATCTTCCATAGAATAAAATTTTTTCCATTAAAATTATCAAGCACTCTTCTTCCATCATCTACCATTGTTCAAGATCTCCCACTTGAGAAGATATTACTATGAGTTTGAGATCCTATAGAGATTTATAACTTGTAAATCAGTACATAAAACCACACAAAGATGGCTCTGATACCACTTGTTGGTTTAAAATATAGAAAATTTTAAGATTTTATTACATACAGTACTACTCAATTACCCAAATTAGTATAATTGAGTTTAAAAATCTGTATCAAAATCTACTTTGTAACCCATAGATTAAAAATAATCTAAATATGTACTTGCAAGTTAAACAAATAAATATGGAATAATAAATACATGCAAAAAATAGAGAAATAAGAGATGCTAAAAAATAACATATAAAAATAATGACATAATATTTAACTTGGTTCACCCAAATGTTGGGCTATGTCCACCAAGAACTCAATAATTCTTCTATTCAAACTTCTAAAGGAATTTATAGAAGTTCCTAACACTTCCTACCCCTCAGTCTCTATATCAAAGCACTATGGCAACACCTTTATCTGGAGATATTTTTCTCTTTTTCTCAATTACTACAAAACTACATTCTCACCTTTTAAAATCTACAATTCACAACTAACTCATTGTTCTACCTCTTTTCCCACTTTTAAAGGGATGATCACTAAAAATAAGGAGTTACAAAATCTATTATAACTTCATACAGTTGCAATCTATTACAACTTCCTTGAAAAATAAGGAAGTGCAAATTTTTTCTAACTTCCTATAGTTATAATCTATTACAACTTCCATGAAAAATAAGGAAGTACAAATTTTTTACAACTTCCTTGAAAAATAAGGAGGTTTAGATATGAAATGATACACAAATATGGAATATACAATGCTTATCTAAAACAATAATTCTATAATAAGATATAATTATGTATAGACCAAAAATAAACCTTTATACAAATTAAATATTTCAAACTTATATAAACCATTAATTCTTCTATAAATTGATAACAAAACTTATATATAAACTCCTATAACAATGGTCATACTTCAGACTTTCTACTTATAGGTTGTCCATAAAAACTACAGTCTTCACCTACAAGTTACCCTCAACAACTACAGTCTTCACCTATAGGTTGTCCACAATAACTATAGGTTTTCACCTATAGGTTACCCATAGCCACTATAGGTTTCATCTACAGGCTGCCTACAACAACTACAATCTTCACCTATAGGTTGCTCACTGCCACTATAGGTTTCTTCTATAGGTTGCCCATATCAACTATAGGCTTTAGGCTTTTCCATTAAAGAAATGAGGCATTATGTTTTCACATCTCCAACACAAAGTTTAAAAACCTGATATTGAAGTCACTAAATTCTCCCTCTTCATCTCCTATAAAGGGATTATCATCATATTTAGGAATATATTCTAGATTTGGAACATCATCATTCTTAGGTTCTAACCAATTAACTACTACATTATCTAGTGGTGCATCTAGTGTAAGCCTTGATTGTGGCAGAGGGAGTTTATTCTAATTTTGATTTCTAGCCACATTATTGGAATAATTCAAAGCATTTGGATATGTTCTCCTTGGAACATCCTTGTATGAATAAAAATACATGCCTTGGGACATTTGCTTCTTAAGCACAAGTAACTCATTTTATAGCTTTTGCACCATGAGATCTGTAGTACTAGTAGGAGATAAAGTTATTGAAGGCTACCTATAGGCTTGATAGAACTATTTCTCACCTTCCTTGCTAATATTAAATCATATTTTAATTTAGTGGCCAAACTTTGAGAAAAATCAAGATCATCTGGGGATGCTCTTCACAAAAGAAAACTCACTTTTAGTAGTTAAGAATTAATGAAAAAGCACTTTAGATTCTTAGGTGTAGGTTGAACAACTGCTAGAATCCTATTCCTCAACTTCTTAAATTTTGACATGAACTCATGCATAGGCTTATGTGTTTCCTTTTTCATTTGTGTGAGTTGAGCCAATAAGGCATGAGCATCTTCTACTAGCTTGAACCTTACCTCAAACTTAGCCTTGAGTGCATCCCAATTGGTGATAGTTCCAGTTGCAAGATGATAAAACCAATCAATAATAACACCTTGAAGTGTTTATATGAATAACCTTATAAAAAAATCTTCATGATCCACTCCAATAAATCCACATGCAATGTAGAATGAAGTAATATGTTTATCTAAATGTTGCTTTCCATCACCATTAAACTTAAGAATTTGTTTTCATGAGCCACAAGGTAGTTCATGAGATGGTGGTGCCAAATTCAATGGACCAAAAGTAATCCCCCATAGACCTTGAGCTACCATTCTTTATGGATTATATGGAGGTATGAAAAACATTTTAAAATTAAAAATATGCAAAACTCTATGAACATTGTAAGCCTCTCTTGGTGTAGGAGATCTTGTATTTCTAGGTGGAAAACTTATTGTATGCTGAAGAGGTGACCTTGAACGTGATGAAAAAAGATCGAAGTTGTGTTCTTGTAACAACTCAAATCTTGGATCAATGAGTTCCACTACCCATCTACCATGAGCATATATTTGTTCTGATATAATGTTAAAGTAATAAAAAAGAAAAGATATTAACTACAATAAAACAATAGCAAATAATAAGGTGTTGATCTTATATAAACTAAATGAGTGTAGAGCTCAGTTATATGTTCATTCCCCAATGGATTTGCCAAAAAATATTACATGAATATTTTTTTACCAACACAATGGTATAAAAATGGTTGTTTTAGCCATAGTGTGATGAGATAAAATCTCTCCTCAATGAAAGGGGAGGCTCCCTTTTATTGTTAACTAACATAACACTTAGTTATTTACATTGATTTACAATGATTTTATCATAATAGGTGTAGCCATATCATCCAATTCTCTTTTTTAATAATTTATGTTCAATCAAAAACTTATTTTCATTCTTTGTGATATAATTTGAAAATCTAAGATCACTTGATAAACCAAATATAATCGATATTCAGATTTGTTAGCTAAAAGATTAACAAGAATAATACTAGTAAACTTAAAAGATAGAATAAAGTGCAGCCCAAAGTCTTCAAATTATTTTCAAAAAATATTAAAATTATCAAAGAAGAATAAATGGAAGCTCAAAGTCTCCTTAGTAATTCACCTTCAATGATGACCACAAATCCAGAAACTAAAAAGTAGCTCAAAAACTCCAAAATCAACTTCTTGGCACCTTTTATTTTATAGAGATTTCACACCAAAATTCACTCAAATTAGAATAAAATGTAATGGAAAAGAAAAAATAACATTCCCAATACACCACAAGTATATTTCAGCACAAATTTTGAAACATCATTTGATTTTCTTATATTGAATGAATTTTTTATTTATAATATGAACACAAAGTTTCAAAATTATTTCTCAATTCAGTAGAATTTCCCCTCTAAAGAAATTGGTGATCATTTTTACAAAGAGAATCCTCTTATTTATAGAGAGGAGATAATAATGAAAATAGGAAAAACATAAATACATTGACTTATTCATTGATAGAGTCCAATTTGACTTAGGACTGTGTACTTTTCCTATGTGCAAAATATACTAAATAAAATTACACATGAAAAGTTAAAAAAATAAACTAAGTGTCCTTAGACATAATAATTTCTTCATTTTTATTCTTCTTTAAAAAATCCTCATATCTCTTTAATATAGCTTGGACTTCATCGTTGTCTGGGCCAGATGTACTCCTAGAGATGGCAAGTACCCTTGTGATAGAATCTTCTAAGTTAACTAGAAAATCCTTGATTTTGTCCATTATTCTTTGTAATTTATAAAAAATGGCTTGAAATTCAATTAATTTGTTGATGCATTCTAGCATGAAAGTACCTATTTCAGTCTTGATTTGGAGTAAAGATGTAAATTCTTGAATAATACTCTCTACAGGGAGAATTTCATGAGAGTTATTTCTAACTTGGTAGGGAAGCTCTCCAATTTTCTTTGTAAGATATAACATCTTATTATCAAACATATCTTCAGATTCTTTGATATTTTAACTAATTAGATTCTTGATAAATTCTCTTTTGTTTTCATATCTTCATTATATTCAATGAACATTTTCCTATTTGGAATGAACTTTTACTCAACCAAAATCTCCAATTTGAATCTACGTAGTTGAGTCCATGTATCAATATCATTTTCAGTCAATTCCAAATTTTGAGTGAGTACCTTAATGGTTTGTTTAATTTCCATTTTTAATTTACTTAGGTTCTTCAAAAATTCAATAGCATACCCCAATCATTGAATACCCTATGTTTTTAATCTCATGATCTAGGCATTGACTTCCTGACCTTGAGATCTAATTTTCTCTACCTATTGAATTGCCTTTTTAGTGTTTTTGTGAATAAAAATATTGATAGATTCAAAATTTTGGGTGATTTTTAGTAAAATGGAGGTCATTGTTCTACTGGTACTTTGAGTTGATCTTTTATCTTCTTATCTTTATCATGTATATCAATCAAAGAGGCCATTTCTACTTACAAATCTCCTTTTACACTTTCATGAGTTTATTTCCAAAGATTTATTCATCCCACTGCATATTCAGTCATTTAAGCATATTCAATGTTTCTATCTTTGGGAGGGACTACAACCTCAATATATTTATGCCTAGATTCAAAAATTACCCATGACATAGTTTTATCCTTCTTTGTCATTTTAGGCTTTACTAGGACAAGTTGACCAAGATCAAAATCATTAGGTGAAACAACTTGTTTCTTCCTCTTAAGTGTTTGAGAAATTAGCCATGGAGGAAGTGGAGATGAGTCTTCTTGGGTAGAAGAAACCAAGGATGGTGATGTTTGAGGAGGAATAATGGTTTGTGAAGTAAGTGAAATGGAAAGTGGAATATCAGAGGTATTCGATAATAGAGTTGATAACAATGAGATAGTGGTTATTATTGTTGGGGTTTGGTTTGGCATGAATGTTAATATTGAGTCTAATGATATTTTGGACATTAGGGTGATAGGATCTTGAGTTATCATTTTGGTAGAAGATGTGGATAAGATTTTGTCTATATCTTGTTGAGTAAAGTACGGATTGGTTGGGGATCCCAATGATTTTGTAGGACTAGGTAAATTAAAAAAAGAATTAAAAACTTGATCCATAGTGTCTTAGGAGGGGACTTGAAAGAGTGTGGCACTAGGAAGAGAAGGTGGAGCTGAAAGAGAATCTTGATAGGGAATAGAAATATTTGGTACAAATATACTAATAAAAGGAACTATAGAAAATATCACCTAAAAGATTATTAATTGAGGGGTTTTGACCACAATAACTTTTGGTTATATGGATTTAGGCTATAAAAACTACTAAACCGAAGGTTAAAAATGTATTGATTGAGGTGGTGCCTCACTTACATTTTTTTTCTCTTGTGTCTCTATTTGAAAATTCTTCTCAACACTAGCTTCTTTGTCTTTCTTCTTTCCTTTACTCACAAATACAAATTTTTATTTCTAAGTAGATGTGGAGGCCTCTTCTTTATTCTTCATCCTCAATTCCTCATGTTTCCTTGTAGTGTCTTCATCATATTATTCTTCTGACCCTGTCTTGAAATATTTTAATTTAATACCTTTATATTCTAGCCAAGCATTGGTTCTTGCAAGGATGGGTTGAAATATTTTTATAATAGATGTTCATTCTTTTATAGACCATTATATTGAAGGAATAGGAGTAGAAGAAACTTGATTTCCTTCATATGAAGGATCTAATATATTTTCATCATCAAAGAGACAAGTTAGAATGTTAGCTAGTTGTAGATCTTCAATTTGATAAAAAATGAGATGATTATAATCAAGTCTCCTTACATATTATTTAGTTTTTAATTCTACCTAGATATCCTCATCCTTGTTCTCATGAGCATAATTACCTTTCAAATTTTCCTTCATCATTCTATAATCAAAATATTTTCTACTCTTATACCTTTTAAAGGTGATCCATTGCATTTTAGTTTCCATTGTCTTAGCCTTGGGAGTAGTTGAAATGGTGTACCATCCAATGCTTATTGGAAAATTTAATCCTCTCTTATGTGCATCTAATTGATTCTTATGTATGGTCATCATATGTGTACACATCTCCATTAAAATCAATTTATCACATGGGTACCTAGGTAGCATGTAAGGTTGTTCATTAAATCCTCCTACCCTGATATAGGTGAAAGTTGGGAATTGAAGGAAAATGTAACCAATATTGTTCACTATTACCCACACCTAATTGAAAACCCTTTTCTTCTCCAATTCTTATTCAAAAATACAAATAAATTGGTAGAATAAAACATCGTTAGCTCTTCTAAAATGTTTAATACTTTCTTTGAGGGTTGATTGTGGATAATACTCAAAAATAATAAATTTATTCCTTTCACCAAAACTGGTCAATCCTGGAAAAGTCCTCATGCAAGCTGTGACATATATTAGATAAGAAGCCATATAGAACATGAGAGAATAATTTAATTTAGAAGGTTTGTGGCATATGGCATCATTAATCTAACTTCCATAATAAATTCTCTACTTATTTTTATTAATGATAAAAATATAGTGATACATCCATTATTGAAAGATATTTGATGCAGGAAGACCTTTGAACCTACTTAGGAGAGTGATTAAATATTTTATTTCCTCCATAAATTTACTTGGGTATAAGCTTTTTGGCCGTCTTGCAATTGAATGCCTTGGTGTCTTTAGCCAATTTGCATTTATGTGCCTCTTGAATTTCTTAGGATTTCTATCATAATATTCCTGGGATATTGCCACACTTATATCTAAGAATTCCTCAATGTTTGAAAGATAATTTTTTTTATCAAAGTATTCAACATCTAGTCGACTTACCATTTTTCCACTAGCATCCTTGATTGACCTAGTTTCTTTATCAAAATGACTAGCAACTATTAAGATGAACTCTAGATCTTGAGATGACATAATAAATGTTGATGCTAGATGTATCTTACTATTTTGAATAGGCTACATATGTGGAGAAATAATATCCCTACCTAACCTTTGTAATAACTCGACCATGTCAACATGACCAATCTCTATATAGCTAATTTGATCTACATTAGAATCTATTGTAGATTTTGGAAATACACCTTGAAATTTATACTTTATTATTATTTTAGCTAGAGAATATTCTATCATTAATCAAATATATATAAAAGAGAATTTTTAATTCTCTAGAGTTAGTACTTTCCATCATTTTTAGGAAAGGTGTAGGAGTAGGAAAAAACTACACAATTCTGGAAACTTTAGTGTAATTTGGAGAATTTTCCATGAACTACAAGGAATGTGGTTTTGGTGTAGTTAATAAAAATTATCTGAACTACACAAAAAAGGGTAAAATGTGTACATCAAAGAATTTTCTCTAGAGTGCACTAGACTACATGTACTTCAAATAAAGTTCTCTGAAGTGCACCAAAAAGGTGTACAATTTTCACTTCAGAGAATTTTCTCTAGAGTGCATCAAGTGGCATGAATTTTAGAGAAAATTATTCGAAGTGCATTAGATGGTGAAATGTGCACTCCAAATAATTTTATCTAGAGTGCACTGAAAAGGTGCTGGGAAAAATGCAACTTGGTGTATCTTAGAGAATTATCTCTAAAATGCATGAACAAAGTTAGGATTTTGGAAATTTACGGAAAGGATCAAGACAATAATAAAAAACCCTAAGAAGAGAAAGAAAGAAATGAAATAGCAAAAATAATAAGTAAAATAGAGACTTACCTGAGACATGGAAAAAACAACAAGATAAAAAATCCCAAGGCATGAAACTGATCAAATCAATAGATTTAAGGGTGATGAAGTAAAGTGTAATCAAGCTCAAAAATAGTGACTAAGGGTGCCTTCATGCTAAAAAATGAAAAAAACAAATGGTAAAAATAAAATTACATGGTTTAAATATATATAAAAACAAGTAATTAATATGACATTAATTACTAACATGATGGTGGGCCTGGGTGTAAATTCAAAGAATATCTCTAACTTTACACATGCAATGACAGATAATTTCTTTGACTCTACACCTTGAGGTGTAGTTCGATGAAAATTCTTTGGTTAGCACCAATTTAGACTTGGTGTAGTTCGGAGAAAATTATCCAAACTACACAAGATGAAAAACTTCCTTTTAAAAATAACTTTTTTTGGGGAAAAACAAGCACAATGAGTTAGTGATTATCCTCATTTTGTGAGCTTAGAGCTCATAAGATATGAAACAGACAAGTTCCATAGGGGTTATCCCATAAATTGAGCCTGCTAAAATTCAAGGATAATAGTTGGCTCCAACTCTAGAATTTCTTTCAAGTATTCTTTGAAACGCTTGAAGGAAATAGAATCCAAAAACTCTAAGTGCGTTTCTCCATTCGGCTATGGAGTCAAGTGATAAATTAGACTAAAACAAAAATAAAGAAGAATATATAGATATTTACAAAATGTTTAAACTTATCAATAATTTCACTAAGTGAAAAGCTTTCGATGTTTCCCACTATAGGGTAGTGGTAATGGTATTCCATAAAGGTATGCCAAGAAGAAACTATGTTCCCCACTGAGTTGATGAATGAGAAAAGGAACCCTCTACAAAGAATTACATTTTCCATGCATTATTTTTGGCTCTCTTCTTTTTTCCCATAAAAGGACTATATCCCCAACTTGTAATTCTTATGATTTAACTTTCTGGTCAAAAAGTTCTTTGACATGACTTTGATGTTCTGCAATACAGTCCACTACCTTTGTACGTTGCTCCTCTATCTCAGCAAGGTACATAATACACTTATCTAAATAAATTTTAATGTTTCATATTTTTAAGAGATTTCAAATAGTTTTTGAACTAAATACATAGTCCTATATTGTTTAAATGGATTCTCCAAAACCATCTTGTGTCCAGGCCTCTTCTATAACTTCATTTATGAGAGCATCAAGTAAACATACATTATTTTAAAAAAAAGTGCTCTTGACTTCAAGTTTACCTATTATTAAATGTATAGGAATCTATAGAGACATAATAATAATAGGATTTTATATCCCAAGAGGATAATGAATACATTGATGACTTGATGTAGATTAAGACCATAAAGCTCCTTAATATGGTTGTGAAGCTAAAGTTTATGCCTTACATTGATTTGATTCATGATTTTTTATTTAATGGCACTTGTTATGGGGATTATTTACATATTAAGAAAGCAAAAAATGTAATTAAATATGTTTTGGGATAGAAATTTTAGACCTACCTTAGGCTTATAGGTCTCAAGGTTACCTATAATCAAGTCTCAACTAATGTATGGATAGAACACAACATTATGGAGGGAAAATTAAAACAAGGTTGACCCTTAAGGGAGGCATTTCCTCCAACAAGATAATAAAATTTAGGCCTAGTATTGTGGTATTTATGTCTTTTTTGAATAGGTTTATATGGATTTTTTAGCATCACTTTCATGTAGGTGGAATGGGCCCCATTGTTGAACATTATGTTGATTCCTAACAACATTCTGGACCTAGGGGAGATTATTAGTGTCACATTAAAGGAAAAAATGAGAAAAAATGAATAAAGGATAACTAATGGTAATTTATACATGATGTCCTACCTATTGGATGTAATCATTGGGATAGTCCACATAGATCATGGATAACTATGGGGTTCTTTCACATAATAACTGGGTAACAATATTTGTGAAGACTATTATTTCTTATTTGTTTATAGATTTAGAAATGAAATTCATATAATTTATGAGGATGTTTATCCTCAAGACTACCAGGTGATTTACAACACTCAAATTCCTAGGATATGTGATAATTTGATGAGTATCTATAAAATGGGAGATTACTGGTATTACCTAGACTGCAGCATAATAAAAATTGAGGGAACAATATCACCTCTTTATTTTTATCATGTCACATCCTAGACAAGGCATTAGAACAAGAGATTTCCCAAAAAATGTATAATAATATATATGAGGATCCTAACCTCAAATAATATGCCTATTACCACAAGATTCCCTAAGCATTGGTAACTTTAGTTTTGGATGAGGGTACACTTAAATTGAGTGAGGAAGGTTAGGACCCATTAAAATTAGAATGTGACCTAATTAATAAAATGGGACCCAAATGGAAATATCATCAACTAATATCATATCCTAAAGGAAGTAAAAAGGGTGCCCATTAGATACATTTACCAAAAATATGAACATGATGCCATATTTTTGAATGCTTTAGATTATTTTGAAGTCTAGATTCACATGAGAGTTAATTAGATGTTAATGATCATTGCCTAGGATATCTAATATGTCGCAAATATCACCATGGAGTAGGAATAAGAAATGGTAAAATGATTATAAAAGTCTTGGAGTCATTAGTGGCCTTAACCATAGTTTTAATACCAACTAGAATAATATTGACCTCCCTCTCCCATAGAATAAGAGACCAATCTATTAGAGGGATAGTCTAGCAGTTGAAGGGAGGAGAATCCCTAGATTAGGAACAAGATTCTCAAAGGCCTCTTTGGTCCTCATCTAACATCCACCCATATAATAACCACCATTATGGGCATAACCATTATAGTTATGAGGATTTTACCTCCTCTAAATATACAAAAAAGTGTGTTATATTGGGAACCTATGGATCTACTTACTTCAGTTACACAATTCTCTTAGAGTTTATAAAAAAAATATTTTTCATCTCTTCATTATAATCATCCTTCAAATAAAACATCTAAAGTAAGTGTTAACACTCCAAGCTTCACCCTTTGGAGAATATGATTCAATTATCTCCAAGTTTTGGGTAACATGGGATTGGTTCAAAGGTTATATGTGACTTATGGGAGGACCAAACCTCTAATTTATGGGGATAACTCACATAGTACCTCAAATAAAGCTCACTTAATAAGACCTATTGATTATTGGGGTGAAAAAGTATAGGAGAATGAATAAAAGGAAACATAATATTAAGATGCTGATGCATCAATATAAGTTATCCACTATATTTGTCCTTAAACAACACTAGTTAACAAGATAGGTGGTTGAATATTATATCTCCAAGAGATCCTATGAAATATTATTTCATAGAGAGGTTGTAATAAGTGGTAAAAACATGAGGGTAATGATGGGAAGGTTTTCATCAATAAACTTTCCAATCAAGATTATACTCTAATCTCAACCACTCATCACTCTAACACTTTATGTGACATGCATATGACCATGTACTAGAAATTGGGTGAGACAAGGACATGAAAAGGGGAGAGAAACCTATCAAATGTGCAAATAAAATAAGTATAACACACTAAACTAGTATCAAATAATCTGAAATATTCATTTTCATTAGCTCAAAATGTTTATAAGGTAAAAATTTAGGCAAAGTTTCTTCATACCCAAGTGAGGGATATGTATAATGGCCAAAAATCCTCAATATATATAATATGAGAAAGAGATAAAATAATAATATTGGTTTGGGAGTGATGATGAGAGGTCATAATGGTCATAATTATCTTCAAATAATATTTATAAGTACCCCCAATAGCTCCAACATCTATCCAAACATTGCATTGACTGGATGATGATGGTCTTCAATGAAGTATGGTATAGAGATAGGGTGGTGGAGGATAATTTAGACTTGGTTGACCCTATTAAAAGGATTTACATGACCAAATATTGTCAATAACCCTATCCTCAAGACAATTATAAGACATTAAAGTTATTTAATTAGGCCACCATAAGTCACTAAGCAGTCCACCCTTCTCCTTGCATGTTGACTAAGCTTGGAAACTACCATTTCATTAACAATGACTATAGATGAATGCAATTATAACCCTTAAAAATTAGTTACAAGGTGTTATGATCCTAAAATGATTCATTGAGTATCCCATATATGCCATTAGTCTTCCTTTTTTGATGACCATATAGGTCTCTTAGTAAATTAGGCATAGTGGCTTAGTGTTAGGTTCTTGGTGGCCATGAAAACATGCATAAGACCTTAAAACCATGTGAATAGGTTTTTTTTATTTCTTAATAAATAATAGTATACCATGACTTATTCCTTTAAGGAAAAATACATTTGTAACTCTACTCAATTTAGGTGACTAGGTCTCTCTTTGTTAGATTTTCTGGACTGGCCCTTTGGTACAGATGAGTAGAAACACTTTTATGGAGAGTTATTAGGATTTTATGGACTGAAAAGAAATAAAACATCTCACACTACCACCTCCAATTTTCTACAACTCCTCAACAATATTTTTACCCTATTTTCTACTCAAATCCTTGTAAAAATACTATTTTTGACAAGTTTATACAATAGTTTGTACAATCCATTGACATGAACGAGATACCTTATAAGTTTAATATGTGATTAAAGTTAATTTCATACCAATTTATGTAATTTTATTTTAAATATACCAATTTCTCTCTAATTGGGTCTATCTTAAGGTTTAAGTAGGGTTTTGGAGGTCCACCATCTTAATGATGGTTCCTAGAGTATGAACCTCCAAACCAAAAATTATTACCATAAACATTTAACCCAAAAAACCATTAAAATATATTAAATATTTATTTTCTATGCATATTTTATGGATATATATGAGTGCAAGTTGTTAGACCTCACATTCTTTACAAGCTTTCTAATCATGGTTGTAGTCTTAGTGATGATTCATACTAATGGAATCCTTAATCTAACTCTTTCCTTCATGTATTTTGAGTACATATTATTTTATAAATCAACATATGATATTATATTTGAGTCACTTTTATATTAAATATATGAGTGTTTGAATTAGTGGCTTGAGGTGGCTACTTAGGACTGTAGAGCTCGAGAGAGGTATCAAGACCAAATTGATAATTTTTATGATTTCCTCTACCTAAAAAAAGTATATTAGGACTTGTAAAATAATCTTAATCATTATTGTGTACATAAATATACTTGGGGTGTTTAGTTATTACACCAAGATTAGCATGGGGTATTTAGTAATAAAAATGGTGTTAGGCCAAATAGGCCTAGATTGAGCTCTATGGTTCTAAGTCACTTGTTAATATATATAAGTAGATTAAATATCATAATATAAATATACCCATATTATTTCCATCCTATAAAATTTTCTCCATCTTACCAAACTCCATCTTAGTCTCCATTCTCTTATATGAGACTACCTTGAGTGTCATGGCTAACAAGCCTGAGTGCTTGATAATAGGTGTTATAGATATGAGTGGTATCTTCTATCTCTTTACCATGATAATGAAGTTTTATCCATGTGATATGATATTATAGGTTGTTAATACCCTTTGGATTGAGTCTCTTTTCAATCATGCTCCCTATGTTCTTTTACTCAGGATTTATGAGGAACTAGGCCTATGTAGCCCTAATATCTTAACTAAGTGCTTTCCTGCCTTCAATTGAAGTTATATCACCTAAAATATTTGTTTCATATATATTACTTACCCCTTAGATTTTTATAAACTTTAATAAAACCTAAAAACCTCTATATGTCCTCAATACATATGCACATGTCTGTTTAGTCCTATTTAGGCCTAAAAGGCCATTAGGCTCTTTTTTGACTCTAAAGACTAAAGCATTCTAGTGACACTATGAATATATAGAAAATAAGTAAGAGAACCTGATTTAGTATTCCCACTTCACTTCCTTAAATGTTTAAACACTTAACTCTTCTTCATATGCTCTCGACTGCCTAAAATTGCTCTTTAGGCCTAGTAAGCTTCACTAGCCTATTAAGGATATCTAACATAGCAAGGGATTAGATTATTAGAAGAATGAATTATGAGAATTTAGGGAATATTTAAAAGAATATATTTAAATTTTTAACCTTATGTTATTGAGGTTTCATACTTGATTTATACTTTCTTGAGCATTCTATCAACAAGTGTTTTCAGACTTGCATGGGCCATGAGTATGAAATCCTCTCTTTGTTATAATTTGAGGTTATTATGAATATATTATCATGATTCATGTGAATATTATCCTATTAATAAACCTTATGAGTATCTTCCAACCTCTCTATCCTCTGAAACATGCAAAAAGTCCTCAGACTACAATCACGAGCCTGTACACTAGTTTTAGGCCTAGTAAGTCTAATTAGGCTATTAGGACTTTTCTTATATTCAAGGACTGAGATACTTAAATGAAAACATAGTGAATATTTGGATAAAACTATTTTAATATCTAAAATTCTCTCCCTTATTGGTCTCTCAAAATTTTATCTTCCTACAAATGTCTTGCTTGCAAGTTTTAGGCTTAGTAGGTCTAATTAAGCCATATGTGTATTGACTATGTGTCTTTTCTTATTGGCTAACTCCATGCCATGACACATATGATATTACCCTATAAAAATAACCTTGATATCCTAATTATCTTACTTTAACCCTTGTAGTCTTTTAATTTAATACCATAATGCATATTATCTTTACATCTTTGGTGACAGGGTTGAAGGCTCCTTGATTACTCTTATAGATCCTCATAAGGTATGTGTGTACCTATTGAGGTTTTTCAAGTGATGGAACATATTAATTAGGATCAATTCCCTTGTTTTGACCTATTATTCTCTACATAGTACACTTCAAACCTAGTCAGCTTATCTTATCATATAGACTTGTAGTAGGCAGCTTGAGCCTCTTGACTGTGTATGATAAGTGACTCTCCTTTTTTTAGTGTTTATGAACTTAAATGGAGTCTATTTGATTATTATTTCCTAGTAAAAAATGTTTAATTATTTATACACAATCTCATCTAAGTCTCTTATTTCATCAAGAATGGCCTTGATTAATTATCCAATCCTCACCTTGCTTATAGTCCATTGAATGCTTTAAGCCTATTACTATGTTGATTAGACTTGAAAAGTAACTTATAATTTCCATTTTCCTTTCTTTGCGTAGGATGAGTATTTGAAGAGGTTTATTGTCTTCAAACTAGTCCTATCTCTCCAAACCCTAAACTTGTGCACTAAATTTCCTTTAGCCTTACTAGGCTACCTATGTATGGTTGAGTGTAGGTTACCTTCTTAGAGTACCCTTGATGTTAATTCTATTGAGGAACTTTCTCCAAGTTGTAATGGGTAGTAATTTTTAGGAGGGATAAATAACTATTAATATTATTTGAAAACCACATAACTATTAATATTATTTGAAAACCACAACTCTTAGGGTAGTAAAACTCTCTTTGAGACCCTATAAGGTAGTCAAGTCTCTTAAGTAGGTTTGTCCAACTATCTTGATGCCTCTTTTGCCTTCCATAACCCCTTAATGATCTCAAAAAAACCATAGGGTTTACATATCCATTTTTTCCTTCCACAAAATTTTATTACTCCTAATCATCTAACTACATGTCATATCTTATTTCTCCAACTATCAAGAGACTTTTATCTTCTTAGTGTGTAGGTATATGCCTGTATGAGCCTAAGGCTTCTTTTAGTTAGTGTTATCACTCTGGATTGCACCCTACTTGAATCTGTGTAAAACATAAAATCACTATAGATGATACAATTAGAACTTCTCAAAGTGTGGGTGACTCTATATTGAGAAGAACCTCCAAAGAGGGTTGGTTCCCTTAAGATTTATCAATTAAATCTGATTTACTATGATTTTGTGATGAAAAGGGAAAGGGAAAACTAAAAGGGAAACCTATCTAATTAGGTGATGCACCTAAATTTTTTATATCATTTGGAAGCTACTAAAACTAATGCAAACATGTGAATCAATAAAATTCCTATATTGCCCTTAAGCATAGCTATTTTAGATGAAGGATTAAAAGAACTCTAGATTACAAAAGTCCTTTTTTACCTCTTCAAATGACCTACAGAAGGTGAGATAAAAAGCAATAGGTGTGGAATAGACCTTCCAAAAGGATATATAATTTCATTGATATGTTGATACATAATCAATTACAGTCTATTATCTATCAAAACTCATATGCAAAATAAAAATCTCCTTTATTAATGTATGGTCTAGATTATAATTTCTTCTTTAGCTTTAGGAATTATGAAAAAAATGTCTTAAAAAAGCCAATATATATGTCTAAAAACCTAATACAAGCCATAATTGGCATTTTAAAGGGATAAGGGTTGGTCTTGGTTGACTCAACTCAAGAAAACTCCTTTTACAAAGATTAAATAATTCAAAAATACTTTAAATTCCACAAAATTTACATGAAAAGCTTCAAACTTTGGCATAGGAAAAATATGGTGGGCCCACTTTTGACAAGTAAAAATATCTTTTCATATAAATATACACTAAAATAAAAAAAATTAACTCCAATTTAATTGTTTGAAAGATGAGTTGGAACATGAGAATACCCCACTTTGCATGGAAATCAAGGAAGATGCATGACAGGCTTTGACAAGTCAACTCCAATTAAATCCATATTGAATGAATGATGTTATGCCAATACTTGGGTGGATAAATCAAGATTGAAGAGTTTAAAGTGATTTAAATCTTTAAATAAATAAGAACATCAAGAATAGATGTGGCACTTGACAATTAGTCAACTAAAGTAAGACTAGTCTATCCCAAAATAGCCCTCCTTTGCATGAAAATGGACTTTGAAGATTGAAAAATGCATGAAATATCCATGAAAGAGAAGAAAAGTGGCATTGAAGTCCAATTATAACTCTTGTATGGCTAATCCCAATGCCAAAATCCAACTTGACTTGTGAACAATTAGGCCAACTAAGCCAAATAGGCATATTAGCCAGCTTGTGCACTTGGACACCATGAAACCTAAAAAAAGAAGCCATGAAACCTAATAAAAACAAATATTTAGACCTAAATTAATTTTTCTCATTGTCAAATATGTGTTTTTGATGAAAAAACCTTTGTCATTTAATCAATAGGGTTGACTAGGCCAATTTTGCTCCATTTTCCAACAGATTGGCCATATGGATTAAGATATTAGGGACACTTCTAGGATGATTTATAACCAAATAAATATTTTATGATGAATAAAAAGTTATAGGATTTGATATTCATTTATTAGATTCCTTTGAACTACCCTAAACTTAGTTTTACATGCTTTTTTCCACAAAAACATGATTGATGCCTACATTTGTACAAATCCATACATAAAATTTACATTTATATAATCCTCTATAAGTTTAATTTATTTTTGAAAATGTTTTAGGTTGAGCCATGGTGATTTGATAGTAATAAAATCCACTTTTCTCAAAACTATTTTTTTAGGGGTTTAAAGGGGTTTTAAAGCTGAATCTTCAAACTGATGATTCATGAAGTGCAAACCTCCAAATCCTAAAATGTTTCCATTTATGTATATAAAATTTAACCCTATGAAATCCCTAAAATTATTGGGCTCCCATGAAAAATATATGAAAATTTACCACGTAAATAAAATTTGCATATGGGGTTTAACTTGCATTCTAAGCTGCCTACACTCTTAATGATTTTTCATAAAGCACGTCCAATAAATTAATGTAAATTGTTCATGAATTATAATTACATAGGGTTCATCAAAACATACTAATATCATTAATCCAAACTCCATACATGGTGAATAAAATATGCATATGAACAGGAGGCTTAGAAGGGTGCCTAGAAATGTAAAAAGTAAAAAAATTCACTCAAATGAAAATATTTTCTTCTAATATTTAAAAATCTTGAAAATATAATTATGGTACCTATAACACACTATCAAAACACTTTAAAAGTCATTTTTTCTTAAAAAGTTCAAAAATGCATTTTTGGCTTATGTGCATATTTACTTGCAAAACCCTGTATGAGCATGGTTTGCATGAAATTTGGAGTTTTTAAACTCTTTATATGTATTATTATGATTTAAAAACATAATCCCATTCTTTTAAATCTTTTAATTGGGCTTAAAAGCTTTTGAGGCACTCCAGAAGGAAGCATGCTCAAATGGTGATCTTAAATGAATAAGATGAGGTTTGAGACAAAATAGAGAATATTTACACAAGTACAATGGGAATTAAACTTATTAATATGTTTCTCCAACTAATTATGACTATTTTTACAAAAATGAGTTCTTAACTCCACATGTAGCTCCTAGAATCTTCAAATTTCCCTCAATTTTGATCTTTGTGCATAGACTGTCTACATTTTTGATTGAGTTTTGGTGATTTGAAGGTTAATTTAATGGATTTTATAGGTTTTAGGTAAAAATAATCCTAATTTATCTCATTAAACTATTCAATAGTTTGGAAAGAACCTCTACCCCTATTTTCAAGCATGTTTTGACCTCCAACAAGGCAAGTAAGCCTATCAAATGACTAGGTTTTTACTTTCAGGTGGATGTTGATGTAATATGATAATTTTTAGTGTCCAATCCATCATATAAAGGTTCTTTAAAACTAAATAAACTAAATTATAACTCTCTACTCATCTCCTTCAAAACAAATTGACTAGTTTAAGCTTTTGAGGCTTTGGACTATGCATAGTCTGTACAATGGCCTGTAGGGTTTATTATATTGGTGTTTCAAAATATAAACATGATTATATGACTTATAATATATATTACCTATAGTATCATTATTTATTAGGAGGACTTTATATATTCATTATGCTTGCTATTCTTCCCTTAGAATCTTGAAGCTATGATGTAGGGTTTCAAAATGAGATGACTGTATGCTATTTAATAGTATGAGGGTCTCATGTTTCCCATACAACTACACTATACCTTGATCTTGTATTTACTTTAATAGAAACCACTAAAAATAACTATTCTCCATGTTAGATCTTGATTAGCCTCCTTTTCCATCTTAACAAGTATTTATGGCTGCCTTATAATTGACTCATCATGGCTGTAATTCTCTTTATATTTTTCTTATTATGGTTTTATAAAATATCATGAGCCTTTGGAAACACCCCCATACTAGGAATTAAACTCATAACCTTGAAATTTCAAGAGACCTGTATGAACCATTGATACCTAGCAAGAAAGTCTTCATAACCATGCTTTTGAGCCTTTTAAATGCTACAAGCCTGCATGTCTTTGAGAGTACAAAGAATCATGTTTGAAGGTCTAAGATGTCTAGGTACCAGTGAAACCTTGATAAAATTTACAAAAATACTTAAAAAATGGTACAAAATTTTGGAAACCTTTTATAATCTCATGCTTAAAAAATGACTGTGGGTAGGGTTTTTGAATGACTACAACCCCTAGACCTTGATGCCTTTTTGGTCCTTAAGCGATAATAGTGAAAATAAATATATTCATCCAACTAGTTATACTCCATATTTTTAATCCCTTTCAATTTTTCATGAATTTGACCAACAAAAATTTGATCCCTTATGAGACTGTAGGGTCTCATTGTGGTTGTAGGTGAGTTTGAGTTGGCTGTAGGGTGGCATTTCTTGAATAAACCATCTTAAAACTGTTGATATACCTTTTCCCTTAACAGACAATATGAAAATTTCAACCTTAATAAAACTTATTGTTTTCCAATCAAAATTGGCTTTCCTTAACCTCAAAGGCCATTCTTATTGCCGTTTAGGCTTCCTTAAAGGCACAGTCCTATAGGAGGGTTTTTGTAGCCCTATGGGTACTCTTTAATACTACTTTTAGGGTACTTTTATATTCTTTGGATGTATTTTAGGCCATGGTACCTCTCTTTCTTATTAATTTAACATTCTTTCTTTAGAAATTAGTACCCCTACTGACGTGAGAAAAAATTGGTATCAGAGCCAAGCCATCAAGACTACTGTAAGTTGTGAATCATTTTTCCTATTTCACGGATCGATCTTTTGAGTTCTTTGCTTTGAAAATTTCTTTGGGAAAGTTTTTGCATCGAGTCACAGGCCGTTATTCTAATTGTCATAGGCCGCTTTTATCTCTACATCCCCTATTCCCTGACCAGAAATTTCTCGCTTACCAAAACCCAAATCTCCCCGCAATGGAATTTGGAAAAGCACCATCCACTTCTACCATAGAGATCATAAATGAATCTGAGTTTGAAGGTATGTATGAACTCCCTCCATTTGTCTCAGATCAATTATCAGACTGTCCCGATATTGATATTACCGAAGAAAATCTTGAGCAAGAAACTAGCCTGTTTAAACCTCCGGCTATTAAGGCTTCTCATGTGTATAAAAAGTCTGAGTTAGTTAAATCTAATTTTTTGTACACATCTACATATCTCTCATTTATAAAACATAGAATCAAGTCTGTAGAGTTAACCCTCTGCTATAAACCAAAGAAAACCTATCAAACAAATTTACTATATTTGTTACCTGAGCAAGAAATCCATTATATCAGGTCACATGAAGATGTGAAATTTGTTCATTTTGGTTTGATCCGAGTACATATCAGACCCTTGATTCATAGTAATATTAAACCTATTTTATATCTAGCTTTATGTGATCGCCGCCAAGTTAGTTTTAAGCATTCATGTCAGTTATCCAGTCTTGGCCGCCTAAATGATGATACTATTTGTTTTGAGTTTTGTCCTAACCTTTCTGTCATAGTTCGTGATAGAGGTTGTAAAGAAGTTAAGCATGGATCTTTGGATTTTTGGGGCTTATTTACCTCATTGTTTGGCTTAGACATGTTTGGTGAGTTTAAGTATGCATCCATAAACATTTCTGTTGTCTATAGCATGACAAATACTAATCACCCCAAAATCCTTGAAAATCTGCCCTATGCCAGAAGGTTGAGTGGCACAGTCCAATTACAAAAAGGACATATTGAGACAGTTGAGATTCCTTCTGAATGGAAACTTGATTGGTTAAATAATGTGTCTCCCAAAATGAAGAGTCAAGCCACAATCCATCATAGTGACGGTAGAACTGTTAATATCCTTCCCAGATCCTTGTCTATAAATTCTTCCCGTCTTTCTCCTTCCAGACCATCTACATCTTCTTCCTGTAGATCTATCAAAACCGATCACATTTTGATCAAAGATGAAGAGGTAAATCAAGGTAATGATTTACCAAGAAATTTCATGAGTCTTCCCAGAGAAGACAGTTTAGAGTTCTACACAGAAGATACTACTACTCTGTACAGAGGTGGAAGATGGCCACCGCCAAAAGGTGTCCATAAGCAACCAGCAGGAACTATGCAGTACTTTGCAGCTACATACGAGAACCCCTCTAATGAGTTCAAGCAAAGGAACTACACTGCGAGATTTAATTCTCATTTTATAGAAAATTTTGATGATTTGTGTAGAGATGTTTTGTCCATTAAGGATACTGTAAATAATATAGAGAAAAAAGTATCCTCCATTGATACAAAAATAGATATTCTAGATGATAGTCTTAGTTGGCTGTCAAAAGAAGACCAAAAGGTAGAATCGTCTTCAAAGCCTCTCTATTCAGTCTCCTTTGGCCCTTCTTTCAAAACTGTAAAAAGATCACCAAGTCATTCCCTTATGCAAAGAACCCATATCCATTTGCAGCCTTGGTATTTAAACATAGATGACCTGCTCGACCCTTTGAATGAAATCACCACCTGGTGCAATACCATGTGCGTACTTGTTATTCAGGCCCATCTTGATCAAGTAGGCAGCACTTGCTTTGCAACAAAATTTTTATGGGGAATTACTAGTCTTTGGTGGCAATCCCTGACTGAGGCTCAGCAATATGAGCGTGTACATAATCAACCTGATTATTTAGCAGCATTATTTCTTTTATTGATTACTGAGTTTGCACCTCTAATCGGCAATCGCAAACTCGAGTCTAAGAAATGGTTATTGAAAATGGAGCTCTGCGATCTAAAGCAATTTGATGCTTTTGCTAAGCAATTTAGAAAGCTTGCATATGACAGTAAAATTTATACATCTACTGAGATCAAACTCAAATTCTTGCATGTTCTACCTTATAATTTTATTGATAGAGTTATCTCTTATATAGATCTCAAAGGACTCATGATCGAAGATCTAGCCCTTTCTGATGTCATTGACTTTGCCAAGCAACAGATCATGACTTTAGTGTCTGAGACTAAGTCTATGCAGAAACTCAGCAAGTACCAAGCATCTCAAATCATTCCAGCCTTTCCAGAAATAGCCCCATTTGGCTGTAGACCCTTTGTGTAACCTCGCCGACAATAGAAGCAACGATGCAAGCATATTTCCTATAAGTGCCGCTCTTTTCCTAGAAAGCATTCTTATTCACCTCCTCACCGTCTCCTCAAGAAATGCTGAATAACACGTCCTCCTTCCAAGCAGCTGATTTTCTATATTTGTCACAAACCCGGCCACATTGGTCCTACAAAAATCCCACTGTTAAAGCTATTTTTCCCTCCAACACAGAAACATGGTGGGATATTGTCGATGCAGATGAAGACCTGTATCTTCAAGAAGACATCTATGAATCTACACTTGAAGATCTTCCTGGTGAAGATTTTGATGAAGAAGATGAAGATGCAGCAGCACTAAAATCACTTGCTAATGAATTAAAACAAACAGTGACCAACATGCAACGTGGTGCATGATACTATAGACCAAGGGAACATGACTGGTCTATGCTACCCTATGAAGCAAGTGAAACCTAGTCACGACATCATCATAAAGTTCCTAAGCGACCAGAGAAACCAAGAAGAAGAGGATACTCCAGAGGAGAATCATCTAGAGGGAGACAACCCTCTATGCCAAGAAAACCACCTACATTGCACAGACCAGATCATCCTCCTGTGTAATATCCAAGCTCTTTCAAGCCAAGTGACTCCTGGATAAAGAACAAGTTCACCAGCAGAGAGCTGCCAAAAAAAATAAGAGAGCCATTGTGGAATCAACTCCTACAGCAGAAGAACCATCCGTAGCAGCAGAACCTCGGTGGGATGACAATAATGAAGAGGATGAAGTTGGAAGTATGTTCTACTCTGACCAAGATTACTGTCCTGGTGAATGCAATAATCTCCAAGAGGAAGCTGAACCTGAACCAGAAGAAGAAGAAGAAGTCTACTCTGAACCTGTGATTGTTCAAGATCCAGGAAGATAGAAACTGGTATGTACCAATATTCCTTCTCTAGAACTTCCACAGCCTGCCTATCTAAATCATTTGATTAATGGTAGACTGGTAGACACACAAGTAGACACTGGTGCTTCCCTTTCTTTTGCTAAACCACAGCTCATCAGTGATTGGAAGACACTTGATGACAACCTTGCTTATAAGAGCATTGATATCCAGGGGAATAGTTTTATGTGTACAAAGTATAAACACTAGCAACCCCTGCGTATCCAAAATAAACTCTTCCGTTGTGATTTCTTCGCCCTTGAGAAGATGCCCATTGACATCCTCCTTGGAGGATCTTTTATTGATAGATATACACCCTATGGTGCTACTGCAAAAAACATCATGTTCACCATAGAAAATGAAAGGCTTTGAATACCTCGCCTTATCTATGCTATAGAACAGTTCCCAAGTGATATGACTCAAAGCCCTGAATTAATCCCAGCTAAGATAATAGAAATTGGAAATAGGATCAAGTCCTCTATCTGCTCAGAAAATCCCCAGCAGTTTTGGTCCAAAGCTATGCCTAAAATGGAAATTAAGATACTTGAAGGCAAGCACATGAAGATTGGGAAAAAGATTCCCATACCAGCTCAGGATTATGATGATATGGAAGCACATATCAAAGATCTGGAAGTAAATGGCTTCATTGAAAAATCAACCTCTCCTTTCTGCTGTTATGCCTTCATGGTAAATAAGCATTCAGAGCAGAAACGAGGCAAGAAGAGAATGGTCATCAATTATAGACCATTAAATGCTATAACAGAGCCATATCCATATCCAATACTAGATAAAAGCTACTTGCTTGAGAAAGTTGCAGCCTGCAAGTATTTCTCACAGTTTGACTGCAAGTCAGGCTTTTACCAGATCAGAGTCAAAGAAGAAGACAGAGCCAAGACAGCCTTCAGCTGCCCCTTTGGCCATTATCAATGGACTGTCATGCCTTTCAGCCTTATGAATGCACGAGCATACTATCAGGTGCATATGGATAAAATTTTTGGTGGCACTTCTCATTTTCTGTGTGTATATATTGATGATATTTTAATTTTTAGCAATAGCTTAGATGAACATGCTACTCATCTCTCCCAATTCTTTCAGCTAGCACAAAATGCAGGAATAGTTTTATCAGAGACAAAGATTTAGTTATGCACAACTGAATGTAACTTCCTCGGCATGGTGATCCGAGACTCAAAACTGCAAGTCCAGCCACACATCAAAGAAAAAGTCATCAGTTTTCCAGAATGTTTGGATAAACCCAAGCTGCAAGCATTTTTGGGTTTGCTAAATTATTTAAATAGTTTCTACCCTAACTTTGGTGAAGAAAGGTACATTCTGCAAACACTTCTCTAGAAAAAGAAAGCATTCCATTGGGAAGAATAACATACAACGACAGTTCATAAAATAAAAGCAACTGTAGCTTCGCTACCAGAACTGCATATTCCAAAGTCCAAACAAATGAAAGTCTATACTGATGCCTCTGACCTCGCATGTGGAGGAGTACTTGTTTGTATTATAAATAATAAAGAATTTGTGTGTGAGTTTGCGAGTGGTGTGTTTAGCTCCGATGTATTAAAATGGATCTCCTCTGATAAAGAGATCTATGCTATGAAAAAATGTCTAGAGAAGTTTATGCTGAAACTTCTACATCTGCCACACTTTGTAATTGTAACCGATTGTACTAGATTTTTGACCTTCAGAGAAAAAGATCATGGTCAGAAAGATGGTCACGAAAAATATGTCTGATGGCAGGCATTCTTTCATCAGTTTAATTTTTTTTTGGAGCATATTATAGGTTCTAAAAATGTAATTGCAGATTGGCTTAGCCAGAATCCTCCAGCTA
Source organism: Torreya grandis (assembly GCA_037957365.1). Classification (NCBI taxonomy): domain Eukaryota; kingdom Viridiplantae; phylum Streptophyta; class Pinopsida; order Cupressales; family Taxaceae; genus Torreya; species Torreya grandis. The sequence goes on along the minus strand of JARHVA010004546.1, from coordinate 1,051,392 downwards.
CACTGATGCATAAGCCAACACCTAGTTTCAATCTCACCAGGATTCTAAATCAAGGATTTGATTCTTTGAATGTTCTTGTACAAGAACAAATCCTTTGAGAAGGCCTGCATCCCCGATACACGAGGATTTCTTATGCAGCAAGATAGGACCTGCAAATGTCTACAGCAACAACAATCCAAGCTAACCACAGATAGAACTCAGGAGTCATCATCATTGAAAGGCTCAACAGTGAATTCCTATACCACCAATTCACTGAGCTACTAAAGTGACCACTATGGACGTGGCACATTCAGATCAGATCCACATTCAACAAACATCTGTATCGTTGGATCACTCGGCATGGCCCACACAGAATTCATGAAGAACAAAACCATGATCAAGATACAGTCATGCACACAATTATTCGTAGACAGCTTGAGTGGGAATCATATTTCCACTGCACTCCACGACATACACCATGTGAAGCGGGACCCCCAAATTGTCGACATTGGCATCTACAAAGCACTTTTCAAATAAGATGCCTTTTTAATCCAATATCCAAAGATGACCTCGTAGACGAAGTGAAAGACATGTTGGGCCCACAGCCTAGGATTCCATCCTCATCATCATCATCATCTTGTGGCTCCAATAACATCTCACTGTAGATTTACTTTCCAGCTGTAAAGCATGATGGGATTGACACTGCCTTGCCAGCGAGTAGGTAGGACCACCCAATATTGCTATAAATAAGCCTCTCCGCCTTAGTTTGATCATCAAAAAATTTTCAGTGTGAAAATCTAGTAGCTTGTTCTAAGAGTATGCTCTTCTCTTGCCCATTTAGACAGATCCTAAGAATCAAAAATTAAAACAAGTTTTATTATAGTTTGTAATATTTAAGTTTGAAGAAATAGTGTGAAGCCATAGCCATTCGGCCCCTGCCTACTATTGCAGGTTTCTTCTATATCAAGCTATCAAACTAAGGGAAAAAGGAGGCATCTACTGATGTGAGAAAAAATTGGTATCAGAGCCAAGCCATCCAGACTACTGTAAGTTGTGAATCATTTTTCCTATTTCACAGATCAATCTTTTGAGTTCTTTGCTTTGAAAATTTCTTTGGGAAAGTTTTTGCATCGAGTCACAGGCTGTTATTCTAATTGTCATAGGCCACTTTTATCTCTGCATCCCCTATTCCCTGACCAAAAATTTCTCGCTTACCAAAACCCAAATCTCCCCGCAATGGAATTCGGAAAAGCACCATACACTTCTACCGTAGAGATCATAAATGAATATGAGTTTAAAGGTATGTATGAACTCCCTCCATCTATCCTAGATCAATTATCGGACTGTCCCGATATTGATATTACCGAAGAAAATCTTGAGCAAGAAACTAGCCTGTTTAAACCTTTCAGACCATCTACGTCTTCTTCTCGTAGATCTGTCAAAACCAGTAACATTTTGATCAAAGATGAAGAGGTAAATCAAGGTAATGATTTACCAGGAACTTTCATGAGTCTTCCCAGAGAAGACAGTTTAGAGTTCTACATAGAAGATACTACTACTCTGTACAGAGGTGGAAGATGGCTGCCGCCAAGAGGTGTCCATAAGCAACTAGCAGGAACTATGCAATACTTTGCAGCTGCATACAAGAACCCCTCTAATGAGTTCAAGCAAAGGAACTACACTACGAGATTTAATTCTCATTTTATAGAAAATTTTGATGATCTATGTAGAGATGTTTTGTCCATTAAGGATACTGTAAATAATATAGAGAAAAAAGTATCCTCCATTGATACAAAAATAGATATTCTAGATGATAGTCTTAGTTGGCTATCAAAAGAAGACTAAAAGGTAGAATCATCTTCAAAGCCTCTCTATTCAGTCTCCTTTGGCCCTTCTTTCAAAACTGTAAAAAGATCACCAAGTCATTCCCTTATGCAAAGAACCCATATCCATTTTCAGCCTTGGTATTTAAACATAGATGACCTGCTCGACCCTTTGAATGAAATCACCGCCTGGTGCAATACCATGCACGTACTTGTTATTCAGGCCCATCTAGATCAAGTAGGTAGCACTTGCTTTGCAACAAAAATTTTATGGGGAATTACTAGTCTTTGGTGGCAATCCCTGACTGAGGCTCAGCAATATGAGCGTGTACATAATCAACCTGATTCTTTAGCAGCATTATTTCTTTTATTGATTACTGAGTTTGCACCTCCAGTCGGCAATCACAAACTCGAGTCTAAGAAATGGTTATTGAAAATGGAGCTCTACAATCTAAAGCAATTTGATGCTTTTGCTAAGCAATTTAGAAAGCTTGCATATGACAGTAAAAGTTATGCATCTTCTGAGATCAAACTCAAATTCTTGCATGCTCTACCTTATAATTTGATTGACAGAGTTATCTCTTATATAGATCTCAAAGGACTCACGATTGAAGATCTAGCCCTTTCTGATGTCATTGAATTTGCCAAGCAACAGATCATGACTTTAGTCTCTGAGACTAAGTCTATGCAGAAACTCAGCAAGCACCAAGCATCTCAAATCACTCCAGCCTTTCCAAAAATAGCCCCATTTGGCTGTAGACCCTTTGTGCAACCTCACCGACAATAGAAGCAGCGATGCAAGCATATTTCCTATAAGCGCCACTCTTTTCCCAGAAAGCATTCTTATGCACCTCCTCACCGTTTCCTCAAGAAATGCCGAACAACACGTCCTCCTTCCAAGCAGCTGATTTGCTATATTTGTCGCAAACCTGGCCACATTGCTCCTAATTGCTCCTACAAAAATCCCATTGTTAAAGCTATTGTTTGCTCCAACACAGCAGTGTGGTGGGATATTGTCGATGCAGATGAAGACCTGTATCTTTAATAAGACATCTATGAACCTACACTTGAAGATCTTCTTGGTGAAGATTTTGGTGAAGAAGATGAAGATGCAGTAGCACTAGAATCACTTGCTGATGAATTAGAACAACCAATGACCAACATGCAACGTGGTGCACGATACTACAGACCAAGGGAACATGACTGGTCTATGCTACCCTATGAAGGAAGTGGAACCTAGTCACGACATCATCATGAAGTTCCTGAGTGACCAGAGAAACCAAGAGGAAGAGGATACTCCAGAGGAGAATCATCTAGGGGGAGACAACCCTCTATGCCTAGATAACCACCTACATTACACAGACCAGAGCATCCTCCTGTGAAATATCCAAGCTCTTTCAAGCCAAGCGACTCCTGGATAAAGAACAAGTTCACCAGCAGAGAGCTGCCAAAAGAAATAAGAGAGCCATTGTGGAATCAACTCCTACCAACAGAAGAACCATCCGTAGCAGCAGAACCTCAGTGGGATGACGACAATGAAGAGGATGAAGTTGGAAGTATGTTCTACTCTGACCAAGATTACTATCCTGGTGAATGCAGTAATCTCTAAGAGGAAGCTAAACCTGAACCAGAAGAAGAAGAAGAAGTCTACTCTGAACCTATGATTGTTCAAGATCCAGGAAGATAGAAACTGGTATGTACTAGTATTCCTTCTCTAGAACTTCCACAACCTGCCTATCTAAATCATTTGATTAATGGCAGATTTGCCCAATTTTTTACCTTAGAAATAAATGGCAGACTGGTAGACACACAAGTAGACACTGGTGCTTCCCTTTCTTTTGCTAAACCATAGCTCATCAGTGATTGGTTATTGAAACAACCTTTATTCCATAAGCACCTGACTGTGGTAATGCATTGTCCTTTGTATAGACTATGGCTTGAATTTGAGTGTCTAGAGAGTCCATTTAAAATTGAAAATAACATGAGGATGTCACAATTAATAACTCTATCTCATACCATTTGGAAACAACTCATGTAAAGAACCCTTACCCCTTATTTTGGTTGTAGGTGATTTCTAAGTATAGGCCTATAGATTATGGTGGGCTATAGGTGGTCAATGTTCCTTATATCAGATCTCTTTATAAATTTTAAAGCTTAGGGAACCTAATTAGTTCATGAGATTTTTTTTCCTTTCAAATGACCAAACTAAACTCTCTAAGTCCTTGAAATGATTCTTGATCTAACATTCTTAACCATCTAGCTATAGGTCTTGCCTTAGGGCTGTAAGTGTACCTTTGAAAGGGATGTAGGATATTTTTGTGGTTATTTAAACCCTATAGTGGACTTGGTATGATATTTTCCCCTTTTTATCATAATGAAGTACTCTCCCCTATGCATATTACTTCTCTACCAATCAAAACTACCCTCCTTGATAGGTTCTAGATCATCCATGCATGTAAGTCTCTTTTGTGCCAACTATAGATTCTTTTATTTGTGAGAGAATGATCAAACACCTTGGTATCAATATAAAACCATTTAATCTTTAACCTCCTTCAAAATTCACTTATGTTATTAACCTTTTTATGTTTTAGGGAGAGGTATGGGTTCTACCTTTGACTGTAGATGCATATGAGATAGCTGAAGGACTATCAAATTAGGCTTGTACGTCCTTTTAAAATAAGCACAAGGTTTAACAAATCACTTTGTGCCTCAAATATTATGATGAGAACCTCACTTCATATTGTCATTATAAAATTTAAATAAACCTTGTTGATTACACCCAAGCATGATGGCATTGTACCTCTTTTTAAGGGTTGCTTGTATGGATAATAACCTATATATAACCCTAGAGATATCTTGAAGTTAGATTTTAACTCTTATGCCTCCTCTTGATTGCTTGATGATATTATTTATATGTATTACTATAGCCATGAATACAAATATTCCAAGATTTATGTCCTTGAGACTCACATGACTTCATTTTATTTCTTTGACTATATGCACCTATATTAGGTCTCATTTCCTTACTATTACATGATGGTTTGCTTTCCTACGTACCCTTGTTCATGCTCATGATGCCTTCCTCTCTTTAACCATGGGATCAATTATGGAAAAGGTCATATAAATGGGATGAATGATGGTAAGAATTAAAATTTTATTGGAAAAAATGGATGGTGGAAAAAAGGGGTGAAAACCTAGTGGTATGGCTGTGTATGACAGTGGAAAGAGGTGAAAGGGATGGAGGTGGGAAAGGAGGGTGAGAGAGCATGATAAGAATAAGATAAGTAAATCATGAAAAGGTATATCCATAAAAATAATATCACAAAAATTTATAAGACATATAATGAGTGCAAGGAGATGAAATTGCAACATGGTTTTCTCCAAAAACCTTAAAATTTGCAAAAATTCCTTAAAAATGCTAAACTAGCTCATTTGAGACACTAGAAAGCATGGAGATGGGATTCCTTAGCCATGAAGATTGAATAATATTTTATTATTATGATTTTAAACCATGAAAAATTTCTTAAATCCATCCAAATAATAATTCTTGATAATTTTAAGCTAATTTCTTCTCTTGAGACCGTATAAATTCTCTTTGCAAGCTTGCGAACACTACAGATTGATTGGCTAGCTTTGAGAATTTTTATTGACCTTAAATTGCATGAATAAAATATTTATAATTCCATGAATTGATAGAAAAAGTCCTAAATATTCTATAAAATTTTTAATTTCTCTAAAACTCTGCCTAGGTGAGGATAAATTGAAGAAAACTGATTGCCTTCTTGGTTTTAAGGCAATAGAAATTGAACTATCTTCAACTGGGTAGTTCATGAGCCTAGAGAATCTAATTTATAAACAACTTAGACCATAATTAATCCATTTTAGTATAGTTTATTCACCCCAAAATTGAGATCTACACCCTCCTTCAACAGATGGTACCATGAAAAAACCTACAAGTAGGTCTCTCTATGCCAAGAAGTAAGAAACCAAAAGAAAGTTCATTTAGGGCCTATATGGTCATGAATTTCCATGAATATATTTTTAAATCCTATTAATGGCCTGATATGATTCTCCCCTTCCATTAATTGTACATAAACTATACAAATTTTGTACTCCCCTTGCAAAATGATTGAAAAAAGCTTCTTTTCTTACCTTTTTAAAGATGAACAAAGCTTTCCACCACTTGGTAAATAATATTTGAGAATTATTTTGTGGATATCATGAAAATTTAGAGTTTTTTAAAACATTTTTCATATTTTAAAAGTGTAAACTAGCATGTGGGAGGGATTTTTGGGCCCTTTTGGCTTATTAACGACATCAAATGACCTTTTCATGACTTAAAATTTTAGACTTAGTCTATTTTCACCCTTTTGAACATGAATAAATATTTTTTGAGATAATTTAATGAATTTTGAAACCATTTTTCATGTTTTTGACCAAAATTTTCATTTTTAGACCATAATTGATTAGTTTGACCATTTGCAAAGGGGTAATGAATAGATTTTAGAAAGTTTTGTATATGGGTAGTAATTTCACCTTGACAATACAAATTACTAACAATTTTGATGACTTTTAGGGTTGACCAGCCTGTTGGTCAAAATAACTTAGAACTCTAGCAAAAATAGACTATGACAAATAATGAAATCGGGAAAGTTTGTAAACCAAGACACAATAAGAGAAATTGGCACAAATAATAATAAACATCTGAACATATAAACTTAGAGGGAAGAGAAATAACATGTAAAGGAAAAACAACTAATGAAATCATGTGTGGAAAAGCACTTAATTTAAGAAACATCCCATTCAAAATATTGGGAAGCTCTTCTCCACTCAATCTAGATAACTAAAAATCATTATTCTTCTTACAATCATTGATGATATAAGGCCCACTCTAAAGGCTATCAAATTTGGAGTACTTACCTGGCTTTGCATGCTCTTTATCCCATTTGAGTACTATGTCTCCTTGATAAATTTTTTTTGATGAAGCTCTTTTTATTAGATGTCTTATTGAATTACTACTAACTTGACCACATGGTGTGCATAAAATCATCTCTTATCTCCTCCAATTCTCTTAGTTCATTCATTCTGACCTCCATTGCATCACTTTTCAAAAGCTCTAGCTAGTGTACAAGCTCCAAAGTTAGAATATCCAATGAAATAGGCAGCCTTGATTCTCTCCCATAAACTAGGAGATAATGTGAATGACCAATGGCCTTATTAGAGGTGATCCTATCAACCCATAAATCAGTCTTTAACTTTGTATGCCAAGATCTTTGATTATCTTCCATTATTCTTTTGATGATCTGAATCAAGTTCTTATTAGTGGACTTAGCTATTTCATTACCCTATGGATAGTAATTTGATGAAGATGTCAAATAAATACCATGTTCAAGAGCCCATTCACATACCTTTTTAATTCTGAATGCTAAAGCATTATCTGATATTATAGTAGAAGGTGCTCCAAAACAAGTGACTAGGCTCTCATAAAATTTGAGCACAAAGTTCACATTTGCCTCTTTCAAAGTCACTGCTTCCACCCACTTAGTGAAATATTTTATAGATATTAAGACCCACTTATGACTAGTATTATATGGAGGATGAATCATGACAGTGAAGTCTAAACTCCATTGTGTGAAAGCCACTCAACTTGAATTGGCTTTGGTGGCATAACAACTAGTCTCTATTTCCCTACAAACATTGAACACTTCATATATTTAATAATCCATGCATGTGCATCTCTTAATAAATTAGGATTAAAATAACTAGATCTAATGATTTTTAAAACTATGGTCTTAGCTACAAAATGACCTCTAGAAGGACTATCATGAAATTGCTCAAAAAGCTTATCAAATTGACTATTTTCAACATACCTTAAAAACATACCGCCAATGTATTTTTTGAAAATAACTCAATAAATAAAAATATATGGTATTTATTTCAGCTTGAAGTGTCTTCTTTGTGATGAATTGAAACCCCTTGGACATTTTATAGTTTGAATAAATATAGCAATGTTCTGTGCCCAACTTGTAGGAGGTGTATTTTCAGCTTCATGTTGAGTGTCCTAAATTGTCAAAATTATTTCAATTTTCTTCTTTCACATATTTTACAAGATGTTCACATAATAATTTGCCTTAAACCATATTTTTAACCTTGAATTAAATGTCATATTCCATGCATTTAGTGACCCATCTAGCTCTCTTTTCGCTCAAGTCTCTATTGAGAATGAAGTCCTTCACACTTAGATGAATGACCATTAGTATAATCTTATTATTTGAAACCAAATGTCTAAATTTTTTTAGACCTATTATAATAGTAAGAACATTATTTTATAAAAAATAATACCTCTCTTCGTAACTCTCTAAATCTTGACTAAAGAAAGAAATAGGTTGTTTGAAACATTTATCATTCTACTGCATAAGCATGGTTGAAATAGTACTGGAAGTAGAGAAAGAATACAAGAAGAAATCCTTACTGAAATATATATTGACCAAATTAGGAGCCTAGATGATTGCTTCCTTTATATATTCAATTAGCTTTGTAAGATCCTTTCTCATGAGAATTTTAACCTTGGGGTTGATAGGCCTTTGTTTTTGTCTTTCTGATTTTGCATCCTATTCTAGTTCAATAGTATGTTGTGCTAATTTGGGATCAAAACCTTTTAAATAATTGTATTCATAATCAAATACATCTATGAATTCTTGACATAATGAAATGAAAACTATTATTTTAGAATCAGTATTCACTTTACCCAGCTTGAGTTGCTTACCTTTCACTATGTTAATTGGCTCATAATGCTCTTTCTTGGAATAAATTCTCACCTTGTATTTATTTAGTTGATCATATTCATTGAAAATGATTTTTTATGTCACAAAACGTTTAGGAATATTATTTGATTTCAATTACACAATCTGATTTTCATATTGATCCTGGAATTTATCATGATTTATTTGGCAAAATTCTGCCTTATTCTATAGACAATATGTTATTTGTTTATCAGAGTCAAAAAATTTCCAACTTACATCATTATTTGGGATTGAAGGCATGTATACAAAATTTATTTATGTCTCATTTTTATTATCCTTTATCTGATCTGGAATATCATATTGTGCTCCTATGGCAACAAGTCTATCAACATGCTGATTTGCTCCTCTAGGAATGGAGTGAATGTCAAATGCAAGGTAATATTCCATGAGATCCCAAAATATATGTTTTTAGGCCTTTAAAATAGGATTATTTGCTTCACTTAAATCTATTACTTGTTGGAATACTAACTCACTATCACCTTTTACCTACAAGAGCTTAATATCTCTCTTTCTAGCCCACTGGAGACCATAAATAAGAGATTCAAACTTTGTAGTATTAGAAGTATAACTAAAATAGAATATAATAGAATAATAATATATTTGATTTTTTGGTGACACAAAATTTACACCATTTCCACTTCCTTTCTTAATTCTGGATCCACCAAATAATAGATTCCATACTCCTTTTTGATCCTACATGGAGCTAGTGAGACTAGGCAATAAGTCACCTTCTTCGTGCATACAATAAACTTCAAAACCAACATTTTCAATACTTTTATATGAGTCATGAACATGATTACCAGTATCCCACTCATCTAGGAGAATATTTGGTATGCCTTCAAGAGGCTTAGAAGGCTCTTGATTGATGGTGTTATCATCTTCTTTTGAATTACTGCAATTCACATTTGACATATTTGGCATATATGGCTCAAGATGAAATATGGAAACATGATTTGATATAATAGTTACTTTGGTTCCATACCTAGATCTAAAAACCATGAACGACCAATCTAAGGAAAAGAAACCTCTTATTTTGGTAGTGAAATCTATGGATAAGCATAGTGCAAAATATGGAGGTAGATCAACAATAACATCTTGTAAAATGGTTAAATTTGGACAAGAAGCAAGTATGATTTTCATATCTTTCAACACACTTATAGTCTTGGTAGGAGACCCATCTAATTTCAAGACACATTTCTCATGGGGCTCATACTAAAATCCTAACTTATTAGCTATTTATTTGGGCATGATAAAAGTACTAGCCCTACTATCAATCATATAGTTATGAACAAGACAATCTCCAATGATAACAAAAAGGTAAAATGGAGGAAGTTTAGTCACCTTAAGATGTTGGGATTCAATAGATGGATTAGAATTTGTTAGGATAACACTTAATATTTATTTTTTAGGTGGTTTCTCAGAGATAGTGAGCTTAGAAAGTTCCTCTTGTAAGTACTCCTTTTGTCCTAGGATTAGGAGAGTTTCCTACATTGAAATTGATACTAAAGTCTTCTTCATATGATCCACAAGACTAAGTGGAGAAGTGGCTGCCCTTGACAAAAATTTAGGAGTGGAAGGAGCTCCCAAATTTTGTGTGAATTTCAGGTATATAAGACCCTTTCACATTCTTAGTTTTTGGATCTTGAGCTTGTTAATTAGAACTATTTTGAGGTAGCTCATGAGTTATTGTATTTTATTATGGCTAAGAAGAAAAAGGGATTACCTTATCAAGACCTGTACCTTCACCAATTGCTCTTTTCTTGGATCTATTATGAACTAAAACTAAATTATTAATATTAGGTAAATCTTGAATTTGATTTATAGCCAAGTGCTTAAAATAATTATCACCTTCTTGGAAGTTCACAAATGTAGTTTCAGTAGGTGCCTTACCACTTCCTTCTTCTTTCTGATTTAGCACTTCTAATTTAGTGAATGAAGGAATGTCTCCATAGGATATAGAGGCTTCCTTATTACGAGAAGGTGGTTGGTTTTCAAATGAAGGAAGAAATTAATTTTTTTGCATAAAAGATTGATGAGAACTCTCACCAGTTGGAGCCATTGATATGTTGTTTGCTTAATCCCATTGATTGTTCCATTGTCTTTCTTAAGCATAGTTTCTCTGAGTTGGCACAATAGCTATGTAATTGCTTGGAGAATAAGGATTATACTACCTTCATTGATAATTCTAGCCTTGTCCTTGCTAATTAGATTGAGAGAATGGCCTATTTAGCTGATAATTTTGATTAGTATTTGGATATGGCCTATATGGTGGAGCTTGTTTGCCTCTATTGCAACCAAATTGTTACTAGTCTTAAAAATATTCTCTATCTTCCCCAATCTATTGGTTTGATCACCTTTTTTTGATGGAACTTTTATGACTCTAGAATTGGATCAATAGTTGGAGTGGGAGGATAGATCTCTAGAAAAAGAGGCATTGGTGGCCTTAGAGATAACTTGCCTAATTTTATAAGACAAATTTCAACCATGATTTCTACTTCAAAATATTCAATCAAAGTGTTACCTCCCTTGGATTGGATCATGATAGCCATATCTAAATTAAGAGCCTTTAGATAATATAGAAAAGCATAGTTGGATGTAGGCTTGATCACTATAAGAAATCTATCCCAAGTCTTCTAGAATTTGTAGTTGAAATCCACTATGAATTCATGATTGAATCTCTTAATTATTGTAAGTTGTTACATAAGTTAAATATGATCACTTTTGTCTAGTCATAGTGCTTGAACAGAAATTTCTCCAAATTCATCCCAATTGTTGATTGATGTAGGAGCTAAACCTCTAGTATCACTAAAGTGTCTTTCCCTTTGAAAGAAGTTTCCAACAACCTCATTGCTACATTTTCCTATGTCACATGATGCAACTGAACAAAGATTAATAATATCTATAATATTTTCTATAGGAGTTGTTGGATTTTCTCCTATAAAATAAGGAAGATCCTTAAGATCAGAAAATAGAATATCATCCCATTGATTGAGATTTAGAGGACTACCACCATTGAATGCAACAAAAACCTATCTTCTAAGAATAGCCATCTAAGGTATAGGATTTAACATAATATTTGGTTGAACAATATTATATTGAATAAGTGGATTTTGTGTAATAACAATGGAAATAAAAGGTGTAGGATTTGTATTTGATTGAGAGGCTTTCTTTTTCTTTTCTAATTGGAAAGATAGCTCAGAGGAACTCTATTTCTTTCCATTTTGTAGAGGATCATGTGACATCTCTTGGTTTCATGAAAGGTATAAAAATCTAAAAATTAAAGTATGGAAATAAATAATATACTCAGATACATAGATAATAATTTAAAAGTGTAAATAAGTAATCCCATTGAGTGTGCAAGAAACTATTATCACTCTAGAGTTAACCATACTTGAAGATGTGTAAAACAAACCCTCACTCCAACTGATACAATTGGAACTTATTCAAGTGTGGGTGACTTTTAACTAATAATAACCTCCAGAGAGGGTTGGTTTTGTTAATATATATCTATTAGAACTGATTACTATTGTTTTTAGATGAAAAAGAGAAGGGAAAACTAAAAGGAAATCTTATTTAAATGGGTGATGCACCTAGATCATTTATATCCTCTAGAAGTTTTTGAAAATAATACACGTATATAAATCAATAAAATTCCTATATTTCCCTTAAGCATAAATATTTTAGATGAAGGATTATTAGAACTCTAGATTACAAAAGTCCCTTTTTACCTCTTCAAAGGACCTACAAAAGGTGAGATAGAAAGCAATAGGTGAGGAATAAACTTTACAAAAGGAGATATAAGCTCACTAATATGTTGATACACAATCAATTACAATTTATTATTTGTCAAAACTCATATGTAAAATAAAAATATCTTTTATTGATGTATGGTCCAGATTATGATTTCTACTTCAGCTTTAGGAATAACAAAAAAATGGATTAAAAAAGCTAATATATACGTCTCTAAACCTAATCCAATCCCTAAGTGGTATTGAAAATGGATAGGGGGAGGTATTGGTTGACTCAACTCAAGACAACTCCTTTTACAAAGATTAAACAATTCAAAAATCCTTTAAACTCCACAAAATTTGCATGAAAAGCTTCAAAATTTGGCATAGGAAAAATATGGTGGACCAAATTTTGAGAAGTCAAACTCTCTTTACATGAAAATCTAAGCCAAAATCCAAAAAAGAAATCCACTTGATTTCTTTGAAAGCTGAGTTAGAACATGAAATTGTCCCCCTTTGCATGGAAATCAAGGAAGATGAATGACAATCTTTGATAAGTCAACTGAAATTACATCCATCTTGCATGAATGATTATATGCCAATCCTTGGGTGGAGAACTCAACCTTTAAGATTTTAAAGTGCTTGAAAGCTTTAAATAAACAAGATCATCAAGAATAGATGTGGCACTTGATAATTAGTAAATTGAAGTAAGACTAGTCAATCCTAAAATAGCCCTCTTTTACATGAAAATGGACCTTGAAGATTGAAACGTGCATGAAAGGTCCATGGAAGAGTAGAAAAGTGGCATGGAAATCCAATTGGAACTCTTTGATGACCAATCCCAATGCCAAACTCTAACTTGACTTTTGAACAATTAGGCCAACTAAGCCAAATAGGCCTATTAGGCAACTTGTGCACTTGGACTCCATGAAACCTACAAAAAACAAGACATAGAAAAACTTTCCTCATCATCAAATATGTGATTTTGATGTGAAAACCTTCCTCATTTAGTCAATAGGGTCGACTAGGCCAGTTTTTCTCCATTTTCTAGCATACTAGCCATTTTGATTGAGCTAGTAGGGACACTTTTGGGATGATTTATAACCAAATTAATATTTGAGGATGAATAAAAAGTTATAGGCTTCGACATACATTGATTTTATTCCTTTCAGCTACCTTGAACTTAGTTTTACATGATTTTTTCCACAAAAAACATGATTTATGCCTTCATTTGTGTAAATCCATGCATAAAATTTACATTTATAGAATACCTTATGAGTTTACTTTATGTTTTAAAAGTTTTAAATTTTATTCATGGTGATTTGATAGCAAGAAAATCTAGTTTTCTCAAAACTATTTTTTTAGGGGTTTAGGAGGGTTATAAAGTTGAATCTTAAAACTAATGATTCATGAAGTTAAAACATCCAAATCCTAAAAAATAATATTTATGTGTATAAAATTGACCCCTATAACATCCTTGAAAATATTGGGCTTCCATGTAAAATATATGAAAATTTACCACGTAAATGAAATTTGCTTGTGGGGTTTAGCTTGCATTCTCAGTCACCCACACTCTTAAAAATTGTTAATAAATAAAATACCCTCAAATAATCTCATTATTTATAATTACATATCCATCCTAAAAAAATACTAATAGTTTTTGGTCAAACTCTACACATGGTGAACAAAATGAGCATTTAAACAGGAGGCTTGGAAGGGTGCCTAAAATTGCAAAAAGAGAAAAACTTCACTAAAATGAAAATATTAATTCCAATATTAAAAAATCCTAAAAAAATAATTATGGGACCTGTAACACACTATAAAAACACTCTGAAAGTCATATTTACTTGAAAAGTCCAAAAATGCCTTTTTAGCTTATGTGCTTATTTACTTGCAAAAGCCTATATGAGCATGGTTTGCATAAAATTTAAAGTTTTTACACTCTTTATATGCCTTATTATTATTTATAAACATCATACCATGCTTTTAAATCTTTTAATTTGGCTTATAAGCTTCTAAGGCACTCTAGAATGAAGCATGCTCCAATGGTAATGTCAAATGAATAGGTTGAGGTCTGATACAAAATAGAGAATATGTAAACTTGTCCAATGGACATAAAACTTGGTCATATGGTTATCCAACTCATTATAGCCATGTGTACAAAAATCTAGGTGTTAACTACACATGTAACTCTTAGAATCTTCAATTTTCCCTTAATTTTGATCTTTATGCATAGACTATCTACATTTTGATTGAGTTTTGGTGCTTTGAAGGTGAATTTCATGGATTTTATAGCTTTTAAGGGAAAAATAATCCTAATTTATCTCAATATACTCTTTATGAATTTGAAGAGAACCTCTACCCCTATTTTCAAGCATGCTTTGACTTCCAACAAGGTAATTAGGCCTATCAAATGACTATGTTTTTGATTTCATGTGAATGTTGATGTAATATAAGAATTTTTAGTGGCAAATCCATCATAAAAAGATTATTTTAGACTAATTAAACCAAATTTTAACTCTCCACTCATCTCATTCAAAATAAACTGACTAGTTCAAGCTTTTGAGGCCTTGGACTATACATAGTCCATACAATGGCATGTAGGGTTTATTATGTTGGTGTTTCAAAATTTCAACATGATGATATTAATTATGAACTTATATGGATTACCTATGGTACCATTCCTAATTAGGAGGATTATATGTATTCATTATGTTTCCTATTCTTCCCTTAGAATCTTGAAGCTATGATGTAGGGTTTTAAAATGAGATGACTGTAGGCTATTTAAAAGTTTGAGGGTCTTATGTTTACCATCCAAATCCACTAGATATTGATCTTGTATTGAATTTAATCTCAACCAATAAAAATAATTGGCCTCCATGTTGGATATTGATTATCTTCTTCCATCTTAACAAGCCTTTAGGGTTGTCATACAATTGACTCATCATGGCTATAGGTCTCTTTATCTTTTTGATTATTATGGCTGTAGAAAATAACATGAGCCTTTAGAAACACCCCCATACTGGGAATTAAATTGATAACCTTGAAAGTTCAAGAGACCTTTATGAACCATTGATATTGAGAAAGATTGTCTTCATAACCATGTTTTTGAGCATTTTGAATGCT
Organism: Torreya grandis; assembly: GCA_037957365.1. NCBI lineage: Eukaryota > Viridiplantae > Streptophyta > Pinopsida > Cupressales > Taxaceae > Torreya > Torreya grandis. Next base: position 1,035,933 of record JARHVA010004546.1, on the reverse strand, counting down.
ACAAGCTTGTATGTCTTTGAGCGTACAAAGAAACATGTTTGAAGGTGTAAGATGTCTAGGTACCAGTGAACCCTTTAACAAATTTACAAAACTCCTTAAAAAAGGTACAAAATTTTGGAAATTTTTTATAAGCTCATGCTTAAAACATGACTGTGGGTAGGGTTTTTGAATAACTACAACACCTAGACCTTGATGCTTTTTTGGTCCTTAAACCATAATAGTGAAAATAATTATCTTCATCCAACTAGTTACAACCCCTTTCAAGTTGTCATGACTTTGACCAACAAAAATTTGATCCCTTGTGAGCCTTTAGGGTCTCACAGTGGTTGTAGATGAGTTTTGAGTTGGCTATAGGGTGGCATTTCTTGAATAAACCATATTGAAACTATTGATATACCTTTTCCCTCAAGAGACAATATACAATTGTCAACCTTAATGAAACTTATATTTTGCCAATTAAAACTGGCTTTCATTAACCTCAAAGGTCATTCTTATTGCTATTTAGGCTTCCTTAAAAGGCATAGGCCTGTAAGAGGGTTTTGTAGCACTTTGGGTACTTTAGGCTTTTTTGGATGTAATGTAGGCCATGAGACCTCTCTTTCTTATTAATTGAATGTTCTTGATTTAGAAACTAGTACCCTACTGCTATGTTTGAGACAACCTTATTTCATAACCACCCAACTAGGGTAATGCATTGTCCTTTGTACAGACTATGGCTTGAAGGTGAGTGTCTAAAGAGTCCATTTAAAAATGACAATAGCATGATGATGTCACAATTAAGAACTCTATCTCATACCATTTAGAAATAACTCATGTAAAGAACCCATACACCTTATTTTAGTTGTAGGTAATTTATATGTATAGGCCTATAGGTCAAGGTAGGTTGTAGGTGGTCAATGTTCCTTGTATCATATCACTTTAGAACTTAGAAATCTTAGGGAGCCTACTATATATTGGTTGACTAATTTTTATACTTTTTCTTATCCTTAAATTGGATGAACACATTTAGAATGCCATGGAGAGATAGAGAAGTCCTCAAAATTCTATAACAAGTTGAATTTCTCTAAAACTCTGTATAGGTTCAGAAAAATTGAAGAAAACTAGTTGCCTTCTTGGTTGTAAGGTAATAGAATTTGACCTATATTTAACTAGATGGTTCATGAGCCTGGAGAATCCAATTTAGATACCACTTTAACCATCAAGTATCCCTTTGAGTCTAATTTTTTCACCCCAAAATTTAGAGCTTCACCCTCCTCCAATAGACCATACCGTTAGAAAACCTACAGGTAGGTCTCTCTGTGCCAATAAGCAAGAAACCAAAAGGAAGCTAGTTTAGGGCCTATATGTCCTTAAATTACCATGAAAATCTTGTTTAAGCCTATTAATGGCTTGATATTATTTTCCCCTACCTTGAATTATATAAAAACTATATGGATTCCATACTCCCCTTGCAAAATGAGTGGAAAAGCTTCTTTTCTTGCCTTTATAAGATAGACAAAGATTTCCACCACTTTTTAGAGAATATTTGAGAATTATTTCATGTATATGATGAAATTTTATAGTTTATAAAAACCCTTTTCATAATTTAAAATTGGAAATTGGCATGTGAGAGGGGTTTTTGGGCCCTTTTGTGTTATTAAAGACATCAAATGACCTTTTCATTACTTAAAATTTTAAACTTAGGCTATTTTCACCCTTTTGAACGTGAATAAAGCTATTTTAAGATAATTTAATTACTTTTGGAACCATTTTTAATGATTTTTACCCTTTTTTGATGTTTTTGACCAAAATTTACATGTTTAGACCATAATTGATCGGTTTGACCATCTATAAAAGGGTAAGGATTGGATTTTGGAAAGTTTCATATGATAGGGGTAGTAATTTGGACTTGATAGAACAAATTAATAACAATTATATATTTCTTAAGATGGTTCCTTGTGCTTATATTCTTTAAGAGGTCAACAGAGATAAACACCTTGATCTTCATCTAACTATTATTTGAGGTCCCCTCATAAAATGTCAACTTTCCATCTAGACGTACACAAGCTAATTTAGCTTAGAGATTCCTAAGAGTGTAAGGTAGGATTAAACCACAATTGAGATTCACAAGTGTTCGTTAATGTCAAGTAGGATGATAATGATGATCAGGGGTGGCATATACCTATAGGGGTTTGTCCATTCTATGTTTTTGGACTCTTGAAACCTCCTAAACATCTAGATAATGCATGACTATTTATATATTTATGATTTCCACCATCTCTCTCATGAACATGCTACCATGAGTTGATTTGAAAGACCATTGTAACTATTGGATGTAGGTTGAAAGGATATAAAGGAGAGTGGAATTGACATTATTAAGAGGAATCACCAAGAACCATGACACAAAAAATTATTTCAGTGGTCTGGACCTAAAACTCATCAAAAACCTATTGCCACCTTCTTACAAATTAACTAGATTAAATTTTTATTGTCCCCTGATGTCTCACAAATGTGAGATGATGTTTTAAAATGGTTTATAATGTTTTGAAGACTCTTGAGAAACTCTCCAACCTTCCATTTCTCTTTCATCATGCTCAAGGAAGGAAAAAATGAATCAAACTTGTACCTTACTTAGATGAGCATAATATATTGAGTGCCTCACCTTGTTAATTATTGTTCATAAATGAGGGGAAGGAAATATAATAAAAAATTACCAAAATGGAAGCTAACTAGGATCCCCTCCTCTACCCAAAATTTTAGACCTTCATCTTCTATATCCTGTCTATACCATTCACAAACATGAAGGGCTCTACAAAGCTACCAAAGAGCTCGATAGAGGAAGGAGGTTTGTTTTTGACCCATTTTGATTATAAATTCCCTCCAAATCATGAGTATGGGTTTGATAGACATATAGGAAATTGGACACATGCTTAAATAAGATCTTCTTTTGACACACCTATATAGACCAACTAAAAACCTCTATTTTTTGCCTTGAATATTGATTGACCTACTTAAAAATTGGTCAAGATGGTATGTTATATGTTTATAAGGTTTTTTAAATGTTATTACATAAATTTAGTGATGTTTCCATCTCTTTATATTGATGTACACTTCTCCTTTTCTCATAAAACTTCCTTTAGATGTTATAAAGTGGATACTAAAACATTGAAAAGAGGGGTGTGATGTTAGAAATGAATGTTACCACCTATTTTGACACTTGTATAGTCTAAGGAAGGATTAATATAAACATGACACTACTTTACATGCTTTAACAAGACCCTTTATACCACTAAATCCCCCTTTGACCAAATTGAGTATGCTATAAATGACCATAAGGTGATAAGGTAAAGTATAACATTTACCTTAATATCATCAAAATAACCCTAATCTATGCTAAAAAGTGCTTAAAAAGGCCATTTTGAGGTTTTTAAAATCATTTGATGGCCATATATAAAATTAGAGGACATGAAAATTTAAGTTTTAAATTATAGGGGTTGAAATTTAGCTTAGGAGGCCAAATTGTTAACATTCTTGGTGACTCTTAGGGTTTGACCAACCTGCTAGTCAATAGAACCAACTATCTCAAGACAACATGACCTAAAATGACTAGATTAAACTGATAAGTAGACTATTACCTTATGAATCTTAAAATTACTAAAAAAAAACATAACACAAGGACAAGAAAAGGAAAAAACACCCTAGACACCCAAAAAATAATTAAGATAAGACATTATGTTGAGAACACTTATTGGAAACCAAGAAAATAAGAAGGCAACTAGTTATTTACAACTAACTTAAACAAGCCTTTCTCCTACTGGGTCAAAGGGGAAACTTCCTGAATCATTCACTCCATGGGATGAAGAATGGCATGTGGTAAGAATATCCTTAGGATTTGGCCTCATTGTATTCCTTTTCTCCTTGGATATCATTCTTCTCATCATGCCCTCAAGTGAGGTGCTAGTTACAAACTACTCTCTAATGAAGATATACTCTTCTTGTGCTTCAACATTCACCCTAAATTACTGTATAATCCTGGTAAGGTAGGAGTTCCCAAAGATGGTTACTTCTTGGTTTATGGGGGCAACAACCTCAATATTTGTCTCAATTGGATTTTCTTGGAAGTTACCATCTTCACCATGTTTTCATGGGCTTTAAAACTAGGCCTCTTGAATCTGATCTTTACACTCCTCAAAAAATTTACCTTATTCTCCATAGAGTATTTTTTCACCAATATATTTATGATCCTTGACCATGATTAAGTATGAATGCCTTATGTCATTAGAACCTTCTATTTTCTCTTGAGGCTAAATAAGGCAAACTACCTTAGTGTTTTCCTTAGGACCTTCTTTGAGCTATTCACCATGTTCATTAGCCATGTTGAAAATTTTATAATTCTCTGGGTGAGGTGGAGATATATCATATAGAATTGATTAAAAAGCCTATAAGTCTTCCCAAAATTCAATCTCTTCATGATCAATCAAAAGGACATGGATGTCACTGTCACTCTTACCATCATCTTATGAAGTAGCATGTTGATCAAGTGCCTTTAGCTCTTCAACATGGCCATTAAAATGGTCATGTTCTACTACAAATTGACCTTATAAATCACTTTCATTTATCTTGGCTTCCATCATGATGGGTTCATGAGCACTATATTCATGGTTATATCTAGAAGAGACTTTAGTTATGTGTCATACACCTCAAGGTCATATAACCATGACTGCTCCTCATTACCAAACATCTCTTTAAGCTCTAAATCTAATTTGTAGGAGTGACTAGGAGGACCAATAGTGATTTATTTATCATAGGTTCTTACACTACCCTCTTTAATATGGTCTTGGAAGTCACTTGTAGCTACAACATAGTTAGGTTCTTGAAAGATTATCACTTTATCTAGGTCACTCATCAAATTCCTTCTTATGTCTAGATGTTCTAGTTTTACCTTTAGTGAACTAACCTTTTTTCATAATAGGAGAGCATGGGAGGGAAATAATATTCATGTGCTTTATTTAAAGCTAATAGAGTGCCCTTACAATTTGGAGCCTTAGGAAAGTTAGGTTGACCATGAATTTGTTGTAGATATGGAGAAGAACAATCAATTGAAGACACTATATTATTTCTTCCCTACTCCTCAATTACTTTATCACATCTAGTTGTATCTTGACTCACATAAATGAATACAACATTAAGGGTGGATTAATAAATTAAAAAATTTAAAAGGTCTCTTGGATTATCCTCCATACACTTATCTTCATTCATATGTTCCTCATTTGCTTTCTAAACCATAGGTCCTCCCTTAAACAAGGAAATGATGTGAGGGTAAGAGTGACCAGTTGCTGGGATAGGGATATAAGGCTCCATAGACTGATCTTGAGTGAGTTTGAGAGGTAAAGGGGAACTCTTACAACTTGGTATCTTCCTAGGATTGGAGGCCACAACTTTATTCTCTCTTTTCACTCTTAGGCATCTAGGGACAACTTGATAATGGGGGAGAGGTGAGGGGTCTTAAAAAAATGGGAGGATCCTTTTCATTAATTCTGAAACCCTCATCTCTTCTTGGTTTTGTTTTGTTAAGGAATAAAAATCTAAGTATATTGGCATGCGGCATCATGAGGTTAAGACTCATAAGATTTTTTACATGGAGATTGTTGTTGTCTCAAGGCTAATATCTCATTGACAATGATTTGGTTCAGACTCTTCAACTCCTGCAACTCATTAGAGAGACTATTGGTAATTTGAAAGGGTGGTTGGGGAAGGAATAATGGATAGTAATATTGGTATGGAGGATGACCATGTAATTCATATGATTTATAAGGAGTGTAACAAGGTCCATGAGGCTCTTGAGATGTGTGATTGGGTTGCCAATGGGGTTGATAGGGGGTACCATAGGACTAGTGTGATCCACCATAATCATAATAAGATTCAATATAGGGTTGATGGGGCTCATAATGTGGTTGGTATGGATCATACAGATGATAATAATGAGGTGTATGATAGAAGTCTACTCCATATGCATCTATTTAAGCATCATGAGTCAAATAGAGTAAAAGAAACCATGAACATACCAAACTTATTCTTACCATTAAATGAACCTTCTAATAGCCCTTAGGATGAAATTATTGGTGTTGGTTTTCCTCTTCAATTCTTGTAGTTTCTTGATGATGAAATGTGGTCCAAACCTATACCATTAGGTGAATATGGTTTGATTCTCTCCAAGCTTGGGGTAACATGAGACTGGTCCAAAGAATGTGAGTGACCTATATGAGGACCAAGCCTCTAGTTTATTGGGTTATCTCCCCTGGTACATAAACTTAAGATCACTTCCTAATATGGGGTGAAAAAGGATAGGATAATTTATAAAAGGAAAATTAATCTAAATATGGTGATGCACCAATATAAGTTATCCACTCTATTTATCCTTAAACAACACTAGTAAACAAGACAAGTGACTAAATCTTCTATCTCCAAGAGATCCTATGCAATAGTGTTTCACATAGAGGTTTTACGAAGTGGTTAAAACATGAGGGTAATGATGGGAAGGTCTTCATTAAGACACTTACCAGTCAAACTTCTACTCTAAACTCAACCACTCATCACTCTAACACTTTATGTGACCTACACATGACCATAAACTAGCTGTTAGGTGAGATAAAGACCTTAAAAAAGGGAGAGAAACATGCCACATGTATAAATAAAAAAAATTATAACACACTAAACCAATATTAAAGAATAAAAAGTAGTCATTTGTATTAGTTCAAGAGGTTTACAAGGTATAAATGTAGGTAATGTTTCCTCATACCCAGATGAGGGATTTGTATAATGGCCTAAAAGCCTCAATATATAGAAAATAAGAAAGAGATAAAAGACTAATATTAGAGAGGGAGTGATGATGATAGGTCATAATGGTCATCATTATCTATAAATAGTATTTAAAATTATCCCCAATAACTCCAAAATTTCTCCAAGCATTACCTTGACTAGTTGATGGTGGTCTTCAATGAATTATGGCATGGAGATAGGGTGGTGGAGGAAAATTTAATCTTAGTTAACCCTATTAAATTCATGGCCATTCCAAAATATGGTCAATCAATCTCTCCTCATGATAGTTATAATACATTAAAGTGATTCAATTAGGCCACCATGAGTCACTAAGAAGCGCACCCTTCTCCTTGTATGTTGACTAGGCCTGAAAACTACCATTTCCTTCAAAATAACCAAGGAAAATTGACCTTAATCATTAGTTACAAGGTGTTTTGATTTAAAAATTACCCATTCAATATCTCCTCTACATCATTAGTCTTACTTCTTTATTGACCATATAGGCCTTTTAGGCAAATAGGCCTAATGGCTTAGTGTTAGGTGTTTGGTGGCCAGAAAACCTAGATAAGTCCTTAATAAAAATGTGAATAATAATGTTTCAAGTATGAATAAATCATAGTATACCATGACATGAATTCAAGAAAATATACACCTATAACTTTACTCCATTTAGGCAACTAGGTATCCTTTTGTTAGCTTTTTTGGACTGGACCTTTGGTGCAGACTAGTAGGAAACTTTTTAAATAGAGTTATCAAAATCTAGAAAACATCTCAGACTACCCACTCCAATGGTCTAAAACTCCTCAACAAGTTTTGTACCCTATTTTCTACTGAAATCCTTACAAAATTATTATTTTTAACAAGTCCATACAATAGTCTATAAAATATAATGCCATGGATTATATCCCATATGAGTTTACTAGGTGATCCAAGTGTATTCAAGACCAATTCAGGGATTTTGAGTGTAAATATATCAAGTTTTATCTAATTGGTTCTATCTTATGGTTTAAGTAGGGTTTTGGAGGTCCACCATCTTAATAATGGTTCATAAAGTATGAACATACAAACCAAAACTTATTACCATGAACATTTACACCATAAACCCCTTAAAATATCTTTACAATATTTTTGTCCCATGCATCTTGTATGGAGATAAATGAATGCAAGTTGGCAGACCTCAAACTCATTGCAAGCTTTCTAAATGTGGCTGTAATCTCATTTATGATTTATAAAGATGGGATCCTTAACCCAAATCTTTATTTCATGGATTTGAGTGCATATTGGTTTATAACTCCCCCTAATATCATTGTCTTTTGAGTCACTTTGCTATGAAATATATGAGCATTTGAATTAGTGGCTTGAGGTGGCTACTTTAGACTATGGATCTTGAGAGAGGTATCAAGACCAAGTTGATAACTTTTATGATTTCCTCTACCTATAAAAACTTTATTAGGAAATGTAACATCTTCTTCTTCCTTATTATTTCCATAAATATTCTTGGGGTGTTTAGTTATGCCACCAAGATGAGCATGGGGTCTTGAGCAATCAAAAGTGGCTTTAGGCCTAATAGGCCTAGACTGAGCTCTGGGGTAAGTCAATTGTAGATGTATACATGGATTAAACATCATCATATCACTCTCCCCATATATTTTCCATCTTCTACATTTGCCTCTAGCTTCCCAAACTCCATCTTAGTCTCCATTCTCTCATATGATCCTGCCTTGAGTGTCATGGTTTCCAAGTCTGAGTGATTGATAATAGGTGTTAGAGACATGAGTAGTGTATTATATTTATTTATAATGATAATAAGGCTTTAGTAATTATACATAATCTTATAGGTTGGTAAGACCCTTTGGATTAAGTCTATTTTCAATTATTCTCCTTGTGTTTTTTTACTTAGGGTTTATGAGGAACACAACCTATGTAGCCCTAAAAGCTTGATTGAGTGCTTTCCTGCCTTAACTCAAGGTTTATATCACCTCAAACCTTTGTTACATCTATTAATTCACCTTCATATGTTTTTGAGCTTAATATAACCTTCAAACCTCTATATGTCATCAATTCATATGTATATCCCTGTTTAGGCCTATTAGGCACTTTTTTGTCTCTAAGGACTAAATCCTTCTAATGAAACTATGAATCTATATAAAATAAGTGAGAGACCCTAATTTAGTACTTAAAATTCATTCATTACAGGGTTCAACACTCAACTTAACTCTTCTTTTTATGCTCCTGATTGCCTAAAACTACTCTTTAGGCCTAGTAAGCTTCACTATCCTGTTAAGGCTCTCTAAAATCTCAAGGGATCAGACCATCAGAACAAGGTGTTGATTCATCTAAATGTATCATTGGTGATCTTAGTGTTTAAATAAAACTTCTCATTTTATAATTCAAGATAATTTAGAGCATGAGTAGCAGGTTGTGGTAATTTGATTACCTATGATGAAATAACAGCATAACAAGCAAACCGTTCCATAATATTTGTATTATTTGGTGGTTAGGTGCCACCTTAGACTCTATATTTGTAAATAATAAAATTATATATTCTAATTAAACTGAATTATGTTAAAATTTAAGCTAAGATTAATTTATATAAATATTTGTACAATAGAATTTAAACTAAAGTGATTTGGTTAAGAAAGAAGTAAAAAGGTAGGGTAAGGAAGAGAAGAAAAATGTTATTGATCTTTATCTCAGACATTATGATAATGTTCAAGTATTTCCCAAATGATTTAACCTATTTGGGAATATTGTTTTATTATTCCTAATTTAGTTAAAAGGTCTAAGTAGTAAAATCAATAAATAAATATGCAATAATTTAGCTACTAATTTGTGTTTACTAGATTGTAATTTTAACCTTTCTAAAAGTAATAATAAGAGGGAGAAAATAATACTTAGATGAAAACTGACTGATATGACTGAGATAGGGTCTAAGATTCACTACGAAAGACTAGGACACTATCAAAAACTATTATCTAACCTTCATTTTATGATTGGAAAAGAGTGCTGAAAGTGGATAGGAGTGGCACCAACACTGTAGTCCACCTCTGTCACTATTGTACAAGAGATATAAAATTTATGGGTTTTGTTCACTATGCTTGTGTGACCCTATTTATGAAGTTTTGGTAGCTAAAAGTCAATATATCTCCCTGAAGAGTAGATTCTCTCTTCAAACCCTATACTCCATTTTGCTTTGACCAATTTCATGAAAGAGGGGGGGGGGTTAGTATGTGTAATATTCACTAAATGTGTATCCACACCCCTTGTGTGGGCATGCTACCTACATATCAATACTCTAATGAGGGATCAAGCCATATTTAGTTTTCCCACCTAATGTGCTTTGTGAAATAGTGTGTATGAAGATGTAAAATGCTAAACTAAATGTGTTGAAGGTGGCTAGGGATTGGTGTAAAGATTTGAATAATATTGTAAGTGTATTGGTTGGTTGTATGCAAAGAATAGGGAAGATTGCTTGAGTAGTCCTTTTATTCTTGATTACTTTGTGATAATTTCCAACCCTTTCAAAATTATCTTTGAATGGGATTTTATATGGATCTATTGTTCATGGGTTGAATGTGCTCACATTAGGTTGACAAGGAGAAGGATGGGGAATCAAAAGAAAAAAATTATTGGTCCAAAAATACACTTGGAAAAGAGCATTAAAATTTTATAGGAATAGCACCTGTGCTATAGTCTAAATGTGGTGCTATTATCTTGAGCTAACGAGGCCTAGGGGGATGGATTAGTCATGGAAAGAGTAGTTTGGTTGAGCTAGGATTAAGTCTAGAAGGCTATGGATGATTGAGAATCAGTGAAAATATGCCTATGAGGGTCATGAGAGAAAACAAGAGGGACAGATAGGTTGGATGTCACAAGCCACACTCAAGTTACTAATTTTTTCATTGTATATGACTACATTTACACCCCCACCCCCCTTAATTCTAGTGATACAACAAAGTGAAATACTAGGATATAGGAAAAATAGAAATCATACCTCAACTTACCTTAAAGGGTGAATCTCATGAAGTTATGTAATGCTTGGTGTGCATTGAGATTACACATTGTGAAGTGTGAATCTAGAAGGGAAAACAAAGAGTAGATCAATTCTTACTAGATATACTATATCTAAAATAAGAATGTAAAAAATTAGGTAAAAGAAAGAAAGAGAAAAGAACAAATACATCTCACTAGGTATGTGAACCAATACAAAACCTAGTGTGCTACTGAGTAATGCTAGGTGATGTTGGGTATGTTGTAACAAGAGTAATATTGTGAATGGAATTAAGTGATTAATTCCTTAGAAGTGGCTCAAGAATGCAAAGGTTGGCCCTTTGGCTCCATCATCACCTAAAAAGTTAATTTAGGTGGTTATACATGTGTTAATCGATATTTGGACTATGTGTCTAATCCATCTGAGTAGGTGGCTCAAGAATATAAAGGCTAGTTAATCCTTTGGCTCCATCATTTCCTCATGAAGTGAAGCTATGAAATAATACCTATATTGATGTGTGTCATATGGGATGGATCTTAAAGCCCATGAATGTGTTGTGATTTGGCAATGTTGGAATGGATAGACAAATGTATGCTAGAAACTAGGCCAATCTTGGCTACTCTAAAAGATGGAGATTAGGATTGTATGAAAGCCACACCAAAATTGTTCACTAGGCTTGTATGAAAGACATTCTAAAATGTGGAGGTTAGGATTGTATGAAATCCACTCCAAAGTGATGCCAACCACCTATAAATGGATTAAGGCACACAACTACTGAGAATACTTGGGTAATACTGAATTTGAAAAGAAAATAATACCAATGTGCTTCACACATTACCCCCAATCACTAGTTTCTAAAATATGGATTCTGATCTAGAAGTTATACCAACTTCCATATCTAAAACTAGAAATGAGAACCATCATGCCACACATAATGCCCCTATATCTAGATTCTCCATGTAAAAGTGTATTGAAAACTGTTGACTTTGAACTAGTCTAACTATGCAAAACTATAGTTGAACCTACTTTTTTTCCTACTTTTGGAAAGTCTAGTTTTTTGCTCTTTGGATAGTAGTAACACCAGTGCTATAATACAATCATGGTGATATTGTCCTGGGCTAAATTTGGTAACTATTCTAACATTTTCACTATCTACCTAGTCTATTCTGATTGGTTGGATGTTTAGTTGCTGTTTTGGGTGTTCTGAATGCTTTTTTTTACTGTTAGGAGCTCTGATCTCTGTGACAAAACCCTTGTTTGTTTCCTCCTCTTTTAAGGGTCAGAATGAAGACCCTAAAATGACTACCATCAGAAGAAATAGCCTTGAAAGTGTGTTATGCTAAAAATATGCATGATATAGTAGTAATAATCGATAAGATATCTCAAAATATAACATGGTTTGTATTGAGAGATTTTTAGATCAATAGGGGTATGCCTAAATAGATATAACAATGAAATACCATGTTCAAAGTATTAAACTAGAATTAGAAGTGTTAGTTTTTAGTTAGCAAGGATAGATAGAGCATGATGTCCACCATGGCATCCAAGATAGAAAAATATTGTATGATGTGGATCATGGAATTGAAAACAATGAGAAGAAAAAAAGTAAAAAGAACACAAGGAAAGAAGAAATAAGTGTAAAAAAATGTCTAAGGGGCAAAAGAATTAATGGACATGAGCACATGTCACTCAAATGAGAAATCACACATACAAAGCATGTTCAAATGCCACATACACATACAATTGAAATAAGTAAGGGTTGGTACGAGGTCACAATCACATAGAAGAGTACAGACACAAGACATTGGTAAATTTCCTAAGGTACACAGATGAATAGAAGCAAAGGAGATTAGAAAATATCCTAATGCACATACAAGAGACAAAATAAGAACTGATAAATGTAATCAATCTAGCTATGTAAAATAAGAAAACAAACCATGTGAATGTTGGAAATACAATCAGATCTAACTAATCAAAGCAAGAGTGTGAAATTATGTAATACATGTTAGTACAAGACTAGATAAATGCTATGAAATACACAAGTTATATATATTAGTGAGTGTCGATAGAGTAATCTATGTAAGCTAGTAAATAATGTACACCAACATGATAACTAGAGTTTGTGGTGTAGGAATGACATAACCTAGATGGTGTAGTCATGTAGAAGAAGTCCCCATTGGGTATGTATATTGATGTATGAAATGTATAAGTAGGATGCCCCCTCAATGGGTAGAATTAGGTGATCAAAGAGCTAGATGCCACTACACACACTCAAAGGAGATCAAGTGAAGCATGGTAATGTAGATAAACTAACAACCAATGGCATAAAACAATAAATGTAAGTCTAGCATGATAGTAGAAATGTAAAGCATGGATGATGCATACAATCAAAATATTTTTGGTGTTTTGACATATTTAAATGTTTTTGTATTTTGAAATGTTATATTATTTTTGGATTTTTGAGATTTTTATCTCTGTAAAATCAATCATAGGAAGACTATGTACAATAATTTGAAATAAGGAACTATTTACAAGTAAGCAAAAAAGAAAATATGCATAAGTAATTTTACAAAATTATGTACAATACAATGTGTGATATGAAATTTTAGACATGGAATTTCTGTAGATGCATAATATTCATTGGATTTTTGAGTTTCTTTCCTTAAAGTGAGGTTAGATGATACACTTTAGGGCTAAGCTTTTAGTAATAATGTATGGACCTAGCCAAATTGGTTTGAATTTTCCTTTGATTTCTTCTTTGGCATTTACATTGCAAAGATTTTCTTTGAGAATGAGATCATTAACTTTAAATTCTCTAACGTGAACTCATTTATTGTAAGATCATTATATACATTGTTGGTAGATTCTAAGATGTTCTGATGCTTGAATGTGTGTATGGTCTAACTACACGAGTTGGTGTAGATGCTTTTCATGATATTTGTCATTAGTGAGAATACCTTTAAGGGAGTCATGAAGAGATGGGATTTCTAATTCCAATGGTAAAATTGATTTTATGCCATAAAAACGTGAATAAGGAGAGGATCCTATGGGTGTGAAAATACTTATGCAATATGCCCATATTGAAAAGACTAGTTGATTTTGTCACATCTCCAAATTTAATCACTATTTTGCTTAAAATATTATTTATGGTCTTATTGTTGGTCTCTGCTTGATTGTTTCCTTGTGGGTAATATAGAGTGGAGAATGTGTGTTTAATCTTATATTTTGTGAAAAATTTCTTGATAGTTTTATTCTTGAATGATGTTACATTATTAGAAATAATGGCTATGGGCAAGCCAAAGCATGAAATAATGTGAGTCATGAGAAAGCTACAAATGTCCTCACCTATAGTAGATTGAACTAAAATAACTTCTACCCACTTGGTAAAGTATTTTATGTCTGTGATTATGAATTTATGTCCATTAATAGATTTAGGGTTAATTTTTCTAATAAGATCAAATCCCCATAATATGAATGACCATAGAGAGATAATAGGATACAATTATTGTGATGGTGTACGTTGTAAATTATTGTGTCATTGACATTTATCACATAGTTTTGCATACTGTATACATTCATCTTCCATGGTGGGTCAGTATTACCCTTGTCAAAACAATTTGTGTGATATGGATTTTCCACTGAAGTGGCCACCACACTCACTATCATGTATCTATCTCAGAGTCATTTTGGATTCTACTAATGTTAAACATCAAAGTAATTATCTGTCAAAGGATAATTTAAAAAGGTTTCCACCAATGATTACATAACAAAGTGATTTTTTATGTAACTTGTGTTTATCATTTTGAGAAAAAGTGTCTGGTGTAATAGATTTTTTTAGAAAGTTATAGATATCAGAGAACCATTATGGAGTTATGGAATTACATGTAGTGGCTAGAACAAATAGTGAAATCAAATCCACATTATATATTGATGGTGATTATAATCATTTAATTATAAAAATAGATTGATCATCATTAATTTCAATAGGAATCAAATATGTGGCACTTACCATTGCATCTACATGTTAGTTGAATTTTTTTGGTATACTTTCTATAGAAATATAGTCGAACTATGATGATAAACATTGTACCATGTTTTAGTATGGGATAAGATGTTCTTATTTTGTCTGATAGACATCATTGACTTGGTTGACCATAAGTTGGGAATAAACAAAGACTTTAATAGATCTAATTTGGAGAGACTAGGTGGCAAATAGACCTAAAATAAGTGCTTCATATTCTATAGTGGTGTTGGTATAGGAGAAACTTAATTGATATGTAATAGGCACTATGTGACTAGAAGGGTTGACACAGACAATGCCTATCCCCACACTGAATGTGCATTAAAACCATCAAAGAACATGGTATAATTATTGGAATGAGTATAATAGGTAGTGAAATCATCTCTAAATGTGTCACTAATAGCATTAGTGTCTAGGAATGGTGTGGCTGCTAAATGGTCTACAATTATTTGGCCCTTTATTGATTTTTGGAGAACTATTTTTAAGTCAAACTTTGTTAATAAAATTACCCATTTTTCAATTTAACAAGAGAGATGTGGCTTTCCAATGATAAACTTTAAGGGATCTGCATTTTATGATAACCTAAGTCTCATTATTTACCATGTAATTTTGAAGTTTTTATGTGGGAAAAGGTACTGCTAAACATAAATTTTCTATTACAGAGTAATTTTTTTGTAATCAACTAATGTAATAAACTACTCGTTCGGTGTGTTGATCATCATGTTGTGTTAAGAGTGCTCCTAATACATAGTATATTACTAAGATATATAGTAGGAAAGGCCTGTCAAGGACAAGTGGTAATAAGATAGGTGGATTAAGAATATATTTCTTTATTGATAGGATTGGTCCTATACAAACTTTGTATATTTTTTTAGTAATTAAGTGAATGAATGAGTTTTATCAACAATCTGAGCTACAAAATGGTAAATTGCTTATATCTTTCCCTATAGGGATCAAATTTGATTTAAGTTCATAGGATGTGGTATGTTGATGATTGATTTGAATTTATTATATTCAACCTTTATTCCATGTTGAGAAATAATGAAACCTAATATTTTTCTTGATGTAACTCCAAACACACAATTATTTGGGTTTAATCAAACATTGTATTATTTGACTCTTTAAAAGATCTTTCACAAATCAATATTGTGATATTGTTGTTGTTTGGATTTAGGTAAGATATCATCAACATAATCCTTGAAAATATGGTGAATAAAATCATGAAATATATGTTTCATGGTATGCTGGTATGTGGCTTTGGTATTTTTTAATCTAAAAGGCATGACAATGTAACAAAATGTACCCCAAGGTGTTGTAAAAGATGTTTTCTCTTGATCTTCTTCAAAAATTTTAATTTGGTTATTGTTGTCACTTGGATATGCACCCTTTAATGAGATTCAAATCTCTCCTCATCCAAGTGGCACAATGGAATCACCTCTAGGATTGTGGGTAGCCTAAGGAGTGAGGTGAGTCTCTAGATAGGGATAACTACCTTGATGTACCATTATGGATTGAACCTACTACTCAGTTTTGGGGGTAAAAAGGAAGAGAGATCTATAAAATAAAATATAAACTAAGGAGGTGATACACCAAATCAATTTTATGACTTATAACTAATTGCATTCAATACTTGAGACCAAGAAACTAGCCAAAACATATGCATTTCCAATCTAAGTCTTCTTGCATCAATATTACATTATGAGGTTATGGAAGGATGTATTATGATAGGAGGAATAGAAAAGAGGACTTGAATGGAACTGATGAAAATATAAACTCATTCAAACATGAACATCTCTTGGAACACTTCACATGCCCTACAAGAAGAGGTTGCAAGTAGGTGAAAGAATGTGAGAATTTGCTAAGGAATCCATAGTCTTCACTAATAAATTCTAAAATTCAAGTAAAAAAAACTAAGTATAGTAAAGGAAGAGGTAAAAATTATTTATTTTATTTATCAAAAGGTATAAAAATGATTAGGGCTTTGCCATACTCAGGTGGAACATCAAATACAATGGCCAAAATGGCCAACTCTTATAGAGTTTGAGAGAGAGAAAAGAGGAGAAGTCTAAGGGTCATCAAGACACTTGTAAAGATGATAAAATTAGTTAATTGTGAATGTGATAATGAAATTGGATGAACAATTCAAGGCTAGGAGATACAAGTGTCAATCCAAGTCACCAACTTGATGGAAAGTGGCATAAAATTCTCCATTTTGCATAGAAAAATTACCTTTGTGATTAGTCTTGTTTGAACATACCATAACTGATGAGGATAAGGTATAATAATTTTTATGGAAGTAAATCATCTCAAACATTCCTCATTATTCATTTATTTCATTCTTAGTCATTTGGAAACTTTTAAAAGTGAGCCATCATCATCTATTATCCATAAAACTGCCCTTTCATGCACCCTACACACTTGGCCTTCAAAATGGATTAAATTTTACATGAAAATACATGTGAGGATTTTAATTAATCCTTATAATACCTTTCATGTCCATAAAATCATTAGGGACACCATAAATTCATCTCACTTGAAGTTTTCCATTTTCTTCACTAGCTTGTCCAATATGCCCGATTCGACTAACTAAATTAAATCACCTAGTTATTTAACTTATATGTTTTTTAATGGAATTAAATTAATATTTTGAGTTATATTAAGTCTTAATATTCCACCCAAACTTTTTTTCATCTCTTAACTCTTCTTATATCCTTCAAAACACATAAAATAGTGAGAAAACCCCTATTTCTACCCCCATACGTACAAGTCCATACAACCAAAAAATATGAGATAATATTGAATAATTACAATAAAAATTTTAATCATCATAATATTCAAACTATCTCATTATATTATCTATACAACTTCATTTCTCTAGACTGGTCTCAAGTAAGGGTTTGCAAGGGTTTTAGACCTATTTTTAGTCTTAAGGATTATTCATAAAGTTTAGACATACAAGATACCAAATAAATTCCACAAAAGTGGTTTTAAAAGACATTGATAAAATCTCAAAATTATTTGGACTCCCATGAAAAACCTCAGGGGAGATATGAGTGATCAAACTTGCCTATTCAAGTTTGTTTTCTCTATTTTGCACAAGTCTGAGTTGGTTTTGGACTAAAAATGGGTTTTATTTACTTTTATCTATACAAAAGTAGATTTGAAACCTATGTATCATCACAAATAACATTATATAATTCATATTTATTTTTATATCATGCTATAAATTTGAGTGACTCCTCATTGCTCATTATGTTTAGTCTTTGCCTAATGGGGTTGACTGTACTCTTAAACCCAGAGTAATATATAATGGTTTCCTTTTCCAAAAAAAGGTTAAAACACATTTTATTTAATCCCATGAATGTTTAATAATATTTTAAAAATCTCATCTCATTCCAAAATTGAAAATGACCCTCCATTTAGCCTCTAGGTTTAGTCATGCCTAATGGGCCTATTTGCAACCTTGGATGGTTTGGACTACTCTTCTTAGCTTCACCCATATGTAAGGTGTTATGCACATTTTAATAAATATGTTATCTCTTTAAAAATCCTCTTGAAATTTTCAATAATATCCTTACCTCCCCTCATCAACTTTCTTCTCCAAAATGATAGGGTTTTTGTATGGGGAAAGTACTCCTTGTTTGAGATAAAATAGGGGTACTTTACCTATTTTTCTAGGAATTTTTTTTATCAAATGATATTATATATGTGTTTATGACCATATCCATAAATTTTTAGCTCATTTATACATGTATATACCCTCAAAATTCATCAATATTTAAGGTATATTGTGAAAATAACACTATGTGCAGGGTTTGAATAAGTAGACTGTGTTTTGCCTTCCCAAAGAAATCCTATAGGTGTTTATTCTTGTTTTAGATTATACATAGTTCATAATAACCTTAATATATTAAAATTATGTTACTTTATGCTTTTTATGTCCATTTTTTACTATCCTCATGTCATACCTTAGCTTTACCTGGTTACACCCTGTTGACTGAGACAACATACTTTAGCTGACCCCTATAGGGGTTATTTGTTTGTTTTAAGATGAATAAATTATAAAATACCATTATATAGGTTTTATTAATCTTAAATCCTTTATTTTAAACATTAATTTCCATAATATCATGGAAAATAAACCCTATATTCCAAGGTCTATCTTTCTACCTGTTCACAGTCACTATTGACTAATTTTTTTGTGTATTGGAGGGGGCATCTATAGACATACATGTGTGTTTGAGATTGAATATATTGATTATAATATTATTTATAATTCCTCATGTTTATTTTTCATTGGTTTTATACCTTTTATTTATTTCATACACCTTATCTCATGAATTAATCCTCTAATGCCTTGACTGAGACATCCTGCCATGCTTACCTGACCTGTAGGTGTATGTTTGGGTTTCAACTTAGCTTTCTCATGATGTTAAACACTATCCTTGAACCCTATAAAATCCATAAGGTAATTTATATTACCTTATATTCATGTTTAAAATTATAAATCACTATTAAACACATGTTTATAGCTCTTTGTCAACCTACCCTATTTTAGGTGGGCATTTTGACATTGTATGGACTACTAGGTAAGTGTTGGGACTAAAGCATAGTAAATGACCCATTTTAAAGATATCTTGGGTCAAGACACTCATTTAATTTTTTTAATCATTCAATCATGGTGCCTATTTTATATTTACAACTTTGGGTAGAGGAAGGTCTAATCTAGATAAAACCATGTAGATTTCACTAATTTTTCTCAGTCATAAAATGACAAGTTTAGCCCTTTCACTAACTATACTCCTCTCATCCTTCTGACCTTAAAATTGGTGGAGGTATTATCCTATGATAGGGATACATATTCACTCACTTATATTTCTTTGAAACCCTATTAACCATGTTCTATTCCACCTCCAAAAAGCTCATAGGCCTTTGTTTAGTATTTTTAGGGATAGAGCCTTGTATCTTGCAGTCACTATATTAAAATGTGCCTTTCAACTTTGTTTCACCTTATATCATTTAAAAAACCTATATTAATGTATTTTAAACATAAAATTATCTTAATAAAGGAACTAACACATGCATTATCAGTCTATTAGTACTTTAATTCCCTATTTAGGTCTTTTATAGGTGATCATTTCTTAGTGTAGCCAACAAATGGAAGCAAATTAGTAGAGTGAGTATGGCATTTGGTATTTAATCATTTTTTTTAAAAAAAAAATACTTTAAAACTCATAATTTTATATTAATGAGGATTTGGGATAAGCTCCATAACACTATTCCAATGTGAGAAACTCTTGCATACACCTGGAAAAGAGTAGGCATCATGTTGAGTAACTAGTCTACCATGGTGGAGACATGGGTTTTAATAAAACCATGTAATTTTGAAACCAAAAATTGTAATGAGATGACCTTAATGGAATTTAAACATGTAAGACACCATTTTATATTCATATGAATCCTCTGTATGCAATCCAAACCTCTATAAGTGAAAAATTGACTGAAACTATTCATGGTGGTTTATTCTTACAAACTAAGATGATAAGCACATAAAAACCTCATGAAACATGAAAAAAAGTGTGGGGATCATTGGTTAAATAATTTAAAATGATATGGAAGAAATCATATCAAGTGAGTTGTATGGAATATCCCAAACAAGATCAAAACCTGAAGGGTACATGGATGAGCAAGCATATTTGCACAATCCACTTCAAATGGATGGTTCATGAAGAAAAAGAAACCATTCCTCAAAATTATTGTATGGAAAGGAAGGTATATTATTTTAAAACAGACTCCCAAAATAATTTATTATTGAAACTCTTTGTGTTATTCATACCAAGCAAAAACCTAAGTGTCACTTCAATCTAAAGAATTGCAGAATGGTTTTGGCATCAAAATGGTTGTTTTAGATCAAACCAAGCATAGAAATGAGTGTTAAGAAGATGGATAAATGTTCCATGATGTTCCCCCATGTGTCACACTTCTTGAGGAGCTATACAAGTGTCCTTTTCTTTAATAAAACTAACCTTTATCTAAATGAACCTACAAATTTTTAGTTTTGTTAGTTGCCTAAGACTTATAGGGACACATGGAGCATGAAATTACCTTTTTACACTTTCACATTTACAAAAAAACCCATATAAAGGCATTAAATGCACTATTTCCCCCCTTAAAATGACCCAAAATGATAAAAAGACATAGAAACTAATTGACCAAAGCTAGTACAACATTAATTGATGTAAAATGACTTATAAAACACCTCATGACAATAAATTATACCCCCTTGCAAGCCTAAAAATCAATTTATTTACTATGGGTGCCCCAATTTGACCTAAAGTCAAATTTGGTCAACAAATTAGTGAATCATAGGGGTAGTATATCTGCTATACTAAATAAACCAGTAAACTTATTAGTCCATTAGGTTTATGGAGTCATCTAAGGACTGAGACAAACAAAACAACTTTGACCATTGACTACCAATTTGATAAAAAAAAGACAACTAATACCACCTAAATTACACAAAGGAAAAGGACACACACAATAAAGAAAGCAAACACACATGACACACACATATGCATAAGCACTTAGTGGAATTAGGAAAAAACCTATTATGCACAACTAAAAACTAAACATACCTCCTTTCCTAGATTAAAAGGAAAACTTATTAAATCATCTACATGGTGAGATGAAAAAAAGTTCCAAGCATGCTTCTCTTTGAATCGAATGCTTTGTGTATCATGCCTCTTCCTTGACACTTCACTTGATCTGATATTAATTAGACCAACCTTAAATAGGTGTCTAATGAATTCATATTCCTCTTTAACATGTTCACACACTTCATACTGTTGCCCACTCTTCATCTCATGATCAACTTGCATATCCTTATTAGTCATGGCTTCAATGGGATTAGTTTCATGTTCCTTAGAAGATTGAGGCCAATAGGAGCTTGTTCCATCTTTCAAGATCTGATACGTTTCTCCCAAATAATTGATAAGATGATATCCCATATATATGACTTCAAACATGCCATCATCAAATGCATATGCTTCTTGAAAAGATAGATTTGAAAGAATGCTTTTCCTTTGCATACTTGTGTACAAATGCTACCTTATCTATCTTTGACCAGATTATAACTTCCTTGAAAAGGAGTACAACCTACCTGAATGAATTCAAAAAGTCATCTAAAGACTGATTAATAAATTTTCCATGTTCATCCATGATATCTTGCAAAGTGATGAAAGAGTTTATGATCATTTCTTCCTCTTTGGAAAAGGGAAGACATCCTTCCTCATCAACCAAATCTAAAAAATACACACAAGAAACCACATATTCTTCATCTTTGATCATATCATCTCCAAGGGATATTTACTTTATCTTGGTATCATGATACTATCCCAAGACTGCCACTTCTTGAGGGATGGCTAGAAAGTGGTCTTCCTCCTAGATAACACATTCTACTTTAGATATGGAGGGAAAAACTTGTGACTTATCTTTTTTTTCAACAAGGGGAGTCCCTATGGTGATTTATTCCTCATAAACACTCATGATTTATTCTTTATTATCCATTAATTGAGCATGTTCCTCTTCATTTACCTCTCTCAAGATAGGTTCTTCAACACAAAGCAAACATTCTTCATCAGCAACCAAGCTAAGAGATTCAACACAAGGACTTGCCTTCTCTTCATCACTTAATACCTCTTAAGATATTTAAAAATTAAATTTAGTTGTCATAATCTGATCTCTTTTATCAAGGTCTTCAAGATTATCAACCTTCTTTATGGTGATGCCAAGACTAGGCATCTTGAAATCATGTGATTTAGCCTAATGAGGTTGCCAAGGAGGTAAGTCTTCTTCACTTAAAAGTTATATTTATTTATCAACTAGTTGATCCTCCTTTTGTTCTCACACCATATGTCCATCAAGGTAAAGGGTGATGGGGTAAGGACAGGATGAACTATTTGGTGGATGTGGCACATAGAAATCTAAATCATATTGAGAATGCAAGGTATGAGGTCCTTTAGGAAGCTCTTAAGGAATGAGAGACAGGGTGTGTTTAGGAATAGGATCTTATTTTGGTTATAAAACTTCCCATCTCCCCTTGACTTATAAATCTTATCTTTACTTATAATTCATCTATTTTCTTGGCTAGGTTCTCTTGGAAAAGTTTTTCTTGAAGTTGATAAAAATCATCATTGGGGATAATGATTTCAAAAAGGTTACCATAGAATAAAAGAAGCTTCTTGAGGAAGGGTGGGAAGGACTTGCAACGTATTAACTCCATTTTCCACTTCAAAGTCTTAGACAATGCTTTTATCTTCTTTATTACCCCATTACTCTACTATCTTGGTCCAACTTAGGATGTTAGGATTAGATGTCTTCTCAATTTCACACTCATAGTCAATACTTTTCTCCATCTTTCCCCATGATTCCACTTTTTTGTTCCAACTTAGGACATTGGGATTATGAGTCTATTTTTGACGTGGTGGGGATGAAATGTGAGAGGTAAATGAAAGATTGAAATTTACTTGTTTTGATATCAACATGGACTATTGCAGATGTATATTAGCCCACTCAATTTGCATATCAATATTAGCTTCAAATATAAGGTTTATTCTTTCAACTCTTTCCTCCAACTGATATGGAAAAGGATGACTTTGATGGGATTGATTTGGCTCATGAGTATGGGTCATGTATGGCTGGTATGAAACTTAGGCAAATAGTTATGAAGGTTGATAGTTATGGTGAGGTTTCCTTTCATGAAATTCTAGCCTATCATCTAAGGAAGAGACTAAACCACTCACAACAATCATCTCACTTGTGAATTTTTTCCAATTGGCTCTATCAATAGTTACTAATTCTATCTTAACAAACTTCAATGCATCTCTTACCTTTTATATGACATGATTAGGAACTTATATACCACATCCTCTTTTTGTGTTAAGATCCAACATGTATCTTTCATAGGCCAAAAGTGTTTGCTTGAAGGTGGAAATGGGCTGATTAAAGAAAGGAATAAGATGACTAAGAGGGATAAAACATTGAGAAGGATAGTTATAATACTGATATAACTCATGATAGGGTTAAATATAGTCATATTAGGACTGATAATGATCATAAAAAGATTGACCAAGAACTTGTTCATACTGATGCCGAATGGGACAAGATGGATATGTTTCACCAACTTGTAGAGAACAAAACTCAAATACAAGGTCAGCTATGAAACTTAATTGGGAAGTCAGAACACAAAAAAAGGTTATCGATAATCTTAAAATGGAATTCTTGGGTTGCTTAACTAGCTGATGTATCATTAGAGTTATCATTGATGCTTTGATACATACCTCCAAAGGTTGATTGTTGAGAGACAACACCAAAAATCGCTCAATCTCTTAGAACAAGAGTCCAAATAAGCATGAAAAAAACTATTATCACTTGGATATTAACCCTTTTAGGAGATTAAAATCTCTCCTCATCCAAATGGCACAATGGAATCACCTCTAGGCTTGTGGGTAACCTATGGAATGAGGTGAGTCTGTAGATAGGACTAGCTTCCTTGATGTACCATTATGGATTGAAACTACTAGTAACTTTCGGGGATGAAAAGGGAGAGATATAAATGAAATAAAATCTAAACTAATGAGGTGATACACCAAATCAATTTGATAACTTCCAACCAATTTCATTCTACACTTGAGACCAATAAACTAGTCAAAACATACACATTTCCAATCCAAGTCTTCTTGCATCAATATTAAATTATGAGGTTATGGAAGAATATATTATGCTAGGAGAAATATAAAAGAGGCCTTGAATGACATTGATGAAAAGACAAACTAAATTAAGCATGAACATCTCTTGGAACACTTCACATGCCCTGCAAGAAGAGGATGGAAATAGGTGAAAGAATGTGAGAATTTACTAAGGAATTCATAGTCTTCAGTAAGTAAATCCAAAATTAAAGTAAAAAACACTAAGTATAGTCATGGGAGAGGTAAAAATTAGTAATTTTATTGATAAAAAGGTATAAAAATGATCATGGCTTCACCACACTCAGGTGGAGCATTGAATACAATGGCCAAAATAGCTAACTCTTATAGAGTTTGAGAGAGAGAGAAAAGAGAAGTCCAAGGGTCACAAGGACACTTTTAAATATGATAAAAGGAGATAATTGTGCATTTGATAAGGACATGGGATGAACCATGGAATTTTAGTAGATCCAAGTGTCAATTTAAGTCACGAACTTGAAGAAAAGTGGCATAAAATTCTCCATTTTGCATAGAAAAACTACCTTCATGATTAGACATGTTTAAACATATCATAAATGATGAGGATAAGGTATAATTATTTTTATGGAAGGGGAGGCTCTCAAAAATTCCTTTACATATATTGATTTCATTCTTGGTCCTCTAGAAAATTTTGAAAGTGAGCCATCATGATCTACTCTCTAGAAAATTGCCCTTTAATGCACCCTACACACTTGGCCTTCAAAATAGATTAATTTCTCCATGAAAATACATGGGAGGAAGTTAATGACACATTTTAAGACATTTAAAATCCCTATAAGAATTAGGGACACCTTAAATTCATCTCACTTGAAGTTTTCCATCTTCTTCACTATCTTATCCAATATGCCAGATTCAACTGGCCTAATTGAATCACCTAATTGGGGAATTTATAAGTTCTTTAAAGGAATTAAATTAATATTGGGAATTATATTAAGTCTTAATATTACACCAAAACTTTTTTGCATCTCTTAACTCTTCCTGTATCCTTCACAACACATAAAATAGTGAGGAAAACCCTATTTATGACCCCATACATACAAGTACATACATAAAAAAATTATGGGATAATATTAAAGGAGTCCTATAAAATTTTCAATCATCATAATATTTAAACTATCTCATTAGATTACCTATACAACTCCATTTCTCTAGACTAGTTTTAGGCAAGGGTTTTCAAGGGTTTTAGACATATTTTTTTGTCTTAAGGATTTTTCATAACATTTGGACATCCAAGCTACCAAAAAATTAGTGTTAAATTACCCTAATAACATCTATAAAATCCTTTTACTCCCATGTAAAACTTTAGGTGAGATATGAGTGATCAAACTTGCCTATTCAAGCTTGTTTTCTCCATTCTACACAAGTCTGAGTTGGTTTTGGACCAAAAATTATTTCTCCTAGGTTTTATCTATACAAAAATATCTTGGATACCTATTTATAATCTGAAATAAAATTATAAAATTCATATTAATGTTAATATCATGCTATAAATATGAGTGACTCCTCATTGCTCATTAGGTTCAATCTTTACCTAATGGGGTTGATTGTACTCTTGAACCCAGAATGATCTATGATTGATTCATTTAACACTAAAAGATTAATTTTTTTTATATAATACCATTAATTTGTTTCAATAATTTTAAAATCTAATCTCATTCCAAAATTAAAAATGACCCTCTATTTGGCCTTAGGTTTAGTCATGCCTAGTGGGCCTATTTGCAACCTTTGATGGTTTCGACTACTCTACTCAGCTTCACCTCTATGTGAGGTTTTCTAAAAAAATTCATAGATATTTTATATCTTTACAAACCCTCCTAATATTTTCAATAATATCTTTACCTCCCCTCATTACCTTTCTTCTCTAAACTAACAGGGTTTTCATATGGGGAAAGTACTCCCTTTCTGAGATAAATAGGGGTATTTTCCCTATTTGTCTAGGAAAAAACTTAATTAAATTATATTATATAGGTTTTTATGACCCTATAAATAAATTTTAAGCTCATTTATACATGTATATACCCTCAAACCTCCTCAATATTTAAGACACACTATGAAAATAACACTATGTGCAGGGTTTGAACAAGTAGACTGTGTTTTGCCTTGTCAAAGAAAACTTGTAGGTTTTTATGCTTGTATAAGATTATAAATAGATAATAATAACCTTCCTATAGTAAAATTGGGTCATTTAATTCTTGTTATGTCCATTTGGGACTATCCTTATGTCATACCTTAGCTTTACCAGGTTACACCCTGTTGTTTGAGACAACATACTTTAAATGACCTTTATAAAGACTACTTATTTGTTTTAGGATGAATAAATGTTAATATAACCTTAATAAGGTTTTAATAATATTAAATACTTGATTTTAAACATTAATTTCCATAATATCATGTAAAAACAACCCTATAAGCCAAGGTCTATCTTATTCCCTATTCACAGTCACTGTTCATTGTGTTTTTTGTATATTGGAGGGGGCATCTGTAGACATACATGTGTGTTTGAGATTGAATATAATTATTATAAGATTATTTATAAATCCTAATTTTTATTTTTAATTTGTTGTATACATTTTTCTATTTCATAATTCTTGGTTCATGAATGAATCCTCCAATGCCTTGACTGAGACATCTTGCCCTACTTACCTGACCTATAGGTGTATGTTTGGGTTTCAACTTAGCTTGTTCATGATGTTAAACACTATCCTTGAAAAATATAAAATATATAAGGTAATTTATATTACCTTATATTAAAATTTAAAATTCTAAATAAATATTAAACACATTTTCATAGCTCACTGTCAACCTACCCTACTACAGGTGGGCATATTGACATTGTATGGATTGCTAGGTAAGTGTTGGGACTAAAGCATATTAAATGAAACTTTTTGAAGATATATTGGGACAATAAACTAATTAATTTTTTTAATCATTAAATTATTTTTCCTATTTTAAATTTATAACTTTGAGTGGAGGATGGTCTAATCTACATCAAACCCTACAGATTTCATTGATTGCTCTCAGTCATAAAATGACAAGTTTATCCCTTTCACTAACTATCCTCCTCTCATCCTTCTTACCTCAAAATTTGTGGATGTCTTATCCTATGATATACATATCATCTCAAATCACATATATTACCTTTAAACCTTATCAACCATGTTATATTCCACCTTGGAAAATCTCATAGGCCTCTGTTTAGTGTTTTTAGGGATAAAGCCCTGTATACTATAGTCACTATATTAGAATGTGACTTTAAAATTTGTTTGACCTTATATCATTTCAAAAACCTATATCAAGGTATTTTAAACACAAAATGACCCTAATAAAGGATATAAAACATGTTGTATAAGTCGATTAGTACTTTAATTCAATATTTAGGTCACCTGCAGGTGATCATTTCTTAGTGTTAGCAACAAGTGGAAGCAAATTGGTAGAGTGAGTATGGAAATTGGTCTTTAAAAAATATAAAAACATTTATAATAATTTAAAATTAATAATTTATATCAAGGAGGTCTTGGGATAAGTTCCATAACACTATTCCAATGTGAAAAACTCTTACATACACTTGGAAAAGAGTACAAAACATGTTGAGTAACTGGTCTTCTGTGGTGGAGACATGGGATTCAATCAAACCATGAAATTGTGAAAATAAAAATTTTAATAATATTAATTTCATGGCATTAAAAAATGTAAAACATCACTTTATATTCATACAAATCCTCTATATGCAATCCAAACCTTAACAAGTGAAAAATTGACTAAAAATGTTCATGGTGGTTTCTTCTTGCAAAATGAGATGATAAGCACATGAAAACCTCATGAAAAATGAAAAAAGTGTGGGGGTCATTGGATAAGGAAGTAAAAATTCTCTAGAATAAATATCAGCAAGTGAGTTGTACAAAATCTCCCAAACAAGACCAAAACATGAAGGGTACATGGATGAGCAAGCATATTTGCATAGTCCACTTCAAACAAATGGTTCATGAAGCACAAGACACCATTACTCAAAATTATTATATGTAAATTAATATATATTATTATATAATAACCTCCAAAAATATTTTGACCTAAAACCCTTTGTGTTGTTCATACCAAGTATAAACCTAAGTGTCACTACGTTCTGTCCAAAAACACAAAAGAGGTATAGAATGGTTTTGGCATCAAAATTAATTTTTCAGATAAAAATAAGCATAGAGATGATTTTAAAGAAGATGTATAGACATTCCATGACCTTCCCCCACATGGTAAACTTCCCAAAGAGTTGTACAATTGTCTTTTTCTTCCTTTTCTTTAAGAAAATTGACCTTTCTCTAAATGAACCTACAAATTTTCAATTTTGTTAGTTACCTAAGGCTTATATGGACACATGGAGCATTAAATAACCTTTTTAAACTTGAAAATTTCCAAATAAACCCATAAAAAGTATTAAATACACTATTTTTTACTCTTAAATAACCCAAAATGATAAATGGACCTAGAAACTAATTGGCCAAAGCTAGTACACCATTATTTAACATCAAATGACATATAAAACACCTCATGACAATAAATTATACCCCCTTATAGACCTAAAAATCAAGTTTTTTACTAGGGGTTCCACAATTTGACCTAAAAGTCAAAATTGGTCAACATTTTTATTTTATAATCCATCCATAAATGATAACATTTCATATTTGGCTATGGAATCAATGATCATGTCAATGCTAAGTAAAGGAAAATCATCTTTTGGGCATGCTTTATTTAAATCATGGAATTGGAACAACACCAAATTTGTCCATTGGATTTGACCAAGGGGACTATATTAGAAACCCATTCAAGGTGTGTTACTATTCAAATGAAACCAACATCTAAGAAGCATTGGATCTCATCTTTATTTAAGAGAGCCACCTTAGGATGCATTTTGGAAATTTTTTGTTTAACGGGTTTAACATCTAGGTACAAAGGAATGTGACGTATTTTTATGGATGTATCAATTCTTGGTATATTTGAGTAAGACCAAATAAATATTTCTAATAAATCTATTAAGGTTTGATGAATATCTATATCTTGTTCCTTTTTTAGGGCAGTGGATAATAAAATAATTCATAGATCCTGATCAGTTCCAAAATTGAAATTATCTACTTATTCATTAAGCAATGTGGAATGATGAAGTATGTAGGGAGTGGTAGGAATAGTATCATCTAAATCAACTGGTATGTCTTGTGGACAATCTAGAATTTCTCCAAAGTATGGATGGGAATTTATGTGATGAAGAAATCTATTTTTATGATAGCAATATGGAAAGTCCTCATATGTTCTGAGTAATTATAGTAGGAATTTATCGTTGGAAAATTCATCTAATGTGAGCATGTTTGGTGAAGCTACATCATCAATAAGATCAGGATAGATAAATGATAATTTTAAAGTATGATTAATGGTGTGGTCTATTGGTGTAATGGGTGGACAAAAAATTATATGCTTTAAAGTGGTAGAAAAAGGCTTGATATGAAGGTGGGTAAACTGATATCTTAGCCTTTATGTTCGATGTTGTGTAGATGCATCAATAGGATGGATGATTCTTTGTTCATTTTTTCTAAGACCTTTTCCATGATATCCCATTTTATTGAAACATTTAAGTGAAAAAAGAGAGGTAAAATGGTGATTTGGTATCAATGCTATTATAAAACTTGGATTTTTTATAATGTGTTGCATGTTTTGAATGTACACTATGAATAATAAGTTGTGCTAGTATATTACCAAGAGTAAAGTGAAGAATATAAGTTTTTGGATTTTTAACAACTTGGAAGTATTTAAAAGGTTTGTTATCTATTAGGACTACATACATGTAGCCTTTGTGACTAAATTTTAAACAAGCATGGAGTGTAGAAGGGACCAAATGCATATCATGAATCTAGGGCTAACAAAGTGATAAATTATAGTTGAGGTCCTTTGCCATGACTTGGAAAGTAGTTGATATTGTCTTAGGCCCTAAGGTAAGATTGAATGTTATTACACCCATTACTTTCTATGAAATGTTGTCAAAAACTCTAATGTTCACATCAGAATGGTTGAGATCTTGAAGTTGTATATTAAGATTTTTAACAAAATAAATGTTGTAAATGTTGAGTCTTGAACCATTATCAACTAATACCCTTTTGACCCCCACATCATTAATTCTTAGTTGAATATAAAAAGGTACATGTTGTTTAATTATGTGGTATGGGGGTAAATCCTCTTTTCCAAAGGAAATATATTCTTCAATCCCTTACATGGTGTTGAGGATAAATAAAACATAAGTTGGTTCGATGGAAACATGAACTTTAGTATTACAAAGGGCTGCATATAACACATATTTTTAAACATTTGATCACTGAAGGAGCTCAAGAACTAAAATTGTATGAGAATGGGTACTAACCTAAGTGATAAATCTATAACCATGGGTGTAATCTTCCTACTTATCTTTTGAGACATGGGTGATAGAATGTACTGTGTGATCTACTACAGGCATATAGCTAGTAGTAGGTATAGGATAAGAGCAAGATGTACTAAGTTTAAAATGAGGTGGGATAGATATAACTGCTAGTGTTTTCTTGTGTCTAGTAGTGATATGGAGATACTCAAAAGTATCTAAGGATTTATATGCATCTAGGTAGAAAGCATGAATGTAGAATGAAATGTGAGTGATGAGTTGTAAAATAATATTTTTATAACAAGCATTCCATAAGAGAGATAGTAGGCAAGGGATAGAGAGCATGAATTTGTGCATAAATGCATAATTTTTTTTGACATGTACTATGACATTTCTAATGTGTTCAGAATGATAAAATTTATTTTTTTTCCACATTAGAGATAGAAAGGAAAGGATAGAGAACATGAAATTGTGTATGAATGTATATAAAATTTTGACATGTAACATAACACTGGTAACATGTTTAGCAAAATGGAGTTGGAAATTATTATGCATGAGTGAGAGATAATATGCAAAAGGAATATTGAAATCTTGTAAATTTTTATTGATAAATTATGTAATACCATCCCTTATTATAAAGAGTAAGCATGAAATTCAAAATATGAAGCTTTGTACTAGCATATGATAAAATTAATCATTTATGTACATGATAGGACCAATGATGGCCTCCTTATTATTTCTAATAAATGTAAGAAACATTTGTAAATAAGTGATATCAATTTTTTGAAATATGATTTTAGAATGTAAGGAGATATTTCAAAAGCAATGGGACCTAGTGTATGCAATTAGGGTTTGAAAAATGATTATTTTGAAAATCACTATGAAATTTTGAGATTTAAAGTGAATTTTTGATTTAAATATGCTAGTAAAAAATCAAAAAATGATTGGAAAATTTGTGATTAAAAGGGACCTAGTAGATGTAACTAGGGTTTCAAAAAATAAATAGTTTTGAAAATTACTATTGAATTTTGAAATGTATGTTGATTTTTTGATTTAAATATGCAGGTAAAAATTCAAAAAATTATTGGGAAAATACTATGACCTAGTATGGATAACTAGGGTTTGAAAAAAAATACTTAAAAATTACTATGAAATTTCAAATTTTAATGTTAATTTCCAATTTTATTATGCAGGTACAAAAAATAAAAAAAATATGAAAAATTAGTAGGAAATTCACCCTAGGGTTTATAGGGTTTATATGCACAAACAAAGTAAGTCAGGTTCACCATATGATTTAGCCTATTTGGGAATATTGGTGTATTATTCCTAATTTAATTAAAGGGTCTGGGTAGTAAAATAAATAAATATATATGACATAATTAAGCTACTAATTTTTGTAAATTAGATTGTAATTTTGACATTTTTAAAAATATTAATGAGGGAGAAAATAAGACTTAGTTAAAAATTGACTGATACGATTGAGAGAGGGTCTAAGATTAACTATGCAAGACTAGGACACTATCACCAACCAGGATCTGACCTTCATTTTATGATAGGATAGGATCACTTAAAGTGGATAGTTGATTTAACCTATTTGGGAATATTGGTGTATTATTCCTAATTTATTTAAAGGGTCTAAGTAGTAAAATAAATAAATATATATGAAATAATTAAGTTACTAATTTGTGTAAATTAGATTGTAATTTTGACATTTTTAAAAATAGTAATGAGGGAGAAAATAAGACTTAGCTAAAAACTGACTGATCAATTGAGAAAGGGTCAGAGATATATATGACATAATTAAGCTACTAATTTTTGTAAATTAGATTATAATTTTGACATTTTTAAAAATATTAATGAGGGAGAAAATAAGACTTAGTTAAAAATTGACTGATACGATTGAGAGAGGGTCTAAGATTAACTATGCAAGACTAGGACACTATCACCAACCAGGATCTGACCTTCATTTTATGATATGATAGGATCACTTAAAGTGGATAGTTGATTTAACCTATTTGGGAATATTGGTGTATTATTCCTAATTTATTTAAAGGGTCTAAGTATTAAAATAAATAAATATATATGAAATAATTAAGTTACTAATTTGTGTAAATTAGATTGTAACTTTGACATTTTTAAAAATAGTAATGAGGGAGAAAATAAGACTTAGCTAAAAACTGACTGATCGATTGAGAAAGGGTCAGAGATTCACTATGCAAGACTAAGACACTATCACCAACTAGGATCTAACCTTCATTTTATGATAGGATAGGATCACTTAAAGTGGAGTGGAATTGGTGATGTAATCTACCTCTACCATTTTTGTCCAAGAAATTTGAGATATTTAGGTTTTGTTTGTTATGTTTGTGTGACCCTGTCTGTGAAGTTTTGCTAGCTGGAAGTCTGTAGAGTTCCCTATAGATTAGATTTCTCTTCAAACCCTATACTCCATTTTTATTTTACCAATTTTAAGAAAGAGAGGGAGGGGGGGGCTTAGAATGTGTAATATTCACTAAACATGTATTTATACCCCTTATGTGGGTACACTACCTACATACCAATACTCTGAAGAGGGATCAAACCATATGTAGTTCTCTCACTTGATGCACTTTGTGAAATAGTGTGTATGAAGATGAAAAATTCTAAACTAGATGTGATTAAGGTGGCTAGGGACTGGTGTAAAGATTTGGATAAGCTTTTAAGTGAATTGGCTAGCTATATGTAGAGAATAGGAAAGATTGCCTGAGTAGTCTTGCTTGTATTCTTGCTTACTTAGTAATAATTACCAACCCTTTACAAATGATCTTTGAATGGGCTTTTATAGGGATCTATCGGTCATGGATTGAATGTGCTCACATTAGGATGAAAAGGAGAAGGATGGGTAATTAGAAGAAACTAATTGTTAGGGCCAAAAATGTACTTGGATAGAAGTACCAAAATTAGATAGGAGTGGCACTAGTGCTATAGTCCAAGTGTGGCACTATTGTCTTAAGTTGACAGGGTTGGGGGGATGGATTAGTTATGGAAAGAATAGTCTGGATGAGCTAGGATTAAGTCTATAAGGATATGAATGATTGGGAATCAATGAGAAGATGCCTATGAGGGTAATGAGAGAAAGCAAAAGGGACCTATAGGTTGGCAAGTTACCAATTTTTTCATTTTATATGACTAAATTTGCACCCTATTTATTCTAGTGATGCAACAAAGTGAAATACTAGGATAAAGGAAAAAAATAAAGTGTACTTTAACATACCTATAGGAGTGAAACTCATGAAGTTGTGTGATGTTGGGTGTGTATAAAGAGAGCACACCATAAAGTGTGAATTTGTAGGAGAAAAAAATGAGTAGATGAATTCTTAATAGATACGCTATATCTAAAATAAGAACATATAAATATAGGTAAGAGAAAGGAAAATATTGTAATAAATACACCACATTAGGTATGTGAACTAATAAAAAACCTATTATGCTACTAAGTAATGCTAGGTGATGCTGGGTACTTTGTAACAAGAGTAATATCATGAATGGAATTAAGTGCTCAATTCTTTAAAAGTGGCTCAAAAATTCAAATGCTATCACTTTGTCTCTATCATCACCTACTAAGTGAATCTAGGTGGTCATGCATGTGATAATCAATGTCTAGATAATGTGTCCAATCCCTCTAAATAAGTGGCTCAAGAATACAAAGGCTAGCTAGACCCTTAGCTCCATAATTGCCCCATGAAATGAAGCTATGAACTGATACTGGTATAGTTGTGTATCATATGGGATGGCTCTTGAAGCCCATGAATGTACTATGATCTAACAATGTTGGCATGAAGAGTAAAATATATGCTAAAAACTAGGCCACTCTAAAAGATGGAGATTAGTTTTGTATGAAATCCACTCTGAAACTAGACACTAATCTTGTATGAAAGCAATTATAAAATGTGGAGGTTAGACTTGTATGAAATCCACTTTGAAATGATGTCAGCCACTTGTAAATGGAATAAGGAACATAACTACTGAGAATGCCTGGGTAATATTGAACTCAAAAAGAAAAGAAAAGAAATGTGTTGCACACACTACCCCCAATCACTAGTGTCTGAAACATGGATTTTTCTCTAAATGTTATATTAGCTTTCATATCTAAAAATAAAAATGAGAACCATCATGCCATACATAATTCCCATATATCTGTATTCTCTAAGCAAAAGTGTACTGAAAACCACTGATTTTGAACTAGTCTAACTATGCAAAAACTATAGCTGAACCTAATTTTCTACCTACTTCTGGAAAGTTTGGATTTTTTGCTATTTGGATAAGATTGCTAAAAATGGATAGTATTGGCACCAACTCTATAGTCTAATCTTGGTGCTATTGTCTTAGGCCAAATTTGGTAACTATTTTGACATTTTCATTGTCTACCTAATCTATTTTATCTAGTTTGATGTCTGGTTATTGTTCTAGGTGTTCTAAATGTTACTTTTTCAACCATTTGGAGTTTTGATCTCTATGACAAAACCCCTATTTGTCTCCCCCTCTTTTGAGGTTAGGAATGAATACCTTGAAATGATTTTACTCAAAAGAAAGATCCCTGTAAGTGTGTTATGTTGTAAATATACATGATATAGTAATGATAATCGACAAGATATCTCGAGATATAGCATGGTTTGTATTGAGAGATTGTTAGATCAATAGGGGTATGCCTAGATAGATATAAAAATGTAATAACATGTGAAATATACTGAATTGGAAGTGTAAGTGTTAGTTTCTAGTTATTAGTTGGCAAGGAGGGATGGAGCATGATGTCCATCATGACATCCAAGATAACAAGATAATTCATGATGTGGATCATGGCATTACAAATAATCTAAAATCAATCAAGCAACAAGCACACAAGGAAAGAAGAAATAAATGTAAAAGAGTGGCCAAGGGGCCAAGAAAACAAGGGACATGGGCACATGTCACTCAAACTAGAAAGCAAGCATACAAGGCATGTTCAAATGCCACATACACATACAATTGAAACAAGCAAGGGTTGGCATGAGGTCTATAATCACATAAAAGAGTAAAGACAAAAGAAATTGGAAAATATCCTAAGGCACACACATGAATAAAAGGAAAGGACATTGGCAAATTACCTAAAGCACATAGAAGAGATAAAATACAAACTGAGAAATGCAATCAATCTAGCTAAGCAAAGCAAGAAATAAAATCATGTGAATGCTAGAAATACAATCACATCTAAATAATCAAAGTAAGATTATGAGAGTATGTAATACATGTTATTACAAGAACATATATGCTATGAAATACACAAGTACTATATACTAACAAGTGTTGATAAAGTAATCTATGTAAGCTAGTAAATAATGTACATCAACATGATAAGTATAGTGTGTGGTTTAGGAATGAAATAACCTAGATGGTGTAGTCATGTAGAAGATGCCCCTAGTGGGTATGTATATCAATGTATATAATGTAGAAGTAAGATTCCCACTCAATGGGTAGAATGAGGCAATCAAAGTTTTGGATGTCACTACACACACTCAAAGGAGATCAAGTGAAGCATGGTAATGTAGATAAATTGACAAACAATAACATAGAACAAAAAATGCAAGGCTAGAATAGAAATAGAAGTGTAAATCATGGATAATGCATACAATCAAAATATTTTTGGTGTTTTTAACATATTTTAATGTTTTTAAATTTTTGAAAACTGATCTATGTACAATCAAGCATAAAATAAATTATGTACAATAAAAATTGAAAGGAAATGATACTAACTGATGCGTCTCATGGGAGACTCCCTATCATGGTGTTTTATATCAAGGAGAGGAATCATGCATGATCATGAAGCATGATGGAATTATTTAGACTATGGCTCTAAAAGTTGTATATGATATAAATTCTCTAAAATATTTGAAGTAGAAATTAAGTTTGGGGTCCCCCTATAATTCTAAGGAGTGGATGTAATTGTAGGGATCTTAGGGACTCATATGATAATAGGAGAAACTATTTGAACATGTGCTCTGTGAGTAGATGCATGAGGTCTCAATGATACTACCCTAGGTATGAACACTGTAGCTAGAAGATGTCTAGAATCTTGAAGCTATGGAGGTGTATGAACTCTCTATGATGGTGATGGATGCCTCAACTATGTTTGAATTAGAACTAGTGAAGGAA
Organism: Torreya grandis; assembly: GCA_037957365.1. Taxonomy (NCBI): domain Eukaryota; kingdom Viridiplantae; phylum Streptophyta; class Pinopsida; order Cupressales; family Taxaceae; genus Torreya; species Torreya grandis. The sequence goes on along the minus strand of JARHVA010004546.1, from coordinate 998,785 downwards.
TTATAATTGGTGGAAAAACTAGAACTAGTGGCTAAAATAAAACTTATGACTACAAAGTAGAAAGTGGATCTAAATTGGGGAGTGGTAACTCATATAAAACTCAACCAACTATAACAACTTGATTAACATAAATGAATTTCATGCATCTATGAAATATAGAATGTAATGCTTGAAGTTTTTGAATCCATGGTCAACCAAGTAGCATATCAAAAACTCTTACATTAGGAAATATAATAAATGGTGTGGCCATGTGTGCTAGACCAACCTATAGAGGAAGTATGATCTCAGCCAATGAACTTTGTATGTGCCCATTGAATCTACTGGTAACTATGTCTATCAAGGTAATATCCTTCTCTGAATATCTCAAATGCTACAATAATGTCATAGTACAAATGTTCACATTGGATCCATTATCTATGAGAACATAATGAATAGGATGATTATGAATGTAAGCTCTGATACAGAGTGCATGATAATCTGAATCATTCTCAACTATCTCTTTCTCTAAGAAGGAGATGGAAGGTCTAGCTAGAACTTTGGAATTATATACACCAATCATGTTATTCAAAGGATGTGTCTCAATTGAATGTGCCTTATATGTATTTGGTGGTGGATATGCATGATATGCATGGTGAACCCCTAATGTGCCCCTACCTCTTATTTTGAATTCTATGAAAAGGGATCTAAGAAGATTTTCAAAGCTTTATCATATGTTTACTTTAGTTGAGGAGGCTCAACTAAAGTTTTAAGATCAATATGATTGCCATTTATAAAATCTTGTATCTTGTGTCTAAAATTGATGCATCTATTTGTTGTATGTCTTGGTTCCCTATGAAACTTGAAAAATACATGCTGATCATATCCCCATGGAAGAGGTTTTATTGGGTCAACTTCCAAAATATGAGGGAGAGATGATTTTACATTCCAATATATGTTATAAAACTCTAGCTGGAGAAAATGGTAGATTAGTAGAGATTTAATGAGAAGGTGTTGATAAAACCACTCACTGAGGGGGCTTAGAATCTGCATTAACTATCAATTGATTTTGACTCTTTTTATCATTGACCTTGAATTTGTATGGGACTTTGCTGTTACTCTTATTTGTTGTGTCTAAGATACTTGTGTACTTGAGTTTTCTCATTGAAATTAACTTGAATTCTATTTTATTTAGTGTGTGACATAGTTTAGTGAAGGAATATAACCTTTTTAACATAATTGATTCATGTAAAGTTGGTAGAAAACTTTATTTGAAGAGATATTTAACTCTTTATCAGATATTGGGCTAGTCATCTTAGCCAAACTAGTCTTATATGGAATAACATAATCTATGAGATCTCATTTAACCTTTTTTGTGTTGTACAACTTGGGCATATGAAACCTTATCACCAATGTCAATGATGAAATAAGCTAAGAACATGTTGGCTAAACGATTGAATGCATTAATTAAATGATTCAATAGACTATAAAACCATTTTAAAGCATAATACTTTAGGCTCCATGGAAATAACCTGGTAAGTAGCCAGTCATTTGGCACATAGTCCAAAAATGATGCATTAAAATCTCTCAAATGTGTCTCTAGATCACCCTTGTCATCATATAGAGTAAGCTTAGGTTGAATAAAACCTTATGACAAGGGTGTTTAAGCAATGTGACATGCCAATAGTGTATTCAATAGAGAAAAAGAAGCCAAAGCCTGTGTAGGTCTAGAGGCACTTTGCTCAAGATGTAACACCTTGAATTAAAGATATTTTATCTCTTGCACAAGGTATTCCACATCAGGACACAAAGATGTACTAGTTGTAGCTAGTGGCATAGAGGAAAATCTGACTACTATAGGGGGTTGTTGAGACATAGTTACCCTTGTAGTATCATTTGCAACTCATTTCTTTTTGGTTTGAGAAGATTAACCATTATTAACTCTTTGTTATTTTTATTGTATTATTTTAAGCATGTCATCTTGCATGTCAAGGTGTTTAGTTAAGAGTTATTGAAGTTCCCTTTTATCAGTTTCATCAAAACTAGTGTATTGGGCCATTGTTAATGTAGTAAAACAAATTGAAATTTGGTTGAATTTTTTGTAATAATTTGTACAAGAAAAGTGCCAAAAAATGAAAGTAATAAATATAGGAAATGTAATGTCATAAAAATAATTAACTAGAAATTGTAGAAAAAGGATAGGAAATTCACAAACATGTAAGGTGATACCTTAAGAAGTAATGGATCTAGTATATGAAACTAGGTTTTGAAAGATAAATATTTTGAAAAATTAATATGAAATTTAAAGTGAATTTTTGAGGAAAATATACAAGTAATAAATCAATAATTTTATTGGAATTTTTTTAATTTAAAGATACCTAGTAGATGAAAATAGGTGAATAGGGGTTTTGTCATAGAGATTAGAGCTTTTAATGATAAAAAAGGAGCATTCAAAGCACCAAAAACAACAACCAAACATCAAACAAGTTAGAATAGACCAGGTAGACAATGAAAATATTAGAATAGTTACCAAATTTGGCCAAATACAATAGTGTTGAGATTGTAATATAGCACCATTTCTATTACTATCCATTTTTGGTGCTCGTATCCAAATAGTATAAAAACTAGACTTTTCAGAAGTAGGTAGAAAAGTAAGTTTAGCTATAGTTTTACATAGTCAGACATATTTAGAATCAATAGTTTCTAGCATACTTTTGCTTAGAGAATCTAGATATAGGGGGAATTATTCATGGCATGATGGTTCTCACTTCCACTTTTAGATATGATAGTTGGTATAAATTCTATATTAGAATCCATGTTTTAGATACAATTATTGGGGGAAATGTGCATGGCACATTTGTTTTATTTTATTTTCAAGTTTAGTATTACGAAGCATTCTCAAAAATTGCATGCCTTATTCCACCTACACATCAATAATAATCTGACTTCTTAAACTAATATATGAAATGAAATCACTTAAGCTCAAATCACAACATATATTAGGAAAACTTCAAAGGAAGATAATAAATAATGAAAATAGTAACCCTATTTAATTTAAATATTTACTCCTTTAAGTGAATAATTGATGCACATTTATAAATGCTGAGCAAATAAAATGAAACAAACTAGGGAACCTTCAATTAACCTAGCATATGCTCAAGTTAACAATTTTTCATTCAAAAGGTACATGCCAAGAATTCAAAATAACCATTCAAATCTAAGATTCAGAACCAACAATTGAGAGAGAAACCATATAGAAAATGATGCAAACAAATTGGGACAATCTTTTTAGAATTCTTTGCTTGCATTAATAGCTCAAAAGTATACAAGTTTTGGCTCAAAACTCCCTCCCCTACTTATAATAGACAATACTCATTTTATAAAAATAAAGAAGTATGTCAGTCAACTGCATTAACTTATAGGTGTACAAATGTAGAGGACAATTGTCCTTTCTATAAAGTTTCTAGAATACACTAGAATTTCCAAGATGGACTAACCTATATGAAAATGTGATAACAAAATGCACATGCATTTACAAAAGAATATTCCATTTTCAAAATTTATAATTCTTCAATAAAATAGAATATTCTTAACTGGTGGACCATATGATGATGAAGTCCCTTGGTTCTACTAAAGTAGCCTAACTACCTTTTGATGTTTCTCATCAATAAGTCTAAAATTAATGTAAATTTAAATGAAGACTTCATCCTCTTACTCAGCTAAGTCTTCAAGGTCACTGTTATTTCTCTCTAAGGCCTCCTTAATGCTCCTTTCCTCAGCTATCTTTTCTTCTACCATTAGGATCATGTCCATGATCCTACTGTTGTCATTCCTAGACCTACGTTGATTCTTTCTCTTTACTTCTTGCATGACCAAAGTGGTCCTATGCTTGAATTAATCATCTATAATGATGCCCATGGAGCTAATTGTTATAGGTTTGGAAATCATGGTCTTAAGTAATTATTCTATTATATCTAGTAGCTCTTTATCATCCCTAAGGAGTCTTTCCAAGATCTTGGACCATAACTCAATCCATGAATTTTATCTATGATCAATCCCATGACTATGTTGAGATGGGCTAGGCTGATGGTCTTAAAAATTGGGATTTTATCCCCAATCAAGATTATAATAAATCTTTCATCTTATCTTTTGATTTCTACCACTGAGTAAACAAACCGTAGCTACTACATCTTACTAACCCAATACACATTGCCTTTCTTTTTTTATCTTTAGAAAATAAAACATGTTATAAAAGGATGCCTCAAAAAATCTCTATCATAGTATCTAGGATAGATAAAATAAGCTACCTTTCTATATTTTCCTTTTGCTTCTTTAGATTCTCTATTTGTTATTTCATACCCTTGATGCTAGTTTGTAGTTGGGTTGATTTAGATTGGGCCAATTGAAGTATATATTATTCAAAGATGGGGTCTTGACATATATTCTAACCTTCCACTAGGATTAAACCAACAAAAGGTTCCACTTTTAAAAATATGAATTCATCACCAACAACCATGGTTATTTTTGTCGCTCTCTCAAACCCTATAGTTTTTGAATTGAATTGGACTCCAACTAATGATTGGTTTATTGGAGGAGGCTCTGGAGTCTCTATTTTGGTACCACTTGACTCCCTAAGGATAGTCATATTTCTTTGTTTCTCCTCATTTTGGAAGGAAACTATCCATGGCTTGATCTCAACATGGATAGTTACATTCACTAATTTGGTCAAGGTCCAAGAGTGTTGTAGATTAGGAATATTTTGTATCTTGTCATAGATGAAACATTCAAGAATGGTTGGTCCTTTTAACACATTTTCTTCACTAGAGATATTGACATCACTTAAAGGGTGAGTGAAGGTCAGTTTGGGTCCCTTTGTTCCTACTGGAACCAATGCAAGTTCATCCTTTCTCTTTTATTGGGGAACAATTGAAACTAATCTCAAGGCTAATTCCTTCCCATTTTCTATCTTTCCCTCCTCAACTTGGGGTTGAGGTTTTTCCATTTTCATTTCTTCTTCATTAGACTGATAAGTAGTGGACAACATCTATAATGCATCTTCCACTGTCTCACCCTAGTTCAATTCCACCACATCAATGTACTCAATTAGAGATCCTAGTTTATTAGGCTAGGCTGAAGATGATGTCCCCTCCCTAGGTCTCCTTTCTTTAGGCCTCTATTAATATTTTTATTTAGACTTTGAGGTTTATATTTGTGATTGTGGCTACATGGGAGGAAGTTGAGAGGATGGACCTCTTAGCAAGTGGTATTTCCTTGGACCAAATTTCCAAATACCATCACTACCTCATTGGTCCCTCATCAATCTGGCTTCTAGATTGTTTCCACATTTCTTTAACCTATCTAATACTATTGTGAAGGATGAAACCTTGGTGAAAATTGAGTCATGGACTCCTAGCCAATGCTCATAGGTCAAATTTATTTATTTGGTCTTCAAATGTTTCCCAACTCTATCATTGGGGTCCCACTCTCTCAATTCATTATGTTGTAACTTGAAAGATGCTCTATGTCTAACAACATATTTAATGTTATCCTAATGCTAGAAGATTGTTCTACCAATAGCCAAAGGTGGATGATGTAAAAGTCCTTTCCTTTTTCTTCTACAAAGCCCATTTATACCATTGCATATTTGGAATGCCACTTCCTACTCAGCCAATTTGTTCAGAACATAAACTGGTAGTCTAAGTGGAGTACACTATGTTCCCTCAATCCTAATGATCGTGTAGTCTAGATAAAACTAGATGTCCCCAATGGACTCAATGGAATTCTTTACAATGGACTAACTCTTGGCATTAGGTTTCCTATTATAGCCTCATATAAGGCAAGATAATGTAATCACATATAAACTAAATATGGTCTTTATAATTGAAGATATGTAATTTTGAATAGAATCATGACACTGTACATGTTCTTTCAGGTGACCATCCTCTAAAGTTGGGGATCTCAATTATGGAAAGAAAGGTATCTAGGAGATAAGACATCATGTAGAAGCTTTTCCTAGACCATTTTTTGGTTGTGAATATCTACCTACATAGACACGAGATGATAACTTAACCAATGGGAGGGGTGATCTATTTCTCAATCATAAAGTATACGAGGGGTACCCACATACTATCAACATAGGTGGTAGTGGGGTTTCCACATAAATTATTTATCAAGGTGATTATCATCCTAATTCTAGGTTAGAATTGGCTAATGGGAATGTTTCCACTAAGGTCAGAATTCACATGGTTTACAAAATAAAACCATGGGACTAGGATGGAATTTAGTTCATTTTTCTTAGCCCATTCATTAAGTGTAGTTATATCTACTCAGGGCTTCGATACCTTATAATATCTTTCAAAATCAATGGGAAACACATAGGCAAGGTATTATCGAGTATGCTCATTGATCAACATACCTTTTTTAAGTTTACATTCTTTAAAAATAGGGAGGAAGACATCTATATAATGAAGTACCTATAGTTTTTCTATTGCATGGTGAAGGATTGCCATCTATGCTAAAACTAGGTATTAATATCTTGTCTTTAAGGATGAAATATTCTCATCCTCCTTTGCCATGGGATAAAATTATTCAATTATCCAAAAGATCTTGGAGTAATTATTGTCTCAATTTTCAATGCCACATCATTAAATACTATGTCCTTAAAGATCCTTCCTTCTGAATTTATGGTTAAGTAGAGTTCTGTGTCATCTCTATATTGCTTCCATGCCACCATGACTATGAAATTTATTAAAATTCTCACTAGTGGTCCATATTTTAACTCTAGATTAGTTTTCACTTGCTTGAATAGGAATTAGACTCTCTCAAGCTTTGTTATGATCAATTTGTGATTAAATTAGGGTTTTATAGATGCTTAGGTTTCTTTTGTAGGTCACTTTAAGCTTTAATGGTGATAAATTTTTAACTTGAGTGAATTCATGCCTTGGATTTGATTTTAACCTTAGAATTTATACCTTTTCTTTTCCACACCCACAAAATCTCTAGTTTTGTCACTTTATACCCATGTGGCATCATCATGGCAATTTTTGTGTCATTTTATCCATTAATATTAAAACAATAATCATTGCCTTTTGAAAATTGTACATGGTCTCACTCCATTAGATCATATTTATGTAGATCAATGGAAGACATTAATCTTGATCATATGAGTTACACATAATTGGTCATTTTTTAAACTAGGCCCCATGGTTATGCCACTTGGTAGTCTTACGAGGCTTCTTGAGCTCTACAGCTTATCAACTTTATCAGCTATTGTGCATTCACCATGTGGAAGTCCTGTGGGTCATTGGAGGTTCAATTGAATAGTTCATAAAGGTCTTTCTCCATTTTATCATGTTTCTATGATCTCACATGAGCCATAGACCTATAAAGTTGCATGATGTTTATGTTAGCATCATGACATATAAGAAATTAGAATAAAGAATTTAGATTATGTTTTATATCATATTAATAAACATGATATAAACTTTAGGATAAAGTGTTTAAGCTAAGTTTAGATCATGATCAAAAGGGACCTTAATACTAAAGGACTGAGTAAAATGTCTTTTAACCTAAGGTTTTATTGTATTGAATAAATATGATAAAACTTTATTTTTAAAGGTTCTAAGCTAACTTTTACGTATTGGGACCTTGTATTATTTAGGCTAAGTCAATAGAGTAGACCCAAACAAGATCATTGGATATATGGGGACCTAGCATAATATGTTAGATCAAAGTTTAGTCAAATGTTTAGAAACACAACCATACTTTGGAATAAAATTTGAGCTAAGATTTTGCTATTTTATAATTTCTCCCACACAATTTGAACTTGGTATATGATGGGATAAAGGCTAAATGAAAGGCAAATTTTATCATTGAAGAAAAAACTCTAAACATGTATATTATCCAAATGGGTCTCCATTTATCCTACAACATGAAGACAAACATGTTTAGTTATCCAAATGAGAATGGTTCATGAGATTGAATTTGATGGTCTCATAGATGTCAATGATAGCCTTGTGGACACCAATTAATGGTCATGAGAACATCAAATTTAATTTATAATTATTCATGGGGTTTAAAATTTAATGGTCCCATAGATGTCAATGTTGGCCTTGTGGATGTCAATTGATGAGTGTGAGGATGTCAATTTTAAGCTCGTATAATTAAACATAGGGAATAAAATTTGATAGCCTCAAGGACATCAATGATGTCCTCATGGACGTCAATTGATGGGCATGAAAACATCAAATTTAAGTCTTATGAATAATAGGTCCCACATGAATTTTGAATTGAAACACATCATTTAATTGATTTTTTATGAGTAATAATGGATTGTTGATTATGATTTGTGTGATCAAGTGAGATTAATTCCATGGATCAAAGTCTTTGATTTATTGGGTTTACCTCACTCCATTCAATCAATTTTGTATGAATAGTCATGGGCCATCAATATTTTAAACATGTACATGGTTTAATTTAGGATCAAATACATAAAGGGACTTAAGTTAAAGTCTTTGGACTAAGGTCTCATTCATGTTAATAAACATGAATGGGGCCTTAGGACTAAGACATTAGTCTAAGTTTATAACAAGGGGGACCGTGAATAATAAAGTTCAGACTAAGCTAAAAACATAATAAAAAGACCCTACAAAAATTTAGACCGTATTAAAATAAAGGGAAATAAAGGGGCCTAGGACATAAAGGGGGCCAAGCTTATAATTTTTATGCTAATGTTTGGTTGTGTTGAAAAACATGATGAAGCCTCAGTGTAAATATTAATCTTAATTCCTTAACATTTTAAAAGTGTTCTTGCCAATTTTTCTATGACTAATTTTGAATTTAAATCAAAGGGTCTAAGCTAGGGTTTTTGAATGAGGGTTTTAGTAATATTGAAAATAGATTTAACTTGTATTTCTATAGGCCAAATTCTATTAAAACATTAGATTAAGATAAAATCATTAAAATTATGAAACCCAGATATTGTCTACCTCTAATAGACATCTGTTAGACCTATAACCTAGAACAAGAAGGCTTAAAGTTGGCAAACTTTAGACAAGGTTAAACTAGATCCATGAATAGGAAAATGAACTAGAACACAGTGCGGATGATTTTAAAATACAAATGATGTGAAAATATATTAGTGACACTTTGATCAAGTGAATTTTTAATTTTAAGGTATAAATTGTACAATTTAACACATGGGTCCCTAATTTTTATAAATAGGGGGTATGTTGACCTCAATAGAAGGAATTGGGGGTTTTTAAGGAATAGGTTAAAGACTATATTTCCACTTTTTTCCTTACCTTTATGCATGGTTTATAAGTGATTTGTACTTCTTGATAATTTTGTCCACAAGTGTTCTCAGTCCTACATGGGCCATGAGCATGATCTCTTCTCTTTGTTAGAATTTGAGGTTGTTATGAATAAATTCTCATGAGGAATGTGACAATTATCTTTTTCATATACCTTTTGACTATAATCCAAACTCAATCTCCCTTTAAACATGAAATATGTCCTCAGACTATAGTCAGAGGCCTGTACACTAGTTTTAGGCCTAATAAGCCTAAATAGGCCATTGGGTCTTTTCTTGTTTTCAAGACTGAACTTCTTCAATGAAAACATAGAGAATATTTTGAAAAACCTATTTTATTTTATTAACTTCTCCCCCTTTTTGGCCTCTCACATGCCTATATTCCTAATAAGACTAATTAGGCATATTGTCTTTGCATATTTGGAGGCAAGGTTGAAGGCTCTTGATTAGTTTTATAGATACTCATTAGGTCTATGTATGCATATTGAATTTTTTTGAGTGATGAATAATATGAATTAGGATCCCTTCACTTAGGTTGACCTATTAGTCTCTACCTAGTACACTTCACACCCAGTCACCTTATCTTCTCATACAAACCTATAGGAGGTAGCTTGAGATTCTTGATTGTGTATGATAAATGAGTCTAATTTTTGTAAGTGTTTATGACCTTAAATGGAGTCTTTTTTATTATTATATGTTGGTAAAAAGTGTTTCCTTATTTATACACAATCTTCTCTAAGTCTCTTAGTTCATCAAGAATGGTCTTGATCAACTTTCCAATCCTCACATTACTTATAGTCCACTAAATGCTTTAAACCTATTGCTATGATAATTAGATTTGAATAGTAACTTATAATTTTCATCTTCCTTTCTCTGAGTGGGATGAGTCTTTGAAGAGGTTTATTATCTTTAAACTAGTCTTATCTCTCCAAACCCCAAACTTGCCTACTAGACTACCTTGAGCTTTACTAAACTTCCTGTGCATGGTTGAGTGCATGTTGCCTTCTTAGAGTTCCCTTGATGTTAAGTTTATTAAGGAAAATTTTCCAATTTTTAATTCATATTAATTGTTAGTAAGGATCAATCCCTATTAATATTATTTGAAAATCACAACTCTCAAGGCTCTAAAACTCTCTTTGAGACCCTACAAGGTAGTCAAGTCTCTTAAGTAGGTCTGCCCAACTATTTTGATGCTTCTTTTACCTTACATAGCCCAATAATTATCTCAACCTAACCATAGGTTTTACATATCCCATTTATCCTTCCAAAATATTTTTTGACTCCTAAGCACCTAACCCCATGTCATAGCTCATTTGTCTGACTACCAATAAACTTTTATCTCCTTAATGTACATGTATATGCCTATATGATCCCAAGGCTTATTTTGGTTGGATTTTGTCAATATGACTCCTTACGATTAGCTTCTTGAAGAGGTCAATAGAGATAACACCTTAATCTTCATATAACTATTCTTTGAGGTCCCCTGACAACAAATCAACTTTCCATTTAGATCTATATGGTCTAATCTAGGTTAGACAATCCTAAGAGTGAAATCTAGGATTAGACCACATTTGAGTCCCACAAGAGCTAATTCATGTTAATTAGGATGAAAATTATGATCGTGGGTGGAAAAAGCATCCTAAGGTTTGTCCATTATATGTTTTTGGACTCTTGAAACCTCCCAAACATTTAGATAATTCACAACCATTTGTATATTTGTGTTTGCCACCTTCTCTCTCATGAACATGCTATAATGAGTTAATTTTAAAGACCATTCTAACTATTGGATGAAAATTTGAAGAATATAAAGGAGAGTGGGATTTACATGATTAAGAGGAAGCACTAAGAACCATGCCACATAAAATGGCTTCAATGGTTTGGACCTAAAACTCATCAAAATCTTGCTACCACGTTCTTGTAGATTGACCAACATGAAGTTTTCTTGTCCCTTGATGGCTCATATGTGTGAGATGAGTTTTGAAAATGGTGTATAATGTTTTGAAGACCCCTTATAAACTATTAAAACTTTTTTTTCTTTCATCATGCTTCAGGAAGGATAAAATGAATCAAACTTGTACCCTACTTGGATGAGGAAAATACAGTGAGTGCCTCACCTTGTTAATAATTGTTAATAATGTATGGGAAGACAATATAAGAACAAATTCCAAAAAATCGAATCTATGTAGGTTCCTATTATGCTTATTTTTCATACCCCTCAATTTTTTTAGAAAACTAATACATTTTATTCCATAGAAATGACTCAGTCATAAAGTTAAAAACTATGTCAGGGATGGAATTAACTAGTAGTATATTTGGGATGCATATTTTAAATTATGAATTGATCATGATTGGTTTATGAATTCATGTTTATATTTTAAGTGGTTTCAAAAATCATAATGGATAAATGAATAAAATATGCCTATATATATATCATTGAGAATATTTTTGATCAATTATTATACTTTTTAGTTCATAATCAAATCATATTCCACTCTGAATTAGGATACTTTTGCTAGTTAAAAGCATTATCATGACAATTTATGGATTTGGTTTGCAATTTTAACAAATAGAGTAGTTTGTGGTGATTGTTTGGTTTTCATTGTTAATGTGAAGTTTGGTTTGAAATAAATCAGAATGATATTTGAATCAACTATAATGATTTCCCTCCCAATCATTTTCCAAATTGTGAGTAAACAAATGGATTGGTCATAATTATCATATTTTAGGGAGACAATGAATTTTATTATTCGATTTAATATGAACTCATTTTGAAAATTGAATATGGTCATTGTTATGAATTTATTGATTCATGTATTACATGCATATATAATTCAATTTGAAATACATTGACATGATTTTATGTTGGTTTGAAATTCTCATCATAATTTCTAAAATAATGATCAATAGGAAAACTTATGAATTAAGTTTTTATGATATTAATTGAGGTATGATATAAGTTGTTCATTTTTAAGGTTCAAATTGTGTCCTAAGGTTTCATAGTCATGAGGATCCTAACCTAATGTCATTAGTCTAAATTTTTGAGAGATACCAATGAATTTATTAGGCCATGGTGATTTTTAAAAAGTTTTAAACCTAAGTCTATAAAATGGGATTTTGAAAGTATTAGGATTTTTTTGTAATACCCAAGCCTAGGTCTTAAGGTATATGGTTTTTTCAAAATACAAGTATTTAAATTAATGTGATTATGTTTCAAGGCTTATACATGGTGAGTTGGAATTATATTCAGTAGAGAATTTGATAATTTTGTGGTAGGATGAGTTGGAAGACATCATGGTGATTGTAGACATCCAATTTGAAACACCATTTGTTTTGAAATTATCAATCTTACTCGAATTACACTCAAATGCACATTTTAGGTCAAAATCCATAAAATGCCCTATATGGTTTAAAATGATCACTTATAAGTGCCAGTTTAGGTCAAAATATCCCTAAATAAGGCAATGCATTTTATGGGATAGATAACTTTGATCAGATCATTTTGAGTCAAAATGACAATTTTGCTTTTTAGTTCTCTGGATCACTCTTTTCTTATAATTCATTGGTACACATCATGTACCTTTGTTATTTGGTGTTGGAAACATATTAAATGGAAATACAAATCCAATGCATCTAACATCACCTTCCAGTTCCTCTCCATTCAAATTATGACCTAGTAATATGACTTTTTGACCATTTTGATTAATTATGCACCAATTTCCAAAGAATTACACTAAACTTGATTAAACTTACTTAAGATAATTAATCTAATTTAGGAGATTAAGTAAGAATTCCATAGATATTTTAAAATATCTCATTATTAGAAATTGATTTTGAATATCTACATCACCTAGTGACATCATCTATGGGGTGGCATCCATCAAGAAATAAGTGCATAAAATATCAAGATTATGGGTCTCCCATGCCTAGTTAATTCCTCCCATCCCTCTTCAATGCCCCTTCTTCCAAGGTCATGATGAAGAAAATTGTATATTTAATTCTAAATATTAGGATTATCCATGGCCACACATCTCAATTTTGAAATGGATGGTCATGGTTGATCTTGACCAATCTCAAAAATCTATAATAAGAGAGGCCATGGACATGAATTTTAAGCTTGAGTATTGAAAATTTATAATGTTAATTTTTTTCCACAAGGCTTTGCATTTGATCATTGATTTTTTTTCCAAGCTTCATTGAGAGGCTAGTTTAGTGATTTGGAATTAAGAGCCTACGTTTTATGGAGTTTTATTGAGGCATTAAAGGAGCTTCCCACCATTTTTGATAAAGACAAATATGCTTGATCAAGGGAGAACATGTTTTTGAGCCATATGGGTATGGTGAATACATTTGGGAAGGTAATATGGTGTCTTTTTTCTTTCATTTATTTCTTGTTATCCTTTGTAATTCTCATAGCAATAGATAGGCTTGGTTAGTTAGTTCTCTATGCATGTTTCATTATTTATGGACTAATGCTTGACTAACTTGATTTGTAATCCTCTCTACATCTTAGCACACTTGATGGGACAAGATGCATCTAACACCTAAAGAAGATCACTTTTTAAATCTAAAATATCTATTTGGACCCTTAAAACTTGTGTAAATAGATTTTCTACCTTTATTTTTTTTATTTGCCATGATTTTATATAGTAACCAATGTCAGCAAGTAATACTGACATCAATTACCTAGCTTGACCAATGTCAGTTAGTAGAACCGACATTGATTAGATATTAGTTAGCCAAGGTAACCATTGTCAATTATAATAATCGATGTTAGTCACTATGTTTTTCTAAAAATATAGACCCAAGAGCTATTTTTTCTAAAGTTTATTGTTTCAAACCAAAAAGATCTTCAAAGCTAAAGGACATGCTAACATTTTTGATGTAAGACTAAGCTTTAAATTTGATGAAAACATGTTTAAATAACCTTTTGAATGCTTAAAAATAAATTAAGAACTTTATTTTGGTGTTTAAGAAATAATTTAGATGTTTTGGTGAATGTTTTTAAACTTTGTAACTAAGACTAAGGGGTCAAATGAACACCACCAAATATTTCATTTGGGCTTAAAATTGAACACACTTGTCAATTTTTATTTGCAATAGCTGTTTAATTAGGTTTTTTTTCATAAAAAGAGGAATGTTGCATGTATGATCTTCCATTTATCCCCTTTAAGGAACCCTTATAATCAAAAGCAACATTCCTATTTCAAATAGCCTAGTCCAAGGCTTAGAAAGAATGTCATCTAAATCACTCCCCAAAACTCACCAAAGTTTAAGTGGTCTTGAAAATAACCCTAAAGTATTTCTATTTTATGCTTTCTTTATTTTCATGTAAACTTGGATTATGAGGGGGATGTCATTACCTCTCGTGAGTTATTTAGGGAAGCTTTGACCTAGGGTTTCACCTCCTGATATTGACTTCATTTGAATCATTTAGAGTTGCACATGAGATGTATCTACATTTGAACTTCAAATTACACTGAGTGAATAACATGATGTAGTGGTTGTAAAAAGGACTAGACCTTTTTACAACTAGCCAATGCCATGGTCACCCAATTTCCATGATTGTCTTTTGCATCATTTGATGCGAAAGTCATTGTGTAATCGATTCCCCTAGAATGATTGAAACCTTGCTAGTTTAGTAGACCTCACTTTACCATACCTTATCAGTTTGGACTTAAGATGTTTAATTTTTTGTCATTAGCTTACTTGGTCTTTATTTATGTCTAAAACTACTTGTTAAATCAATGAACCTAACCAAATCACATTATCCTCAATTTTATTGAGCAAGGGAGCCGTTACACTGTCCAAATGGAAAATTCACCTTTCCCTTGTTCAAATTGTTATCATAAAGTTTGTGTCATGTCATCCACTTTGGCATAGTCATGCTTCCCAGTTGAGTCTAAATCTCTTACCCAATTTGTTTAAATCCTTCATTTATAATCCACATTCAAAATTGAACCTTTCTGAGTTCTAAGGGTTGGCGTGTCAAAGTGTGTTCACCATTTGTGCACTAAGCTTATTTTAACTTGGGTTCAATTTTCCATTTGGATTAAAGGTCATTTATTAAGACTCAAAATCACATCATCTTGGTGGACTCAAGTCATCTTACATATCGCTCACTCTTTGAGTCTTAGAACATATTTTATCCTACTAGAATCATGTGGTGACATTGTGCTGCCTATTTGGTCCTAGATTTTTACTTAGTAATTCATGTAAATTTTTACATCTTGAGTTTCTTAGTCCATTTTATCTTCTTCATAATTTGGATAGATTTCCTCTGAACTTCTAGGGTTAGCTTGTTAAAGTTGAAGCTAGCTTTTATAGTGTGGGTGTATCACAAAGATCTAGGCTTTGGTGTAATAGTTTTCACCTTGGGTCTTTGGGTTACCTTACTCTCTTTTGATCTATAGGATTTCAAATTTACCAAAGGTTGAGTAAACTTATGAACAAAAACTTCTAAATTGTGTGTGGTTTCAAACCACCCTCCCTTATAGTCTCATTGGTACCTTGGTTATTTATTTGAAAGAGAGCCAAAACATACTTTGATTGGTTGTCAAAGCATTGGTCTAAAGTTATTCAAACACACAAAGAAGCTCTTTTTAGACATGACTCAAAGGTTCACTCATAGTGGGGCCTCTTATGGTCTTAGTTATGAAGGTGAGAAATTTTATGATGGTCAAGATAACCCTATTATTTTTAATGATATCCCCATAATAGTAGGATCCAAAGATGATTAAAATGGATATAAACCCTAATAAGATCAAGATGAATCCCTTCTTAGATTGATAAAGTCAAGTGCTAGAGTACATTCTAATTTTCCTATAGAATAACTACATACCTTAGTTATATAAGGAGAAAAATGATGGCAAGAGCAAGCTTTTACAAAAATGGACATACCTTCTTCCTCTAACAAAGGAAAGGAAATACAAATAGAGTCAAAACCCATAAATTTAGATCATCTAGCTAAGATCAAGATAATAAGTCAATGATATGGAGATCAACTTGTCATAGACTTATTTGACTCCCTAGTTGACACTTCATTCATAATAATGCTTTGAAAGAACAAGAAAATGTGATTGAAATTACATAACAAATATTGGATGAGGACATTACCATAGTGGATCAAGGGAATCTAAATGATTAGTTAAAGTTACAAGAGACCTTACAAAGTGTTCCATTTGACATGAAAAATATGTTTTTCAATCATCAATAACCTCTTGTTACTTTACAAACTTAGAAACCCAAACATTTAGTTCAAATTGAGGAAATCCCTCAAGATAATTTGTGTAGTTCTTTTCAACCAATGCAAATATTTGTAAATAAAAATAGAAATTTCTAAAATCAACAAAGTGCAAAGTAGCCAAATTCAAGAAATGTTTTACAATCTAAGAATCAATGGCCTATGTTCTCAACTCAAGTAGCAAATCAAAACCAAATCATGGATTGAAA
Source organism: Torreya grandis (assembly GCA_037957365.1). Lineage (NCBI taxonomy): Eukaryota > Viridiplantae > Streptophyta > Pinopsida > Cupressales > Taxaceae > Torreya > Torreya grandis. The sequence continues at coordinate 982,050 of JARHVA010004546.1, read as the reverse complement.
GGTATACAATCCTTATGGATCCACACAAAACTAGGGGTACATTCCACCCCAATAGGAACAAAAGTAGTGGCACATTTCACCCAAACAACAACAAAACTAGGGGCACATTCCACCCCAATAACAACAATATTAGGGGCACATTCCACCCCAATAATAACAAAACTAGGGGCACATTCCACTCTAATAGAAATGAAACTAGGGGCAAATTCCACCCCAACATCAATGAAACTAGGGGCACATTCCACCCCAATAACATCTTATCCAATCTACAAATGCACCAAACATATCAGAATGGAATTCTATGAAGGAAATTGTCTAAAGATTGGAGATGAATAATAGAGTCAAAAAGTACAAATTTGATGAGATATGACCATATACATTTGACTTATCTATTCTATAAAACACATTTCCACCTCATTTTGAGGCACCCAAATTTGATAAATATAAAGGGAAAGGAGATACACGTGAACACATATAATCATTCTTCATCTTGTGCCAAGAGGCTGATTATAATAACAAGTACTTACTATGACTATTTCTACAAAGTATAGTAGGACAAGCTCTTGATTGGCTACTTAAACTACCTAAGGGATCAGTTGCATATTGGAATGAATTAAAAAATAGGTTCATTAACCACTTCTCATATAACATAGAACATGAATTAACCATTTTTGACTTATGCAAAACCAAGCAGTGTGATGGTGAAACTTTTGCTACATATCTACAAAGGTGGAGAGCATTAACAAGCTACTTTCAACATAATTTTATAGATAAATAGTTGGTTGATATCTTTGCATATAATTTTCATCCTAAAGTTGTGCATAATATATGTTTATCTTGTGCTAACTCATTTGAAGAAATTATTGACAAAGGAGTGTAGATTGAAAAGGCCCTTATTGATAAAGGCCTTGTAAGCTTTTTGAGTAAGGATAAGAGTCTAATCATACTAAATCACTAGCTCAAATAGTTGTGTAGGATAATCCTAAGGGTTTACAAAAAATAAAAACATGGTTGGAAATGGGGTGATAGAAACAAGACATATACAAATGGTATAGGCTATGCCTCCTCCAAATGTACACTTAACTCCCTCAAATCCACTACCTAATTTGTAGAGACAACCTCCATGAAGGACATTTTATAATAATTTTTACATTCTTTATAAAGTTATGAGAATCAATTGAAATAGTGTTATAAAATCTCATTGTATCTAATTTAATTATATGGCCAGTATCAAGGCCATTTCCTTAAGATCAGCCAAAACTAGACTGGTATGAGAAGAAAAAATGGTATAACTTTCATCATGTTATGGGTCACTATGCATATCATTTTATTTAATTATGATATATTATTAAGGACTTTATTGTAAATGGTGAATTGGAAATTAATTTGGCCCCTAATTAGGACACAAATTAGGATATGGGAATCTATAAAGACAACTTTCCTTGACATGATCCACCACCACTAAGAAATAATCAAAATGGTCAAAATCAAGGACAAAGGTAGAATCAGAATAAACAATAATGTCAAAATCATAATGATCATAACCAAGATCATGATTCATAGACTAATAATGTGGCTTATAATAATGTACCTTATGACTATGATAACATTGTGGGATATATTTTTACAACCCGTATTGCCACTTTTACTACAAAACCATGTGGCCAATCTTGTGTTCCTTGCAACATGGGACCCATAATTATAGGGTCAGCACCATCTCCCCTAGTAATACCACGTTGGGTTCACATCATCATGTTGTTACTCTATTTTCATAGGTTACTAATCCTAAACAATAGTACCTCTCTTCTAATTATAATAACTCCTTGCCACCTCTAGGTTGTGCAGTCACAACTAGACATCCATGGGTTACCATTCAAGGCCCTTCACCCACTTCTTTCCATAAACCCAATGAGAACATTGTGCCAATAGTTATAAAGCCAAATATTTTCCCAACAAAGACTAAAGTAGTTCAATCTACAATTCAAAGGCCGTATAGTCTAATGAATCAATTAGATAAATATCCTACATAAATTTCCATATTAGAACTCTTGTGGAAATATGATGTCCATAGAACCATCTTCAACAATATTTTACAAGAGTCTATTGTGCCTAATGATATAAACCTTTATTAGTTCTAAAATCTAGTTAGACACTTGTCTTCATTTTGATGAATCACATTTGATCAAAAGGACATGTCCACCCTTGGCCCAAACCACAATAACCCACTATACATTGAGATAATCATTATGGATCACAAGATCAAGTGGGGTATTATAGAATATATTGAGGGATGAACATCATATCTATTAAATTAGTGTGATGATTTGGCTACATGGATAATGAAATTCAACTAGAAACTATTATAATCAAGGCTTATGACAATGGGGGGAGAGAGAGAGAGAGAGAGAGAGAGAGAGAGAGAGAGAGAGAGAGAGAGAGAGAGAGAGAGAGAGAGAGAGAGAGAGAGAGAGAGAGAGAGAGAGAGAGAGAGAGAGAGAGAGAGAGAGAGGAGAGAGAGAGAGAGAGAGAGAGAGTCATTTGGTACAAGTTTGTTGCCAATCATGGTTGGGTCTATTTATCATCATATATTATTCCATACTGTGGATATTGAGATTCCTTATAACATACTTCTTGGTCATCCTTGGATCCATGAAGTACAAGTAGTTTCATCTACTCTTAACCAATGTCTTAAGTTTCCCCATGATGGGATTGAGGTTACTATTCCTACTGATTAGTAGCCATATCAATACTACAAACATCTTGAAGTAGAGTTTCATAATTATAAATATTGCCTAGGTTATAAATTCATTACACATAAGAATAAAGCCATAATTTCTCATCCATCTCCATCTAATTATATAGACCCTGGTGATCTAGCCTCCACTTTGACTGATCCATTTCCTATAGCTCTGGTTAAACAAGTTATTATTAAAGATGTAAGAATTTACACATACCATCTAAAGGATGTCCTCCATATTACAAAATTACCAATATCCCCTAGAATATTTGGTAAGCCTAAAACATCCTAGACTCCTAACAGACCTGATCAGATTTGGCAACTAAAGAAGAAGAAACCAAAACCTCATATGGATTTTGTACCTCCAATTGCACCAAAGAAAGATCGAGAGGATTTTACTAAGGGAGATTGGTTATATTCTAAAGGCCTTACTGATTATTTTTAGAATCTAAAGTATCTTATCCCTAACAGTATAATGGATCATCTTGACTATATAGGGAAAGGCCTTGGCCCATAAGTGCAAGGAGTTTTAGAGCCCTTATCAACTGGAGTTATCAATTGGAATCACCATCTCAAATTTAAACCACCAAAGGATGACCTCATAACATTTGGTAGTGAATATTCTGAAGTAACTAGTAATGAGACTCCTAACAGTGACATGATGTCCCATTATAGACTTTTCAATGAGCTTTTCAATTAAGATTTATTTGATTAAAGTGCCATATTGACCATAACACCTATTGAAGCTTCCCATCCTAAAGCAAAAATCCATCCTATTAGAGCTTCCTATCCTAAATTAAAAACCCATCCTAGTAGTGCTTCCCTTACTAAATTAGGACATTATATCTTTAACATTAGTGCTTCTCATCCTAAAACAAACCCTCACTGTAACATATGCCTTTGTCATCCTAAACTCACAGATTGGGATCTAAAAAATTTGGTCATATTCCTTGATGAGTTACAAAATGAAGAATCAATTGTAGAATATATGGGCTTATGAGATGCATTCCCCATTGGTGATCATAAGTAAGGTTTTGATTTTTCATTGAATTCTTCTACCTAATTTAGAGAGCAGACAAACTTTTTTGGTCATAATAAAGAACAAACATTTAGATCTTCAAGTGAAAACCACTTTGAGGCACTTGTTGATCATTGAAAAAGTAAAGAAAAAGACAAGCCTTTAAGTGAAAACCTATTTTTGGTGCTCCCAGGAAGGAAAGTTTACTCATCCCCTTAGGACATAGAAAGTCCATCTAGCCCAAGTTTCGTAGCTAGTACAAGTATCTCTTCAAAACAACATCAAATATTTTAGCATCTTGCTCTTGAGTTTCTAGAGGTTTTTGCCAATTGGCCTTTACCCAGGAAGGCAAATTTTGATTCTTCATATTATCTAGATCTTTGGGAGGAATAACAAGAAGATATAGCAGAAGAAGATGATCATGACCATACATGTCTACAATTCTAGAAGATAAATCCGCACTCCTTATGTAGAGCACAATAGAAGTGAATTTGGGAACCCATGAGGATCCTAAAAATGTTTATCTTGGAGCTTCCCATACTGAAGTAGAATGTGAGCATATTATATCCATTCTTAAGGATTATATAGACATCTTTTCATGGGCATACTCTGGCATGCTAGGTTTGAACCTAGATTTAGTTTTGCATCATCTTATGGTTCACCCTGATGCTAAACTAGTCAAGTAAAAGTTGAGAAAGATGCATCCATGCATCACCCTTTTAGTTAAGGCTGAGTAGGAAAAGTTGTTAGGAACCAATTTTATCATACCATTAGACTAATCTAAATGGCTTTCTAACATAGTGCGAGTAAGTAAAAAGTCACTAGGCATACATGTTTGTATTGATTTTCATGATATTAACAAAGAATGCCCCAAATATGATTTTCCTGTGCTCAACATTGACATGATTTTCAACTCAACTATTGGGTACGAGATATTATCTTTAATGGATGGATTTTTTGGTTATAATTAGATCAAGATATCCCCTGAAGATCAACATAAGACCATGTTCACCACTTGATGGGGGACTTTATGTTACCAAGTCATGCCATTTGGTTTGAAGAATGTTGAGCCACATATCATCATGAAATGACTATCCTCTTCCATGACATGATGCATGACATTATCAAGGACTATGTTGATGATATACTAGCAAAATCAAGAATAAGAGCTAGACACCTTGACATTCTATGAAGAATATTTGAGAGGCTTCTTGCATATAAATTTTGCTTGAATCCTAAGAAATGTGTCTTTGGAGTCACATCAACAAAATTTATAGGGTTCATTATATCACAATGAAGGATTGAAGTCAACCCTACAAAGGTCACCACTATTATGGAAATGCCTCCACCAAATAATCTTAAATAGTTGTGAGGTCTACAAGGAAAGGTCTAGTCTATACCTAAGTTCATTTCTCAATTGATAGATAAGTGCCACCCATTTACCCATCTCTTAAAGAAAGAGGTAACATTATATTGGGATGAAGATTGTTAGATAGCATGTGTAAATCTTAAAACATACTTGGCCAATCCACTAGTCTTATAACCTCCAACACAAGGAAAGTCACTACTTCTTTATATATCAGCCATGAAACATGCACTGGGGGCACTTTTGGCTTAGCATGATGATCATGGTAAGGAACACACTATTTATTATTTAAGCTACACATTGGTAACCTATGAACATAATTATATGCCTATTGAGAAGGAATGCTTAGATATGGTGTTTTCCACTCAAAAATTGTGACATTATATGCTAAATAACAAAACTATTGTTATTACCAAGGTAGATGCTCTCAAGTTCCTCTTATCTAAAGCAACTCTTCAAGGATGCATGGCTAAATGGATTATGCTCCTCAATGAGTTTGATATTAAGTACCAAAATTAAAAGGAAATAAAAGGACAAGTTCTTGTAGACCAACTTACAGAAGCTCCTATTACGACCACTCAACCTAAGAACTTTGACCTTCTAGATGATTATATCATGATGATAGAACAATCATGACAAGAACCTGAATAGTGGATTCTCTAATTTGATGGATCCTTCACATCTTGAGAGTTTGGAGTAGGAATATTTTTGATCATGCCATAGGGGGATTTGATCCCCAAAGCATTCCATATACAATTTTAGTATGCAAATAATATGGATAAATATTAGGCATTAGTTGCAAGGCTCCATCTTTCCATAGTGTGGGATATTCAAAGCTTAAAAGTCTATAGAGATTTGTAGCTAATCATCAATTAGAAAACTAACTAGTATTAAACAAAGGATGATAAGCTTGTTCCTTACAAGCATATTATTGATAACCTCAAAACACATTTTAAATCTCTATAGTTTGAGCAAGTTCTATGAGTCAAAAATAGATGTACTGATGCCATGGACACAATTAGTTCCATGATTCAAATGCATGATAGTACTAAAGAGTATCAGTTCATGATTGAAAATCTTATTTAGCTAACACATATTCTATCATATTTAGAAAGGATATGCACTATTACTAATCCTAATTCCTCACCTGAGCTACCATGGTACCAAGATTTTTATAATTATTTCTATAGTCATGTATTTCTTACCAACCTTTCCAAAAACCAACAAAAACTTTTCCTTCATCACTTAACATGTTATATCCTCCTTGGAAACATGATTTATCATAAAATATATGATGGAATGCCTCTTCATTATTTATATTTTAGAGAATCTAAGCTGGCACTAAAGGAGGTTCATGAAGGAATGTGTGGGGCCCATACCAATGGAGTAGTCCTAACAAAGAAACCTCTTAGAATATGTTATTATTGGCCCAAAATGGAGATAGATGCTTTTCATTATGTAAAGAGTGTGTTTCTTGTTAGAATCATGGCAACTTGATACATGCACCTTCCTTACCATTGCAACTAATTACAATACCATGTTGATTCTCAACATGGGGTCTTGATCTCATTAGGAAAATTAACCCAACAACTTCAGATGGCCATAAGCACATTTTGACTATAACTAAGTACTTTACCAAATGGATTGAGGCCATTCCTCTCACTTATGTTACTGGGAAACAAATGCCCAAATTTATTCATTACCATATCATCTCTCGATATGGCATCCTAGCTTGTATTATATCTGATAATGGTAGATCCTTTATGAACCAAGATGTGAGATCTCTTTATACAAAATTCAAGATCAAGCATAATAAATCCACTCCATATAACATATAACATAATGAACAAGATGAGGCATCAGATAAAACCATTCTATCCATCTTAAAAAATATTGTTAATGATGCTGGCCATAATTGGCACTTGTAACTCTTTCCTACCCTTTGGGCTTATAGAACCAATCATTGCACACCAACTAAAGCTAATCCATACTCCCTTGTTTTTGGCACTGAATCTATCATCCTGATCAAGATTGAGATCCCATAATTAAGAATATCATTGGAGCACATTGAAGATAATGAAGATTATAGAGCCTTATGACTGCATGAACTAGAGATTCTTGATGGTAAGCATTTGGTTGCCCTAAAAAACTTGTAGGCCTATTAGAATAGATTATGGAAAAGCTACAAAAAATGCATTGTCCCTCAAGAATTTGAGATTGGTGACTTAGTTTTGAAAGAGAACTAGAAGAACACGAATGTTGAACCCAAAAAGAAAGGTAAGTTTTAGCCTAATTGGTTAGGACCATATATTATCACAACAAACTATGGATCATGATTATATCGATTGGCTAAACTTAGTGGTGAAGAAATTTCAAATCCCATGAACATCATACACCTCAAGAGGTTCTATTCATGAACAACTTTAAGCCATTGTCTATAAAACACCTAACTTAGGGGAAACTTTTGATATCATAATTTTATCCCACCCTTTTATCCTACCTTGAACACATTCTATACTACCCTGGTCTAATTTTCATGAATCTTGATAGTAAAAGATTTGAACCCTTGGCACTCTAAACACATTCTTCATCCCATTCTAGATTTCTCTCTTCAAGAAACATATTCTTTTTTTTTTATCTATGACGTGTTATAAGCTTGAACACTTTTTGTCCCTTGACCAATTATGATCTCATTTATGTCTCATAAATGTTATGAACATCTTTAGCAACAAATCTATAAAGTAGTTCAACTATGATAGTCTTGTGTAGTTTTAGACAAGTAAACAACTACATCTTCTCAGTTTACATATTTTTTGTTCTTTCTTTTTTTATCAAGAGCCTTACTCTCACTAATTTGTGAGCATGGGCCATTACAGCTAGCTTAGCAATCTTATTAGAACCTCTACTCTCAGGATGTCCATTTCCTCAACTAGATGGTCGCACTTTGTGCACATTTTATCCTAAAAACACCAAAAACATTAGAAATACTTTGAAAATACCAAAAATGTCAGAACATGATCCATAAAAGAACAAAAACATTGTCTCACACTTATATACATTTGTACATTCCCATTCCACCATGCTATGCTCTTGTAAAATTTTAAGCACAAAAACACCAGTTCATTTCATCTTGTCCCGTGCATTTGCTATTTTGAAAGATAATTCTTTCTCATCTCATTAGCTTCTTATTCACCATTCCATTCTCATTTGTTTGTCGTATCTTCTATTTCTTATATAACATTAATCATGTTTGTCTAATCATCACTTTTCTTCTATCCTATTTCTTGGGAGAACTACATCTGGCTTGAAGTTCATTTTGAAACATGCATCCATGGAACTATGTAGGAAACACCCACTTTTCTTATACATCTAGAGTCAACTCAGACAACCCCTTCCTTTTCTTCTCTTCCCCTATTTGTTTTGTCATTGTTCCTCTTTAATTAGTGAATAATTTTTGTGTCATTATTCTTTGTTATTATGTGGTGGAAAGTAACATATCTACTACACATACATGAACATTTATCTTTAAATCACACTAACTTGGTTTTAGTTTGTGTGTTTATTTGAGTTTTCTTGGTGTTTTGTTGTGTTTTCACACCTCTCCTTTTATTTGTTCTCCTTTTCTCTTTTTATTACTTCTTGTCTCATCTTGGTCTTGTGTTTCCTTGATTATTTTTCCTTATCTCTTTTGTGTGTTAGAACATCTTGATGATTCACATGGATCTTGATTGTTTATATTTTGATCCTATGTTATTACGTTATTATTAGACCATTTTGTTTATTTGATTATTGTTGGTGTCTTGTTTTTCTATTTATTTTTAATTTTATCTTTTGTGTTCAAGAATGCCTTAATGGTCCACATGGATCTTGATTATTCATATCTTGGTCTCATATTGTTAAGATGTTCTTTCCTTTTTTTTTTAAACATTTTGTTCCTAATTAAGATCATATCTTGATTTCAAGTTAGGTTAATTTATGTTTATATTTTCCTTTGTTTTTGATTTTTTGTTTAAATGTAAATCACTGTAACTTTGGTTTTGGTCATTATTTTACCATTATCCTTAGTTATAGGTATTCACATTTGACCTAGCTCAGTGTAATTGAAATCTTATATCATTCTAAGTTATTCATACTTATGATGCCTAATTTATTTTGATACATCAAGAACTTTGTGCTCAAGTCTCAAGGTCTTAACATCAACATAAGATTTGATGAGTGATTATCAATAATAGTTTCCAAAACCTAGGCTCATGGTATGGAATTAGGATTCTAGGTAACATGCATTTCAAGCTTCTTTGTCTATGCTTAGATGTGCATCTCTTTACAGTTCATTTTTCATCATTCCTCACTCCATTCTCTCCCAAACTTGGGTGAACTACATTGGCTTGAAGTTCATGTTGGAACATGAGTCCATAGAAGTATGTAGGTAGCACTCAATTTATATTGAGGTCATCTCAGCTATCTCCATTTTTTTCATCTTTCTCATCACTTTGTGTATTCTCATATGCTTGGTTTTATATGGATTTATAAGCCATTACACCATCACATGTACATTTTCACCTGATCACTTTAACCTATATTTTGGGTTATATCCTAGATCTATTTTTCTTTCTAATTACTCATGATGTGGTGCAACATCCAAACCATGTCTTAATCAATTCATCTTTATAGGGGAAAAATCATTCTTTATTATTTATCAATGATCAAAATTTTCCCTATTAAGGAAAAACTATCTTATCATGATCAAATCTAATCTACTAGAGTAATTAATATTATATTTAGAGACCCTAATATAGTGGTGCTTCCCTTCCTAAAGCATAATGTTCTCTCTTTTCCTCTAATTCTAATATCTCCACATTAAAGCTCATGATGGTAATATTTTAGTGTATAACTTGTCTTGGGATTGATCAATGTCATAAGCATGCAACTTGTACTCTCAAATTGGGTACATTTAAAGTATGTACCTTACATTTATGGATTCTAAATTTCCCATTCCCCCTATCTTTGAGGCCTATTATACTCCTAATTATATTTAGATCATTGATGGTAATCACATGTGCAAGCATTAGCTCATCTAGATGTGATCTATTCCATGGGTTAATCTCTCACTTTCTCTCTCTTTTTGAGAGTCCATCCTTTTCTTCCATCATAGTATGTCCTCTCAAGGGGGGCATCATGGGTTTATTCCAATTTCTTCTTGACAACTCTTTTCTTTGAAAAGATGTTGCTTCACTTGAATGTCTCGCTACACCTTCTCAAATGAGGGGCAACATGTAGATATCCAATTCCTAACACCATTTGTGTTGAAGTTATTAATCTTACTTGAATTACACTTAAATGCACATTTTAAGTCAAAATCCATAAAACACCTTAAATGGTTCAAACTTGTCACTTACAAGTGCCAGTTTAGGTCAATAGTATCCCTAAATAGGGTAATACATTTTATGGTCTAGCTAACTTTGATCAGATCATTTTGAGTCAAAATGATAATTTTACCATTGAGTGCCTTGAATCACTCTTTTCTTCTAATTCATTGGTACACATCACGTACCTTTGTTATTTGGTATTGACAACATCCTAAATGGGATTATAGCTCCAATGCATCTAACATCAACTTCCAATTCCTCTCTAGTCAAATTACAACCCAATAATATGACTTTTTGACCATTTTGATTAATTGTGTACCAATTTCCAAAGAATTGTACTAAATTTTATTAAACTTACTTAAGCTAATCAATCCAATTTAAGAGCTTAAGTAAGAATTCCATAGATCTTTTTGAATATCTCATTATTGGAAATTGATTTTGAATATTTGCATCACCTAGTGACATCATCTATGGAGTGGCATCCATCAAGCCATAAGTGCATAAAATATCAAGATTATGGGTCACCCATGCCTCTTCAATGCCCCTTCTTCCAAGGTCATGATGAAGATAATTATGGATTTAATTTTAAATATTAGTATTATCCATGACCACACATCTCAATTTTGAGATGGATGGTAATGGTTGATCTTGACCAATCTAAAAAATCTATAAATAGAGAGGCCATGGACATGAATTTTAAGCTTGAATATTACAAAGTTATAATGTTAAATTGATTCCACAAGGCTTTGCATTTGATCATTGATTTTGTTTGTAAGCTTCATTGATAGGCTAGTTTAGTGATTTTGAATCAAGAGCCTAGGTTTTATGGAGTGTTCTTGAGGAATTGGAGGAGATTACCACCATTATTGACAAAGAGAAGGATTCTTGATCAAGGAAAAACATGTTTTTGAGCCACAAGGGTATGGTGAATCCATTTGGGAAGGTAATATGGTGTTGCTTTCCTTCATTTATTTCTTTTTATCATTTATAATTCACATAGGAATATATAGGCTTGGTTAGTTGGTTCTTTATGCATGTTTCATTTTTTATGGGCTAATGCTTGACTAATTTGCTTTGTAATCCTCTCTATAGTAACCATTTGTAGGATGAATTAAAAGTGAAGAATATTGGATGCTTCAAGATCATGATAGGATTTTAGTAGTAAGAAATATTTAATTTGAGGCATATATGCTTCAATAATTTTAAGGTGGTAAGGGGTTTAGTAGTCAATTCAATTATTGATAAATTTGATGGATTTGTTAATTTGGTTGGTGAAATGCTAAAAAAATAATGTTAGTTTGATGGGCCAATAAGAATAATGCATGATTACATGGTAGTTAGATCAAAAGGATGGAAATTACAAATAGTTTTATTTTTGTTCTTATTGGTCACTATTAAAGCTTTCTCATGAAAAAGAAACTCTATCAGTTTGATTCTTAGAGTTACATATAAGATTATTTTAATAGGAAGCACGTAGGAAAAATATTCAAGTATGCTAAGAGTAATATGAATCGGTTTGAGAAGTATTTTTAGTGGTTTCAATTGAGTTTTTAGTTGCATGCATAAAATAAATGGTTTTCTACTTTATAATGTGTTGAGATAATCTAGGGTTTAATTTGTGTGTGCATATTTGGAGAAAATGAATGATGTTTATAGTTTAATGGTGTTACATTATTCTAGATGCATAAGATGTTGAAGAGTGGTTTTAAATTTTTATTTCCTAGTAAATGGTGAAATATAAATATGTCTTTTTTAGTTAAGTTTGAAGCATTTTGAAAATATATTTAAGTTTTTCTCATCAAAAGTGTATTTAGTTTGGTTTTAAGTTAATATATGAAATGGATATGTGATGTTGTGCATGCTGTTTATTTTTTATAGAAGTTTTGTTGATATTGTAGGTTGTAAAGAAAATATTTGTGTATTTTATTATATGAAGATGTCAAAATGGTTATTATATGGTCTATAATAAAGTTATGGTGAACAAGTTAATATGGTTCATTACTAGCATCACACAATTTCATTTGTTCATGAGAAGAACTAAAAAATATATGCATGCATGTTTGATATATCATTTTAGTTTCAATGGTTTTGTCAAAACTTTAAGTTTGAAGAATCCAACTCTAAAAAAATTTCAAAGGTTATTCTATGTGTTTAGCAGGATTATAAAATGGTTTCATGACTTTATTTGAACATAAAAATATATTTGTTTTCATAGTCTCAATACAATCATAGTTTTTCAAAGGAAACATCCTACATGATCATATAGTATAGAAAATCTTGGTAGAATTGCTAGACTTTGTGTTTTAATTCTGTGTTTTGAGAATATGTGCATATAGGGTTTGTTAAGATTGATATATTCAAAGGTTTTTCTAAGTTTTCACTCAGATATTAGAAAGAAACAAATGGCAAAGGGTTATATTTTATTTCTTAGTTTCAAAAACATATGTTATGTTTTGATTTCATTTTAAATTGAATGATATAGTTTGAAATGTGTCAATTGAGGTTTGGAGACCTATTGATCCATGTTCCAATTATGACATAAGTTTGAATATGCATAAATATATTTTATGAATGGGTTTGTTAGTTTCAAATATTGTGAAAATTTGTTATTTTGAAGTCCTGGTTGTGATTTAGATTTTTACACAAAATGTTTGAATAATTATGGTTAACCATAAAATAGAGAAGACATGTCAGAAAATGGTTTGAATATATATAATAAGTTGAATATCAAAAATAATGAAGTTATTTTTGAGATTTTACCTAAGATTTAACATTTTGGGATTTTTTTTGAAGCTAAGGGTCAAAATAATTGGTGATTTCAAAGGACTATGATAATTTATTTGGGTTTAGGCATATTAAATGAAAAAGAAATAGATATGTTAGATATTCTCTTTATTGAAAGATTCTTATTGAGATTTATTTAAGATAATGCATACACTAGATAGTAATGAGGAAGTATCAGTAGAATATGCTTTTGGACACAATGTTTATATTTTAGAAAAAACCACAACTTGATTAAGGATTATTTTATGAAAATTTTGCTTTCAATTTTTAAGTCAATTCAGTTTATCATTTCAGATAATATTCAGACAGTGAAAATAAAATTATAAGATTTGATGGTATATTACAAAGTAAAATGATGAATATAAAATTTTAATTTTTAGTTGGATTTTAGTAGAATATTATTTTGGGATTTATTGGAAACAATTCAGTTGTTACATTCACTAGATAGTGCAGATTTTTTGATGATATTAGAATTTTATAAGTGATTGTTTGTTTGAAATATAGTTGGTCTTCATATTGGATATGTATGTGTTGATTTTCAATAATTTTAATTAAAATTGAATTTATTTTAGATTGTATTTAAGATGTATGGATGGAATCAACTTGGATTAGATAGAAGTAAAGAAAATCAAGGTTGGAGAAATTAGGCTTTTGGTAGTAATGTGAACCAATAGAATCCAAATAAAAATTTCCCAAGGGGTGGTTTTAGGGCTAGGATATTTGGACCTAGATTTCATAGAGGTGCTAAGATGTCTATCCATTTTGATGTAGCAGACCTTGATTTTTTGAATTTCCTATATAATTTGCCTTTCAATCCAACAAATAATAGAGGTAATAGGGTTTTTATGGATGTAGATTCGGTGATAGGACCCCTTTTCATAGAAATTCCTCTCACCATTTGTAAATTAATCCACACTATTTCCAATCTAGTCACCCACTCCTAAAATAATTTAACTTGTTGAATCAAAACCTATTCATGGAACCACTCAGCTTGATATTGAAACAACCCATGTCAAAAAATTTGTTGATCTTTCTCTTCCTTCAATTTCTAATGAGCCTTCATCTTCTCAAAGGGAGCCTATTTTCGGATGTAGAAAACTAAGCTTAGAGAAGCCTATTTTAGATAGTAGAAAATGTACTCTTAAGATTCATCTTTCCACTTCAAATAAAATATCAGACAACCAAAATGATATAGATTCACTAGTTGAGGTCAAAATGCTCAAACAAATCAAACTGAAAATTGATGAAAATATGAGCGATTCTAGAATGAAGCCAGTGTAGTTTCTAACAACTGAAATGGAATATAATTAATGTGTTAATGAAAAAGGGAAGCCTGTTATTGAATTCCTTTCAAATTATGATGATTAATAACTATTAAGAGGATAAATTTTTTATTTTCAATTGAACTTTAGTTGATAAAATTCTATACTTTCAGACTGGATACTTTAACTTTTAGTTCTAATTTTTGGTGATGATATTTTGGAATGTATAGAAGATTTTAATTTTTTGATATATATATGAAATATGCATTATGGTTGATATAAAAAATAATTTCATAAACTTTGATTTATCCATTTTTATTGATATATGCTATTGTATTTTATTATTAATTGATAGGGGTCTCCACCCATTCGATTTTACCTAGTATTTATTTAAAACATGATCCATTAAGACTTTTTAGTCTTAATCAAACATAACCTTAACTAATAAATGTTTATAATTGATTGAATTTTAAATTCAATTAGTTAAGTTAAACTAATACCTAACTAAGGTTAGTTATAATTTCTGTAAAACCAAGTTTGAAGCATAAAAAGAGATCAAGGATTCATTTGAAGAAGGGGGACAACACATGTATTGAGGACTTATACATTTTGTGAAGTCAATTACTTATCTTTCTCTCTTTTATGTAACTTCTCTATGATAGCATGAATTTTATAGATAGACCCAATGATAATTTTTTTGATGGTTGAGTAATTGCTTAGGCAATGTAGGTATATCTAGTTTTTACATTATCATTTATGATAGATTATATAAAGTTTGGCAAATTTAGCATCTTTTAATGATTGCTATTTGTAATCCTATGTGCAAAATACAAGTATTCAACTCGAATAATAATGAACACTTTGCTATCTATGATATTTCATTGATCTATTTTGATTGTAAAAGTTGTCTCTCAAGTGTTTGTTAAGAAACATGTTCGTTTCTAAAATAAAATATATATTTTTTGCTAAGATGACTCTCTCATTTGAACTTGAAAAATTTATTGTAATTTATATTGGTTTTAATTTTAATAAAATTTATTTCAGTTTAAATTAATCTTTAATTAGTCTATTCTCTTTTTGTTTCTTAGTTTAATATCTTTTATTTTTTAGTTTACTCTTCATTTCTATTTTGTTATTTCTTGGATAGATCTTACTGTTTATTTTATTTAAGATATATTTTTTTCTCTTTTATAGTTTTGTTTTAACTTAAGTTTCATTATATTTTAGATTAATATTTTATGGATAAGTATTTTAGTTTTGATTTATTTATGAGTTTTATCTTAGTTTAGATATAGTTTTAAGTTTATTTATCATATTTTATTAGATTTCTTATTAGTCACTTTTAAGATTAGTCTTAATTTAGATTAGATATTAGACTTGTTTAGAGTTTGGATTAATAATTTGTAGTTCTATTTTATATTTAAATTATTTATTTTGTTAAGTATGTTAGTTAATAAATTAGATTCTTTCCTTTGTAGTTAGATTTGTTTAGAATTACATTTTGTTAAGTTAGATTAATGTGTTTATGTTTATAATAGTTATTAATTATGTTAATTAGTTATTTATTTCTTGATCTAGTCATTTTTCCATCTGTTTTATTTCCTTTTAATTTATTGTTTTAGTTTGTAGCATATTTGTGTGTTGATTTCTATTGACTGTTTTATTAATTATAGATTTGTCTATCTTGATTTATCTCATATTTATCTTACTTTATATTTCTTGAAGACTTTATAGTAGAAACAAGATATTACTTAAAATATATTATTTTATTAAAATAGATTTCTTTCTTTCAAGAGAATGTCTAATTCATAAGCATTCTCTATCGGATAGGATAAATTACACTTTCATATCTAAATTGATTCATTATTTGATAAAGTAGATTTTTGAAATTATAATGGAATATGTTGCATTTGATGACTTATTTATTATTTCCCAAAACATTAAAAAACCCCTTTGCATCTTTAGGATTATAATTAAACCTTTAGAACCTTATTATTAGATTGGTATGATTCCAACTTGACCTTCACAAAATAATGTGTTTATGTTTATAATAGTTATTCATTATGTTAATTAGTTATTTCTTTCTTGATCTAGTAATTTTTCCATTTGTTTTATTTGCTTTTAATTTATTGTTTTAGTTTGTAGCATATTTGTGTGTTGATTTCTATTGACTATTTTCTTAATTATATATTTTTCTATCTTGATTTATCTCAAATTTACATTACTTTATATTTATTGAAGACTTTATAGTAGAAACAAGATATTACTTGAAATATATTATTTTATTAAACTAGATTTATTTCTTTCAAGGGAATGTCTAATTCATAGGCATTCTCTATCGGATAAGATAAATTACACTTTCATATCTAAATTGATTCATTATTTGATAAAGTGGATTTTTGAAATTATAGTGGAATATGTTGCATTTAATGACTTATTTATTATTTCCTAGAACATTTAAAAACCCCTTTGCATCTTTAGGATCATAACTAAACCTTTATAACTTTATTATTGGACTGGTATGATTCCAGCTTGGCCTTCACAATAGGTGAAAGGGTTGATTAGTTAATAGTATAATTTTCATGGTCAATAAATTTGGTGACTTGACTAGAGACTTTGTTCAAAAATATTATTTATTAAAATTTTATTTTATTCTTACTTATGGTACTTAGAGGATAATAATATCCTATTATCAAACCTAAAATTGATATTGCTAATGATCAGGTTGATGTTTCTTTCACTCTAACATGTTATGTATGGTATAATCATCCTCAAAATCTTTAACAAGTTATTCAAGTCATAAATGAAGAATAAGAAATAGTAGAATTTGAGATAGATTAGTATTAAAATCTTACTTGTGAGACTAAAAAAGATATTCTTAATACAAATATAATAATTTAGGAAGATAAAGCTAGAGTTTTAACTACTAATCTTAGGAATAGAACTCATTTTCTTTTTGATTATTTTTCATTTGAAAATTTTGTTTTACATTTTGAACACGTTAAAAATATGCAATTAAATCAAGTAAATCAAGTTCAAAATAATCAATTTGTTCAGGTAGAAACTAATAAAACTTCTAATGGGAGATCAAGTAGAAGAAGAAGAGAGGATACATGATCTAATTCATAGATTATAAAATAATAGAAATTGGGATAATCTCACTGAAGGTGAAGATGAAGAATAAGTTGAAGCAGAACAACATATAACTACAAATCCATGGATTTTTATAAATCTAATTAATGCTAGAAACTATCATGATAAGTTACCTTCTCTTAAAGGATTGAATATACCAATGTTTTCTAGAGCTCATGGAGAATCTTGGGAAGCTAATTTATAAGATTTTAGATTATTTGTGATACTCTTGGAATAAAAAATGAAAATATTTGCCTATGAGTTTTTGGTCAAAGACTTGAAGGAAAATCTTACCAAACATTTATTAGTTTGCCTACCAAAGTTATTAGCACTTGGAAAGACATTGAAGATTGGCTAGAGTTATCTTTTGGGAAAGCTAAAGAAGATTTTCACCTATTTAATGATCTTGTGAATTTCTCTCTTGATCCAGGTGAGACTATTTATCATTTTATCACTAGATTCACTAAGCTACATCAAAAAATTCTATGTGATCTTAGACCTTCTAAGAAGTTATCTAGACTTTATTTTTGTAGTGATTTACCTCTGAAGAATAAAATGGCTTTCGAAGATAGAGATATTATAGAATATGATGAAACTATAACATTCTATATTGAATATAAAAATAAAATTAAACACATTGGGTTTAAAGATAGATCTTCTACAAGTCTAAATTCAGATAATTCAAAAAATTTAAAAACCATCCAAAGTCTAAGAAATGAGTTGGTCATTGTTAAAAGAGAGCTTAAAGATAAACCTTCTTCATCAAATAGAAACAAGAATGAAAATAAAAAGTTAGAAATTGCTTATTAGTGTAATATATGTGAGTTAGATCATGACCCAGATTCATGTGTTGTTATTCCTAAGTTCAAGAAGTTTCTTTAAGGGAAAGATCTTATATCTAATGATCTAATAGACAACATAAATGCTCTTGATGACCCATCAAAAAATGAAAATATTTATGTTGTGAATACTATAAATAAAGATTATAGTTCTTCTCAAAATAATAAAACAAAAAACAATAATTATTCTTCTAATGATAAAGGAAAAATAATTTAGAATAATGCAAGTAGTTTAACTGATAATGTTGCTCAAAATATTCCTTTGTCAACTAGCTACAATAATAGTCAATATCAATGTTATAAGACTAATTTTTTTAGAAAAACTGATGCTAAAAATTATAGTATAATTGATGATATGTCTACAATCAAAGTTATATTCTCATTACTTTATTTAGCTAGCCTTCTAAGGTAGATTGATAAAATCAATGAAGCTATTAAGAATCTTAAAAATGGTGTAGGCTTAAAAAAAGAAGGTAGTAATGAACAATCAACTGTTTATGCTAAAAATTATAACCATCTTGAAAATTATATACTTTATTTTTATGATATCATTAAAATTAATAATAAAGTAATCCATAATTATATCTTAGATACAGGTGCTTCAAAAAAATATAATACCTAAATTCATTGTAGATAAATTAGGTATATCTTATGAAACTAAAAATAGTAAACTTACTGGATTTGAATCGAAATATACTAAAAATTGTGGTACGTTTAATGAAATATTTATTAAGATTGCTCAAAATGAGAGAATTAGATTCATGACTAATGTCCAAGTTTTAGATATTCTTAGTAATTATGCTATGTTACTAGGAAGAGATTGGTCAAAATCAACTAGTAATTTTTTTAGAAAATCTATTGCATGGGTTCCTATTAGTAATGAAATTACTTTCATAAAAAGAGAAGATTGTTCTAGTTCACCTATTGAGTCATCTACTTCTTCCATTATTTCTTATGTTGAGACCGGAATTGGGACTTATAAATTATTGAATTTATATGAACCAAAAAATCAACATGAAAAATTCTTTGAAAAGAATATTCTATGTTCACTTTATTTTGATGGATCATTTTCTCAACAAGGTAATGGTAATAGAATTTGTATAATTTCTCCTATTGGACATTTTTTATTTTATGCTTATAAATTATCATTTAAAAATACTAATAATTCTTTAGAATTTAAAGCATTATGTCTAGGATTGGAAAAATCTATAGAACTAAATATTAAGCATTTAGAAGTCTTCAGAGATTTCAAATTGGTTGTTAGACAAGTTCATAAAATTTATAAAACTAATCAAAATTATCTACATCATTAGACACCAAAAGTTTGATCATTACTTGAAAAAATTGAAGCTTTCTATATCACTCATATTCTTAAAAAATTTTAATATTAGAGATGATAAGCTTGTTATTTTTTCATCTAACCCAACTCTAAGTGAGAGTGAACCTACTAAAGACTTCTCTTATGCTTAAATTTTCTGTCCTAAAATTCTTCATTTAAATGATAGTTGGCCTATTTTTAGCTGTGATGAACACATAGATTATTTTATTAAGGGTAATTATTTTGACCATAATGATTATGTACTAAATTATGGAGATTATTTGTAATTAAGTACTAGAAAATTAACTAATAGTTTGGTGAGTTTAGAATCTATGTTTATGCTTAATGATTAGACTAACATTTCTAGAATGAAAGAACCTTATAAGATAATCATAGGTGAGACTATTCCTATTAATATAGATATTGAAGAGGATCCAAAATGTGTTTATTAAGGAATTCAAGTTACTACAAGCAAAATGTTAAATTTATTAAGTTATTTAAAGAATTCATTGATGTTTTTTCTTAGACATATTAAGATCTTAAAGGTTATGATACTAATGTTATTAAACATGATATACTTATAAAACCTAATATCAAATCTGTAAGGCATAAAATATGAAAAATTAACTCTTTGTTAGAAGACACCATTAACAAAGAGATAGATAAGATGATTGATACTGATGTCATTTTCCCTATAACATATTTTGAATGGGTAGCTAATTTAGTACTAGTTAAAAATAAAAATAGTGACATTATATTGTGTGATAATTTTAGAGATTTGAATAAAAATATCATTAAAGATAATTTTTTTTACCTATTATAGATTAGATTTTACAAGTTACGGGATCCAAAATGATGTCTTTATTAGATGGATTTTCTAGTTATAATAAAATTTTAGTAAATATTGAAGATAGACATAAGACTACTTTTACAATGTGTATAGGAACTTTTACCTATAAATAATGCCTTTCAGATTGATGAATGTAGGAGCTAAATTTCAAAGAGCTATGCATGTTGCTTTTAATGACTTGATTGGCATTGTAATTTACGTTTATCTATATGATCTCACCATTCACTATGAAAAAATAAATAAGCACTTATATTATCTTCATAAAGTTTTCACAAGATATAGAAAGTATGGTATTTCTTTGAATCTAAAAAAATAATTTTTAGTGTTACCGAGGGTAAGTTGTTAGGCAATATTATTTCAAAAGATGGAATTTCTATAGATCCTAAAATTGTTAAAGCTATTAAAGAATTACCTCCTCTCATAGATCAATCTATTTTAAGGTCTTTTTTTGGAAAAATAATTTTTTTTAAAGAAATTCATATCAAATTTTGTTGATAAGTCTAACATTTACAATTATATCTTAAGAAAGATAAAATTTATACTTGGGATGAAGGTGCTGATTCAACTTTTAATCGTGTTAAAGATGCCATTGCAAGTGCTCTAGTACATACTAAAACTGATTCAAATAAAGCATTCATTATTAATGTTATTGCTACTGAAAAATCTATTAGAGCTATGATAACTCAAGAAATTGAAAATAATGAAGAAAAACCAATTAGTTACACGAGTCAAGTTTTAAAAGATGCAAAAACTAGGTACCCCCTTATTGAAAAATTCATTTTCTCATTAGTTTCTTCTTTAATTAAATTTTGTTATTTTTTGATGGAATTTTTTTTTATGTGATCTAATGTACCTATTTTGTCTTATATTTTGAAATAACGAATCATTCAAAGAAGGTTTGTTAAGAGGATTTTACGTATTCAAGAGTTTGACCTTGAATTCAAAACTTCTAAAATAATTAAAGGTAATGAATTAGTAAAATATTTAGCTAAAAATGCTTCATTAGATATTAATATTTTATTTTTGTCAATTGATGATAAATTAAATGTAAAGCCTCATTTAAAGACCATGAATATTGCTGATTTTTCTAAATTTTTTAAATTTGGTCTTGAGATGAATGAATGAGATGTTTGTTGGTTGAAGATGATTGATACATTGAATTAATCTATTATTTTCAAAATCAAGGCTATCTTAATAATTTTGATAAAAGAAAAAGATGTTCCTTAGGGTTAAAAACTTTAAATTTTTGTTTATTATAAATTTTTTAGTTTTATTGAAATAGAGATGGTGTTTTATTGAGATGTCTTACACACAATCAAACTCAAAAAATTCTTAGAGATTGTCATGAAAAAAATTGTGGTAGACATTATGCTCCAAAAACTAATGCTTATAAGATATTAAGAGTAAAATATTATTGTCCTAAACTATTTTAGGATGCTTATAAGTTAGTTTGTGCTTATATGCCATGTCAATTATTTGTTGATAGAGATAAGTTGTCTACAATGTCTTTAAACTCTATTATTATTGAAAACCCATTTAAAAAATAGGGTATTAAAATTATTTTATATATATACCCAACTTCATCTACTGGTCATAGGTATATTCTAATAGGCATAGATTATTTTACTAAGTGGCCTGAGGCCAAAGCACTTAAGAGTTCTGCAATAGGTGAAGTAATCTCATTTTTAGAAAATCAAATTTTCTTTAGATTTGGAATCCTTTACAAAATGATTTTTGATAATGAACCTTAATTTGTCTCAAACGAATTTCTATAATTTTTGGGAAAGTATTATATAATATCTAGTCATTCATCCAAATATTACCCATAAGGTAATGGTCAACCTGAGTCAACGAATAAAAATCTGATTACAATCATGAATAAATTCGTGTGTGATAATAAAAGAAATTGTTATCTTAAATTTTCTGAAGATTATGGGTTGATAAAACTATTATTAAGGTAGCAATTGGTTACTCACCTTTCATGTTAGCATATAAATTTGAGGCCACATTACTAATAAAAATTCATATTTCTTCAGATAGAATTGTTCTATAATATGTTACAGAAGATACTAATTTGATTGAATAAAGATTACATGATCTAGTAGATATTGATGAATCTAAAGCAACAACATTACATAAATTAGAAAAAGTTAAGAAAAAATTAAAAACATTTTTTGATAAGAAAGTTTCTAACTATAATTTTTAAGCTGGTGATCTAGTCTTATATTGGGATAAAACTCATGAAGATCTTGGAAAATATCATAAGTTTGATTCATTATGATTTGGTGCTTATAGAATTACCATGATACTTGGAAACAATACTTTTAATTTAAAGGATATTGAAGGAAATTGGCTATGTTACTTAGTTAACTTCTATCATTTAACCAATGGACTGGTCATAATTACCATAGTTTATGGAGACAATGCATTTTGTTGTTTGATTTAATATGAACTCATTTTGAGAATCAGATATGGTCATTATTATGAATTTATTGATTCATGGATTACATATAAAAAAAATTAATTTGAAAGACATCGACATGATTTTATGTTGGTTTTAAATTCTCATCATAAGTTCTAAACATAATGCTTAATGGGAGAGCTTATGAATTATGTTTTTATGATATTATTTCGAGGTATGATATAAGTGGTTCATTTTGAAGGTTCAAATTATGTCCTAACATTTCATAATCATGAGGATCATAACCTAAGGTCATTATTATAAATTTTTTAAATATACCAATGAATTTATCAGGCCATGGTAATTTTTAAAAGTTTTAAACCTAAGTCTATAAAATGAGATTTTGAAAGTATAAGGATTTGTTTGGAATACCTAAGCCTAGGTATAAAGGTATATGGTGTTTTTGAAAGATAAGTGTTTAAGGTAATGTGATTATATTTAAAGGATTGTACATGGTGAGTTAGCATTCCATTTGGTAGACCATTCGATAGTTTGATGATAGGTTGAGTTGTCAAACATCATGGTAATAGTTGGAAAAATGAATTAAAAGTGAATCATATTGGATGCTTTGAGATCATGATAGGATTTTGGTGGTAAAGAAATATTTAATGTGAGGCATACATGCCTCAATCATCAAAAGGTGGTAAGGGGTTTAGTAGGTAATTTAGTTGTTGATAAATTTGATGTCTTTTTTAATTCAGTTGGTAGAAGCTAAAATTTTGTCATGTCCCCTTTTTTGTGGACATTGACAGACTTGATGATTAGCCTATTATGCGACCTTCATAGGCTAATAGGATGGATAGAGGGTCATGATGGAGATTGGCTTGGCTTCAATTTGCAGAATTCCTATAGTTGGCTTTCATTCAGGTTATTTTAGACACATTTGGCCTGAGCTCCTATTATTTAAGGATATTTGACATGCAATTGAGCACCTTTATTTTGGTATGTTCATGTGCGGAATCACTCCCTGGTTCACTAGCTTTAAACGGTTTGAGGATCCGACATGTATTGAGGGAGATATTAATATTTGATTGATTTAATCAAATATTAATTATTTAGCCTATTTTTAATTAGAAACCCTAATTCTAATTTAAGAAACCCTAATTAGGGCAAGCATATCTTTTTGAGGGTTTAAGGGTTTCTCATGGAGGCCATTATTGGATTATGCATTGATTATTGATTTTTGATATTGAAGAATTCTTCTGTGAAGACTGAGCCAAGGGTTCCAGGATTCCATCTAAATTAGATAACGTCCACTCTTTAGTGTGTGCGATTCAGAGGCTATGAAATATCAGCTGATCTATTTCCAAATTGAGAGATAGCTTCATACAGAAGTTATCATAGAGGTTTACAGATTTGAGAGGTAAATCCATACAGAAGTTGTCACAGAGCTTTCCAGGTATTTATTTTATTAGGTTTTTGATTCAATAAATTATATAGATAGAGATCTTCTGTATTAGAGCCATATATCTTCAGATCAGGGGTTGAAAATAGATAGGTTATGCTTTATTGGTGGCCGTACGAAGTCCGTATAGATCCGTGAAAAATCTATAAGCATCAGTAGATTCACTCAGACACCGACATTGGCAGGCAGAGATCCCCAGTGATCGACATCAGCTGACTGAAGACCGACGTCGGTAGAGAAGGACCCACAGTGACCGATGCCCGTAGTATATCGACCGATGATGGTGACTGTGTCTTTGACACAATGACCTGAGAGCTGCACAGACCCAGGGTTATTTCCAGTTGCTAAGGGAATCAAGTTTTCAAGACTGTATTTTCATTTCTATATATGCATGACAAAGGACAACTATTGTAATCATCTGGATGAATAATAAGATATTTGATTGGCAGTTAAGAGATTTAATGTGGTTTATTGTTTATCTTTTGAATTTATTCTACAAGATTGTATCTTTATTCAGAGCTTTTGTGTTTCTATATTCCTTGTTTGAAGGGGATATTACACTGGTATCAAATCTTTTTGATCGAAAAAGGTGCCCCTAAGAAAGGGACATTACAGTGGTATCAGAGCTTTTTGATGGAAAAAGGTGCCCCTAAGAAAGGGACATTACAAATTTTAATGTCAGTTTGATGGGCTAATAGGAATAGTGCATGAGTACATAGTAGTTAGGTCAAAAGGATGGACATTACAAAGAGTTTTATTTTAATTATTTTTTGTCATTATTAAAGATTTCTTGTAGAAAGTAAACTTTTCTAGTTTGATTCTTGGAGTTGTAGATAGGATTTTTTGAACGAAAAACATGAAAAAAAAACATACATGTATGCCATGAGTAATATGAATGGGTTGGAGGAGTATTTTTAGTGGTTTTAATTGAGTTTTCAATTACATGCATAAAAGAAATGATTTTTTGGTTAATGATGTGTTGAGATAATATGTGGTTTAATTTGTGCATGCATAGTTAGACAAAATGAATGATGTTTATAGTTTAATGGTGTTATATTCTTCTCGATGCATAAGATGATGAAGAATGGTTTTAAATTTTTAGTTCTTAGTAGATGGTGAAATAGAAATATATGGATTTATCAGTTAAGGTTGAAGAATTTTGAGAATATATTAAAGTTTTGATTGTCAAAAGTGCATCCAGTTTAGTTTTATGTGAATATATGAAATGGATATGTGATGTTTCGTATGCCATTTATTTTATTTTTAAAGTTCTGTTGAGATTGTAGGTTGTAAAGAAAATATTTGTGTATTTTTTTACATGGAGATGTCAAAATAGTTATTATATGGTCTATCATGAAGTTATTGTGAGTAGGTTAATATGGTTCATTCATAACATCATATAGTTTCATTTGTTCATGAGAATAACTAAGAAATCTATGCATGCATGTTTGATAAATCATTTTAGCTTCAAGGGTTTTGTAAAAACTTTAAGTTTGAAGAATTGAACTTTGAAAAAAATTTCAAAGGTTATTTTATGTGTTTGACATGATTATAAAATGGTTTCATGACTATATTTGAACATGCAAATATATTTGTCTTCATAGTATTAATACAGTCGTAGATTTTTAAAGAAAAGATCCTGCATGGTCATATAGTGTATCAAATCTAGGAAGAATTGTCAGACTTTGTGTTTCAATTTTGGGTTTTTAAAATATATGCATATAGGGTTTATTAAGATTGATATATTCAAATGTTGTTCTAATTTTTCATTTAGACACTAGAAAGAAACAAATGAGAAAAGGTTATTTTTTTTTCTTATTTTCAGAATCATATGTTATGTTTTGATTTCCTTTTAAATAGAATGATATAGTTTGAAACATGTTAGTTGAGGTTTGGAGACTTGTTAAGTCATGTTAGGGTTTTGACATAACTCTAAATATGAATAAATATATTTTCTGAATGGGTTTGTTAGTTTTGTCTACTATGAAAATTTGTTATTTTAAAGTCTTGGTTGTGTTTTGGGTTTTTACATAGAGTATTTAAATAATTATGGTCGGCCATAATATATATAAAATATGTCAAAAAATGGTTTGAACATATAAATTCAACTATATTTATATAGATATGCATATAGAAATTTAGTAAGATTAATCTCAAAAATAATAAAGTTATTTCTAAAATTTTACCTAAAATTTAAAGTTCTGGGATATGTTTTGAAGCTAAGGGTCAAAATAATTGGTGATTTTGAAGGAATGTGACAAGTTCTTTGGGTTTAGACATATTAAATGAAAAATAAATATATATGTTAGATATTATCTTTATTGAAAGATTCCTATTGAGATTTATTTAAGCTAATACATGTAGTGGATAGTAATAAGGAAGTATTGGCATAATATGTTTTGGAACACAATGTTGTCTATATTTTAGAAAAAAAATATGAGTTGATTAAGGATTATTTTATGAAGATCTTACTTTCAACTTTTGAGTCAATCTAATTTATCTTGTTAGATAATATTCAGATAGTGAATAGAAAATCATAAGATTTTATGGTATATTATAAAGTAAAATGATGAATATATAATTTTACTTTCTAGTTGGCTTCCAATGTGATTAAATGGAATATTATTTTGGGATTTGTTGGAAATAATTCAATTGTTATTGTCAATAGATAGTATGAATTTTTTGATGATGTTGGACTTTATAAATGATTTTTTGTTTTAAGTACAATTGGTTTTTATATTGGATATGTATGTGTTGATTTTCAATCATTTTAATTAAACTTGATTTTATTTTATATTGTATTTAATATGTTTAGATGGAATCAACTTGAATTAGATAGAAGTAATGAAAATCAAGGTTGGGGAAATTAAGCTTTTGGTAGTAATGTGAACCAGTAGAGCCCAAAGACAAATTTCCTAAGGGGTGGTTTTAGGGCTAGGATATTTCTCCCTAAATTTCATAGAGGTGCTAGGATGTCTATCCATTTTGATGCAACATACCCTGAGTTTTAGAATGTACTAGAAAATATACCTTTTAATCTATCCAATAATAGAGGTAATAAGAGATTTTATTGAGGTAGATTTGGTGTTAAAATTCCTTCTCATAGTAGTTCCTCTTACCATTTGCAAAGCAATGTGTACCATTTACCAATCTAGTCACCCACTCCTAAAAGAATTCAGCTTGTTATTGAATCACAACCTATTCATGGAACCACTCATCTTGATATTGAAATAACCCATGCTAAAAAATTTGTTAATCTTTCTCATCCTTTAGTTTTTAAAAGCCCTTCATCTTATCAAAAGGAACCTCTTTTGGGATGTAGGAAACTAAGCTTGGACAAGCCTATTTTAGCTAACAAAACATATAATCTTGAGATTCATCCTTCCACTTTAGATAAAAGTTTAGGTAGCCAGAATGATATAGATTCACCAGTTGAAGTCAATGTGTTTAAACATATAAAGCTATAAATTGATGACAATACAAGTGATTTTGGAATGAAGCTGATGTAGTTTCTAGTAACTAAAATGGAATATAATGAATATGTTAATGAATAAGGGGAGCTTATTATTTAAGTCCTTTTAGATTTTGATGATTACTGGTTGTCAAGGGGATAAAACTTTTTCAGTTAAACTTTAGTTGGCAGAATTATATGCATTCAAACTAGATACTTTAACTTTTAGTTATGATTTTTGGTGATGATATTTTAGAAAGTATAGAAGATTTTAATTTTCTTATATATATATGCTTAAGTTAATTTTTATAAATATGCATTATGGTTAATATAAATAAGAATTTCATAATCTTTGATTTATACATTTTAATTGATATATGTTATTCTATTTTATTAGTAATTGATAGGGGTCCCCACTTGTTAGATAGTACCCAGTCTATATTTAAAACTTGATCCATTAAGAATTTTTAGTCTTAATTAAATATAACATTAAATAATAAATCTTATAGTTAAGTAACTTTTAATGTCAATTAATTAATTTAAACTAATAACTAACTTGTCATAGTTATAACTTTTTTGAAACCAAGTTTGAAGCATAGAAGGAGGTAAAGGATTCATTTGAAGAGGAGGAATAACACATGTATTGAAGACTTATACATTTTGTGAAGTCAATCACTTATTTTTCTCTCTTCTATGAAATTTATCTGAGATAAAAATACTTTTGTAGATAGACCTAATGGTATTATTCTGATAGTTGAGTAATTTCTTAGGAAATGTCGGTATATCTAGTTTTTATATTATCATTTATGACATATTATTTGAAGTTTGTCAAGTTTAACATTTTTTGATGATTTTTATTTGTAGTCCAATGTGTAGAATCCAAGTATTCAACTGTAACAATGATGAACACTTTGGTATTTACAATATTTCATTGATCTATTTTGATTGTAAAAATTATCTCTCAAGTATTTGTAAATAAAGATGTTGGTTTCTCAGATAAAATCTATCTTTTCTGTAAGATGACTCTCTCTTTTGGGGCTCAAAAAGTTTAATATACTTTATATTGGCTTTAATTTTAATATAGTTTCTTTCATTTTAGATTAATCTTTAATTAGTCTATTCTCTTTTTGTTTCTTAGTTTAATATATTTTATCTTTTAGTTTACTCTTCATTTCTATTTTGTTATTTCTTAGATAGATCTTCTTGTTTATTTTCTTTAAGATAAATTATTTTCTTTGAAAGTTTTCTCTTTTATAGTTTTGTTTTAACTTAATCTTCATTATATTTCATATATATATATATATATATATATATATATATATTAGTTTTGATTTGTTTATAAGTTTTTTCTTAGTTTAAATATAATTTTAAGTTTAATTGTCAGATTTTATTAGATTTCTTATCAGTCACTTGTAATTTTAGTCTTAATTTAGATTAGATATTAGACTTGTTTAGATTTCAGATTAATAGTTTATTGTTTTGTTTTAGATTTAGACTATTTATTTTGTTAATTATGTTAGTTATTAGATTACATTCTTTCCTTTGTAGTTAGATTTGTTTAGAATTATATTCTAGTTATTAGATTTTGTTAAGTTAGATTATTGTGTTTATGTTTATAATAGTTCTTCATTCTATTAATTAGTTGTTTCTTTCTTGATCTAGTTA
Organism: Torreya grandis; assembly: GCA_037957365.1. NCBI lineage: Eukaryota > Viridiplantae > Streptophyta > Pinopsida > Cupressales > Taxaceae > Torreya > Torreya grandis. The sequence continues at coordinate 952,396 of JARHVA010004546.1, read as the reverse complement.
TTTTCTATCTATTTTCTTTCCTTTTATTACTTTGTCTTAGTTTGTAGCATCTTTGTGTGTTGAGTTTTGTTGAATGTTTTCTTGATTACAGATTTATCTATCTTGATTTATCTTAAATTTACCTTACTTTATATTTTTGGTTAATTATCTTGAAGTTATTTAGAAGAATTTATAGAAAAAACTAGATATTACTTGAAATATATTATTTTATTGAATCAAATTTATTTATTCAAAAATATTGTCTAATTCATAGGCCTTCTCTATTGGATAGGATATATTACAATTTCATATCTAAACTAATTCATTATTTGATAAAGTGTATTTCTAAAATTATAATGGAATATGTTGCATTTGATGACTTATTTATTATTTTTTAGAACATTTAAAAATACTCTCACATCTTTAGGATTGTAATTAAACCTTTATAACATTACTAATGGACTAGTATGATTCCAACTTGATCTTCATAATAGGTAAAAGGGTTGATTAGATGATGGTACCATTTTCATCATCAACATGTTCCCTCCTCTTCCCAAAATTTGAGACCTTCATCTTCTCTCTCCTATCTGTATCATTCACAAATAGGAAGGGCTCTACAAAGCTACCAAAGAGCTCAATGGATGAAGGAGGTTATTTTTTGAACTAGTTTATCCAAAAATCCCTCAAAATAATTGATCTAGGTCTAGGAGAGATAGAGGAATCTGTACACATGCCTGAACAATATCTTACTCTAACACACATGTATGGACCAACTAAAAACCTCTATTCTCTACCATGAATATTGATCAACCTACCTTAAAACTGACTAAGATGCTATCTCAAGTGTCTTAAAGTTTTTGAAATGTTTGTATGGACTTGAAATGATGTTTTCATCTCCTTTTCCTACCATACACTTGTATTTTTCTCTTAAAACCTCCTTTATATGTTATAAAGTGGACAATAAAACATTGCAAAGAGGGGTGTAATGTTATAAATGAATGTTACCACCTATTTTGACACTTATATGGATTAAATAAGGAGTGATATAACCATGAAACCACTTAAATGATTCAACAAGACCCTTTGGACTACTAAAACCCCCTTTGACCAAATTGATTATGCTAGAAATGACCATAAGGTGAAATGGTCAAGAATAGAATTTACCTTAATATCATAAAAATAACCGTAATAAATTATAAAAGGGGATTGAAAAGGTCATTTTGAGGATTTATCAATCATTTTATGGGAATACACAAGCTCAAAGGACATGACACCTAAAGTTTTGAATTAGAGGGGTTGAAATTTGTCCTGGAAGGCCAAGTGAGTTCATACTCATCCATCACCACAAGTTAGAGGACATCTCCTCAAGCATTCCATATTATGTCTCTCTCCTCTCCATTCAATATTACATCCACTATTATTATTCCACTTCTCATCAATTCACCATTACCTCTAGTAGTAGTTCTTACTAGTGTGGCTCCTTCATTGGTTTCATCTTCCCCCTCACCTCCTATTCCCCCCATAGTCACTTACCAAAGGAAATATAAAATTATTATAACATCATTCAATTTAAAAAAAAGTGGAAGAAAGACTATAATTAGGTCTTTATACCCTAGGAGGATCCATTGAGGAGGAATTAGAGGAGGAAGAGTAAGAGTATATAATATCATTGGTTGGTTACCCCATGGATGATGAAGAAAAAAAGCCAAAAATAATTAAGGGAAAAAAGTAGAATTTAAGTGAATATAAATAAAAATATTTAATAGAGGAGGAGGTAGATATAGAAAGATCCAAATCAATAATATTGAGTGAATAATAAATTCTAGTTGGGGCACTAGACCAACATATCTTTACAAAGGAAAAGGGAAAAACATTAATAAGTTAGTTTTTTCCTCTTGATTATTCCATTATTTTTGTAAATACTCAAGCTATAAATTTTCCAAATGTTATTCCAAGGCCATCATTTTCTAATTCCATTGATTCTTCTATTCTTTCAACATCAACCCAAATAATGGCTCCTAATAAGAGATTCTATTTTGAATATTTAGTTTTAGTTTCTATTTTTAATCCTCAAGGACCTCTAGTACCCCCAAAATATTAAACTCATTTGGATCTACCATTACTGCAATATATATCCATATAATTAGCCACAATGATAGTTTTGAAAAACCCATGCCTAACAAAGGATTTGGTAGAGATCATCCTTCATAGAGAAATATCAGATTGGAAAAATATTATTTAGCTTTCCCTCTAATTTCCCATTAAAATAAGAGCTTCAATTCCACTTACAATAATAAATCCTCCTCAAATAATTACTAAACCTATTACCTTTAAATACCCCAACCAATATGAAGAACAAGGGGAACTCATTATGCTCCAATGGGTTAAATAGTTACAAGGCTAGAGAGATAACATGCAAAATTTGGTCTTTAGGTAAGTGCATGGAGTTTGGGCCCAATTTCATGGAATTTTACCCTAACACACATGAATTATAACCATAAAATGTAAACATTATGAACATAATGCATATGCATTATTCAAATTTAGGATCAAAATTTATAATCCATAATGTGTATATTTTATGTAGTCCACACAATACATACACATTATTTCCACTAAACACAACATGTGTGTGTTGTGTTTAGTGGAAATAACACATATGTTTATGTTTAGTTTTAATAACACATACTACAAAAAAAAAAAAAGGCCCAACCTACGAACATACTCATTTTATTTTCATTTTCCTATTTTTTATACCCTTCTCTTGGATAAACATGATCACATTGTGCTTGAAGGATGACAAGAACACACCTTAATCACCTGATGCCTCATTAAATAAAAAATGCCATTATGGAGGGGAAGTAAGTAATCAAAAATAAAACCTATTAACAATATATTTTGTAAATTTTTTATTTGCATTATTTAATTGTTAAATCTTATTTTTTTAACAGCCTATTCCATTACAAGAGACCAACATGTTGATGATCCTACTAAACATCCTTATAACTTTGTTCCTAACCCTCTTTTTAACCCTCATAAACCTCTTATCCCTCTTCCAATTATAAAATATTCCTTAAGTAGTCAAGAGGATCTAAATACACACATAATGGAAAATATAACAAAAATTTAAAAAAAAAGGAGAATGAGGGACCCAAATCAACCAACACCCACAACACCTATTTGGCCAATACCCTAAAGTTAGTATTAGGTGAATTTGACTTGATAACAATTAAAATTGATATATTAACATCATATAAGGATGATGTAGGTCATACTATGATGACAAATTGTCATCATGTGAGGTGAAAGATAAATAAATACCAAAAAACATAATTTATGCCTTATTTATCAACCCAACAACCAATTTACCTTTTCAAGTATCCACTAAATGTTTCCCAATTGACTGAACCAACACAATTTGATTAAAAATAATTTTTGAGACCAATGGTGGATAATGTTTGATTATCCACCATGTAACAACCATGAGGTCCATTTTATTTTTGTAATAATATCTACTATGAGTTCATCATCAATGAGATTCCCAACTATTTTGACTATGGTGAGTTTCAAGGCTACAAGAAAGGCTCTACACATGATTTACCAAGTGCATATTATAAGTACAATTGGCCTACAAGAATACCTACCGAAATGACACTTCAACCTAAGATCCCCTCTGTAGAGAAGGAGGTCATGGATATTAACACTTTACATGTGATTATTATACTTAATGATACACTTTTGTGACATATGAGTAGGCTTTCTGATACTAATTCTAGAGATAGTCCACCTAGTGTACATATCCAACCTTGCTTTTGAAGATTTTATGGTGTTATATGCACTGGATCTATAAATGACAATGGTGGTGCTTCTAAGGGATTATATGATATACTGATGAGTTTTTATTGTGTACGTTTTGTGTGCATGCTTCAGTTACTACATATGCAGTTACTTTTATATAAATGTCATGTTAAATTTAAGTTAGATTTGTTTTCAAAAAATAACAAATAATTTACACAAAAAATTAATTAATTATATATATATATATATATAAATAATGTTGTAGGAGGATATGTTCACTGCATATTAATGATCGACAACTACATTTGTGGATTTTAGCCATTTGATGTTTACATATGTAGATCTAACTTATTGTCCATCCACTAATACATCCATCAATGTTACTAGGGCACCATTTACATATATAAAGGTAAAATTTTTAGTTAATATTATACTATATATATATATATATATATATATGTATGTATGTATGTATTTCAACACATCTCACACATATAATTTGCTTTCACATCACTATGATTCCAATTTTAATCTTAACATGTATGATTGTTAGTCAAGATCATATATATATATATATATATATATATATATATATATATATATATATATATATATATATATATATATATATATATATATATATATGATCTTGAATAACAATCATACATGTTAAGATTAAAATTGGAATCATAGTGATGTGAAAGCAAATTATATGTGTGAGATGTGTTGAAATACATAGAAATACAATCCCTAACCTAAAAAGAATCAACCTTGTAGATAGTCTCCTTGAATGTCTAATGATGTCTTTTTCATATATTTTTTAGAATATATTCTTCCCCCTATTTATTCTAATCATATTTTTGGTTTTCCATCACCTTTTCAAATTTATTTTAATGCTTCATAGTTTGCTTGACTATCATATTTTTTTCATAGTGTTTATTAAGTACTCAGTATTTTCATTACTACCTATAGTGCCACTACTTATATTCCAAATCCTTTTTTTTTTTTCCTTTTGTGAATCATTCATGTTATGTAATATCTTAAGTTAAATTTATCTATCAAGAATATCAAAATTCAAGTACACTACTGTTAAATAGTACACTCTTGGTCTATTTTATTCCTAGGTCCCTTTGACCATTTCCCCCTAATATCATGATTCTCTTTGTGTGTCTACTTCCATGCACATAGGTTATTAACTTGAGATAGATAAGTTTAGAAACACACAAATGAAAATTCATGTATTTAATATATGGAACAAATCAAAAAAGTGACTAGATTTTTAGAGGTTAAGATAATCTCATCAATGACTACACTATTTTTTTAATATTTTGAAATTTATTTTAACTGATTGTGTGTTTAATAAAGGATAATAATTTTCCATATATCTTCAATATTTTATTAAAAACTAAGAAAGTTTATTTGTTCATTCGATGACCATAGTAGACACTCCATCTCTATAAGTTTAGAAATACACATGCATTGCTACTATAATGTCATATTGATAGGCACTCACTGAAGTACATGTTAAATTGTGAATTTTAATTGTAAAAAATGATTTGTTTTAGTAATTTATTACATACTTGGGAAAATATAACTTATGTGAATGTATTGTGTATGTAGGATTTTCCTATGACATCTGATAGTCCCATTTAGATGATTAATAGGGCACCTTGTTATTTTTATTCCCCATTTCAAACACTTTTTTGTGAACCTCCACCTATCACTGACCCTATTGATAATTAGGTATAGATTAAGAATGACCATGATATTACATTAAGTGCATGTTTAAATTATTTTTGTATTTTAGTTTAATATTAATTTCTAAACTTAATTACATTTATAATATATAATTTTTTTAGTAATATTTGTATTAGAATAAGTTCAGCTATATAAAATATATGAGTATAGAAGGACCTATAGTTGGACCTTAGAGGAATCTAAGGCAACTGAGAATCTCCATCTATGATCAGGGCATCCAAGGGAGAGTCTTATTTGAAGAAGGGAAAGTGAGGGATAGTATTAGATGAGTAGGATGTCTTAGATGATGTACTTGTTTGTATTCTTATATGGAAATGTACATATTTTTGGCATTGTATATGCATAATAAATTTACCTAACATTATATTATGTTTTTATATGATGTAAATTTTTTTAAACCTATATGGAAATGTATGTGTTATTAGCATTGCATACCTATAATACATTCATCCAACATTCTATTATGTTCTTATTTTGTATGGCTTTATGGATTTTATTGATACATATATATGTCCACATTTTATGGTGATCATCTTTCCATGTAAAATTTGGCTTGCATAATTATATAAAAAAAATTGATGGTTGTGTGTCCATATTTATATAGTATCATCTTTAATACTTCATGTAATTTATTAATACTAACTTACAATCTTTCAATATTCATTGCAATTAAAACTATATGGGAGAAAAGAGATAATGTTTGAGATAGAGTCATATATTGTTGTGAAGTTCCTCTCATGATTGGGCTACACCATTTATCACTATTATAATTGGATACCCTTACTAGACTATTTTAATATCATTTGGGACTTCATATTCACATTTTTTATTCATTGGATTTATAGACATACATCATTTCTATTTTAAGTACATTTGACATAAACAATGGAATAATAGTCTCTTTAATAGTTTTTTTAGATGAACTTCTATATTTTACTTGTGCATGTTTGATTAAGTGGTTATGTTATACCTCCTCATTTATAATGTTCTCTTTGGATATGATTTGCATTATTATTTGGAGACTCTTCTTTGGCCCTTTAAAGTAGTGTACGATTGTAATTCTCATATCTCCTAAGACCTTTAAATATTTTTGGTGGTTATATATATTTTCTTTAAATTCATAAAATATTTTGTATCTATTTCCACTAAACTTATCTTGGCCATTTATTCTATTTTAATCATACGTATACTCCACTATTCAGGATCACAAAAATACTGACAATAGATGGTGTCAAAGTCGAAGCTATAGTTGGATAAATCCACATCTGATCTTTCATGGCTTGAAAATGGAATTGAAAAAATGTATAGGGTGGTGGATAATATATAAGAACAAGTTATTATCCTATGATCATGCCTAGTTGGGAGTCCCACCACCCATTCCAGACTCAAGAATGCCCATCCCAAAATAAAAAAAATGTAATTTTAGCCTAACTTTAGGCATGCATATTTTAGACATCATAAGTCACTTGGATGAACTAGAAAAACCATCACGTGAATTTTGAATCCTATAATTTCACCCTTGATGCATGTAAATTTAACCTTTGAGAAGAATCCATGGCACAAGTTTTAGTGATGGGTCCTACAATGCAACATTTTTGTAGTGAAGAGATAAATTATCATCCTGAAACTAAAATTTATGCTTCTAAAGCCTCCATGTGAAAATTTATTACTTATAGAACATATATATAAGAAAATTAAATGTTATTCCATCACATTTAATTCCAAATCCATCTAGAATCATGTTTTCACTATTATTTAAGAGTGTGGAAACACTGATAACAAATATTATCACAGTTGAAGTTGTAGTTAGAAAACTCACCTCTACTACTCTATGGCTCAAAACTAGTATTTCTAACACATTTGGGGTTTTATATAACATTGATAAATATTTTATTGGTCTATGATCATTCCATTTTGAAAGACCCACCACTCATTCTAGCATCAAGAATGCCCTTCCCAAAATAAGAAAAATGTAGTTTTTTATCCTAACTTCAGAGGTACATAAAATGGCAATTATAAGTCATTTTGATGAAAAAAATAAACCTTAATGTGAGTGTTAAATCCATATAATTCCAATTTATATCATGTCAATGGAAACTTAGATAAGCATATGTGGCATACATTGTAGTGACAGATCCTAAAATAGAACTTTTTTGTAGTAAAGAGGCAAGTTCTTATCCTCTAACTAGATTTTTATCCACTAGGACCTCTAGGTAAAAATACATAAAACTAAGCACACAAAGATATGAAAATGAAATTTTATTATATGAGCATGACATCCAAATCCACCTAAAAGTGTGTTTTCACTATTATTTGGGAGTGTGGAAATAACAACAAATGTTGTCAAAGTTAATGCCATAGTTGGAGAACTCCACCTCCAGTACTTTTTGTATTGAAACTAGAATTTTAAACATGTAAAAGGTGATGGATAACATCAAACATTATCTTATTTACCTTTGATCATTCCTAGTTGAAAGACCCACTAACATTTCTTACCTCAAGAATGCCCTTCCCAATACAATAAAAATTTAGTTTTAAGCCTAACTTCAAGCATGCATAAAATCTAATCTTTAAGTCATTTAGATGAACTAGAATAAATCTAATATGTATTTTAAATCCCTATAATTTTACTTGAATCACATAAATAAAACCTGTGAGTTAAATCCATGGCATAAGTTACAATGATGGGTGATGAAATGTAACTTTTTTATACTGAAGAGACATGTTCTTGTGCCCCAATTGGTATTTATACCTCTAATACCTACATAATTTGATCACTTTGAACACATATATAGAAGTAAATGGTATGTGTTCTCATGACAAAAACATCAAAATACATGTTGTCAAAGTTGAAGTTATAGTTATATAACTCCACCTTTAGTTATTCATGGCTCAAAACTAGCATTTACATGTCTGAGGTGGAAAATAACATTTAAGACTAGGTTCTTAGCTTTTGATCATTCTTGGTAAATAGAATCACCACCCATTTTGAGCTCAATAATGCCCTTCCTAATATAATAAAAATGTAGTTTTTAGTCTAACTTTAAACATGGGTAAGTGTAAATTTTAAGTCATTTGGATGAACCAAAAGAACCCTCACATGTGTGTCTAAGTCCTATAATTTCACCCCAAAGGACACTGATGGAAACTTGGAGATGAATCTGTGTCATAATTTGTAGTGATAGGTCTTGAAATAAAACTTTTTTGTAGTTAAGAGACAAGTTCTTATCCTCTAGTTTTCATTTATACCTATAGGATCTATAGGTGCAAGTTCATCACTTCAAACATGTATATACAAGTAAATGACACGTGATTCCATGACTAAAACTTCCAAATCCACCGAGATGCATGTTTTCACTAAAACACTAATAACAAATGTTATCAATGTTTAAGTTGTAATTATAGAACTCAACCTCTAGTGCTTCATAGCTGAAAATGGACATTACCAACATGTCTGGGGTGGTGGATAGTGTCCAAAACCAAGTTCTTGACCTCTTATCATGCTCGATTGAGAGACCTACTACCCATTCTAGCCTCAATAATGTCCTTTCTCTAATAACTAAGTACAACTATATTAACCTTATTTTAGCTTCAAGACTATGAATGTATTTATAAATATTTCTAACCACATTCAGGTGGAATCTTATTTGGCACCACCAGATTAAAAAATATATAAGTAATTAATAATTAAATTTAAATGTACTACCTAAAAAATCAATAAAATTTGGAAAAATTAAATACATATAAATTTGTAAAGTCAACTCACCTTAGAATTTCAATCCAATGAACCACTAAGATCTACTCTAATCTTGATAGTTGAAAAAATAGCTTCATGGTCTAACTCATGAACTTTCCATAGATTCCTATTTAATGGCCTCCCATGATATTTGACCAATTGAATATTTTTTCAAGAACCAAATTTGAATAGTGTAGTATCTTCCTATATGTTTCAAAGTCTTCAAACAACCATACATATGATTTTTTTATAGGATACCATCAAAGACAAGTTCCAATGACTACCACAAACCCAATGGGCCAATCAATGTTTTCTCCATCTATGATTGGGGAAGTCATTTTTTTATTTTCCTCCACACACTGACATAAGTAGTAATTTATTCCATATTCATTATCATCATCAGTAATAACTAAAAAAACTTGCCCTCTATCATAATTTTTTTTAATAACACTGTCAAGATAGATAATGAAAATAAATAATATATAATAATTAATCATATACTTGTTTGTGCTAGACTAGATACATGGTCAAAGTCATGTGATGATGTCATAGATTTCAATTGTAATGCTAGTGAAAAATAATATGTGTCAATTGGAATTAGAGGTCTATAGCTCCATTCCTCCACCCACTCTTATGACTCACACTCATTTTAAATATAGTCCATGCATGTAGAACAAAAACATGCCAAGTGTCTTGTATAAATAGTATAATAACCTACATTTGAGTAATGATATGAGTGAAGCTCACTGGATCTCATTTTAATCATACAATACTCACACTTTTCCAAGTGTTCTTCCTCAATCAACTATATGTACACATAAATAATAGAATGTTATTGAGAACCATGGCCCATTTTCTCACCATTTAATAATGGTTATTACATTAGTCAAAATAATACCATCTTAAAAATTCAACTCCTCTCTTCTAATAACTATTTTTTCACATGCTCTAACACCATCATGCTCCCATTTTCCATGGATAACCTTAGTGAAACTGCAAATATATTCTACACTAGTGGTAACATGTATCCTTCTCAGCTAGTAAAATATTCCTACATTCTTGAATTGCAATGTGTAATTGTATGACCAAATATAATGATCATTGAAAGAAATGTTCATATCAATTAATTTTTCATAGAACATATAAAAAACACCTTTCACATACTTTGTACTATGTGATAAATCATCACTAGTATAGAAATGATACTCCCTTAATATTTTTTGTTCTTTCTCTATACTATTAGTTGCATGAATGAATGTTATATGTATGAATATGGTAGCCTATATTGAGTTGTAATATTGTGACTAAACTTCTATTTGTGGTTTGAATGTGTAATTTTTAGCAAAGTTGAATACTAGAATAATAGAATCAAGTGGGATGTGTCCTTGATTAAATTTAAATGTTTATCCAATAATCTAGCCTATGTGTGTGCCTTATATACTCATAAATAATTTCTTCTCCGAATTTGAACATAAATTCTTAAACGTGTATCTAGTTTGTAACAATATCACACCATTTAAATTCTTCACCATCTTTTACTTGATAAGTCACATATTTTTATTTACTTAAATCAACTAGTTCCTATCCAATTGTAGTTTTACTCTCCCCATGAACATAATTATTTAATTTTTTCAATCCATCATAAATGAAAAATTTCCATCTAAACATTTTTTGTTATAAAATAATTGTCCATCTATTCTTTCACAAAAAATGGTTAAAATAAAATCCTTGGTTGATTTTGGTAGAATTTCTATGCCACATTCCTAAAATAAGTTGTTAGTATCAAAAGTAAAATATATATGGAAAAAAACATCATAGTGCATTGAAAATTCAACATATTGCCTAAAATAACAAGTGGTGTGTGTGTGGTGGAAATGATAAGAGTATCCCTATGGATGTGGTGGTGGAGGCAACTAATTTTTTTCTTGGTTATTTGCTCTGAATTAGTAGGTTATATTCTAGTTAGAAAGTTTGGTGTGAAGGGAGTTAAAATATGGGTTTTTAACCTTGGTTATGATACATTAGCTGGTGATTTTGTCTATCATGTCAAGGAAATGGTGGTAGGAAATAAGGATGGTCAAGTTGATGAGGAAGTAAGGATGTAGTCCTATGGAGAGGTGCTTCCAAGGAAAGGTTGATCTCAACCCTTACCCTATTTTATTAATAACCTTAATATCATTTTTATGAGAAGGAGATTTAGGTGATCTTGGAGATGGAAGACATATTTTATAATGATTGTTTAGATTGATGGCGTCTAGCCAACCCTTCCATATCTTTGAAACTAGGTAAAAATATACTAGGAAACTCTAGTATAAGGTAAGATCACCATCAATCCTTGTGAGAGAGGAATTTTTATTTATATTTCTAATTATGCATAAGATAAATATATCATCTTTGAAAAATCTATTTTTAATTAGGATTCCCATCTAAGGATTATTACTAAGCCCTGGTATTCAAATTTTAATCCTCTAACAAAAATATTTAATGTTAAACCAATCTAGATATAACTTCCTTATTCACCTCTATAATTTTGGGATATCAAAGTGTTAAATTCCATAATAAATTCAATTGGAGAATTTTGGCTAGAGGAATCCTTAACCAAATAATCTAGGCATTCTACCAATGCCTAAATCTTAGTCTATATTGATATCTCTAAGGAACTACCAACTCAACTAGATTTGAAATTTAAAGACATAACTTGGGTTCAACATCTAGACTATGAAGGATTACCATTTATATTTTGTTGGGTTTTTCACATTTAACACCTGTGAAAATTTTATAAAGCACTAAATAGACCAAAAAAACTCTTGGTGGAAGAATATTGGTACTAAATTTGAATCAACCATTGGGAATGAGGATCTAGAGGTGGTCCCTAAGACACCTATGGACAAGGTAAATATTGTGTAGGAAAATAATATTTATTTTAGATAAAAATGTTTCTTTGATGATCTTAGTAGATACAAAATATTTAGTTGGGAAAGATGTAACCAAGGTTTAATAAAGAACATCTATTGATGGGGTGAAGGCCCAAACATAAGGTGTAAATTTATTATCCAAGTTAGAAAAGGTTTTTAAAGCGTCAAAACATGATAAGGATGAGGATGGTTATGATATAATTCATGTGCATAGAGTAATTTATTATATAAACATATAAATTTAGATGTTATAAACATAAGAATCATTAATTGTCCTACATTATTGAGCAATTAAGAACAAAGAATCTTTCACAGAGTGAAATAATGCATTCAGAATAGTTACATAGAAATTAACCAAAACATTACACATGAGAACACACACAAGGAACATAATAAGAAATCATATAGGTAACTATAACCAGATAATCTCTATTGATCTCTTCTAAAAGTGTAACCCTCTTCTTCTTACAAACAAAAGTATATAGAGATGTTTACAGTCTATGATTGTTTATCTTCTTCTCATACTTGCTGATAAAAGTGGAGCTTATTCATATTCTATCCTATTAAAATTCATGAAGATAAAAAAAATAAAATTATAAAATTGACAAAATGAGTGCATAAGACAAAAATATTAGACAAATATCCTACATAGATTTACAATCCATGTTCTTTAACCAACACTTTCCAGGACTTAAAATGTTGTCTTGTCCTGAGATAATGTCACAAGGTATCTGAGAATGCGCAAATGGCCAAAGGTTGAAGAATTGGTTATACCAATAATATTTATAGTAATTTCTCAAGGCATCATTTCTAGTTTTCACCTTTTGTTCACTATTTATCCACCCTTTTAGGTTTTTAACTAAGTAGCGTACCAACCTACCTCCTTTTGTAAGTTTTAAATAGGCTAATGTAGCTAGGTGGACACCCTTTACAATTTTTCAATCAATCTAGCCCCACTTGTCTTATTAAGTAATCCCCAATACAAAATGTTATACAAAATTTTATAAATTTGTAATCTATAAAGTAATTAACTTGACAGTGGTGGCATGGACACAGATGAAGTTTTACTAGAAGAGTCCTTGGACTAGGAATAATTAGCCTTTTGTCATGTAATGATCTAATGTATTTTTTAAGGTGGCCTATATGGAAGTGTGTTGATAATCTGGGTAACTACACTAGTGAACAAATTCAAATCCATTTTGTATACATTCTAGTCTAGCATCACTTCTTAGATCAACCATAGTAGGGTACACAATAGAGCATAGAAGTTGATGATCTGATTGAGGTATGAATCATTAGTTATGGTCAAAGATGCCTTGGTTTTCATATCCCTTATATTAATCTCTCCACTTATTTGACAATATTATCTACATGTCATTGAGCTTGGAGGCTAGGGAAGGAATTGCACAAAAACTGACTCTACCAATTCAAAAGTTTTTTTCACACATTATCTCTAACATTGAGTGATTCCTAGAGTGTTTTATTCTTATCCTCACTAGTTTTAGTGTGTCTTTCCATATTTTATTTGGTGGTGGTAGCCTTTGTAATGTATACACTATAATCAGCTAAGGAGGTATATAATTACTACTTCCATTCCAACAAGTTATGTGTGACCATTGAGATTGAAGTATAGTAGTGTCAATCATTCCTTGGTATTCCTATAGTATATTGATGAGATTCCTAGCCTTAGGCTTGACATCTTAGCCCAATGTTCCCACAACATGGAGTTATTATGATACACACCAATCCTTTGTTAACTCAAAGACAATTATCTTGAGTCTATGTTGGTCAGACATTACTTGTTCCCTAATTGTTTAAGTGAACAACTCAGGATAAGTGTCCTATATAAGTTTTACATATTCATATAGTCAATCATTTAATTCACTTTTATCATCCTTGGATTGATCAAACTCTTACTTTAAAGAGGAGGCCTTATACGTAATGGACTCTTAGAATGTTGTGATGCCCTCTAATTAATTCTTCAATGGCAATCTAGGAACATCTGATTTTGCTTATTTTTGAATTATGAATGCTTCTAATATTCCCATGGTAGTTGAAGGATCAGGTTGTGGCATGGTGGTAAGTGGAAGTGAGAAGGTGGTACATTGAGCACCCATAATTAGAACATCCCATAACTACACTCCTCCCAAAGGCAAAGTTGATTGTTACTCACTTGTTGTAGCTATAAATGTATTTTCTTCTTTCCTTAGTTTATTTGATCCACCTAGTTTTTATACATGCACTTGTTATTGCTATGTCATAACCTATTCTAAAATATTTACTTTCAGTGCAACATCTTCATCATATTTTATTTTGACTTCCTCTACTACTTTCCTATTGAGTTCTTCCTTTGCATCTTTATTTTTCTCTTATTCCTCCTATTGGTGTCCTAGATTTACACCCTAGCTGAGAAGGGGATTTTTTAGGACCTCTACTTAAATCTAGTCTAACATGGGACTAATCCTAGGCTGTGGGTATTCTAATAATGGATCATACCTCTAGAGAAAATCAACTTCCTTTTGGATGTATCACCTATACTAGACCTAAAATGGCACTTTAGTGGAAAAGGGGGAGAGATTTTAATAATAACCTATGAAATAATGTAAAAATAAGTGATGCACCAATGATTTGATCACTCAAACTCACACAAGACACATTATATAATGCATTCAACATTTTAGAAAATCACTCAAATTAGTATTTCACAAAAATGCATGAATTAGATATTTATGTAGCATGGGAGAGAAGTTATCCACTTCCAAACTAACTAACAGACTATATATGCACTTAGAATGACTTGTGAGGATTACAAAAGTAGATCATGTAGGTGAAAAAATTTAGACAAAGGTAAGGAAAGCATACATTCACTTAACCAATCAATGAACTCATAAGACACAATTCAATTCAGCTATAAAAGGAGGAATTCAGTCTCTATTATATCAAATAGGTGTTACAGTACAAATCTTAGAAGAGTTTAGTCATACCAAAGAGAGGGATCCATTTCAAGGTTAGAATCCTATATTTATAAAAAAATAAGGAAAGAGAGGGAACTGAGTAGATAGAAAACATTGAATGAGGCCCAACCACCCTTGATGGATTAACACTAATTTAAGGATGTTGAGTCATGATCTTATCAATAAATAAAGTCCTCATAAAGGAATTGAATGCTCCATGATCTTTATCCAACCACTAGGTCACTTCTTGGGACTCTACACCATCAGTAATTGATCTACCTAAGAGGACCAAATATTCATACCTTGGAACTGATAGAGCCATGCTTGGTCTACCTTGGCTAGCTATTAATATCTAATTATCTTGGAAATGACCATGTTGAAGGATAAGAATCTTCCCCACAATCACACATCTACCCCTGAGAAAATATTTCAGTGAGGTGTCATTATAAATTGAAAACCATTAATATTTATTGGTTTTCCTATAGCTATCATGTCAATGAGATGGATCTCACTAGTTTTTTGATCTTGCTTTGACAACATTAACCAACCCTTGGTATATTTTAGGCCTTAAAAGGACCTATCTTGCCTCTATTGAGATTCAATGGTAGATCTTGATCTTTCAATGTATTTGCCTAGGTTGAAGATTATTTAGTCGACCTCTATCAAAAATATCCTAGGCTTTCCATCTGTTCATTAGCTATTGGAATATAACTCAGTTCATTGACCCATTGACTCTTCTCATACAATTGTTCTTATTTTTTGCAATCAAACATGGTTCATTGATCCTATTCTAGTCTAATACACTTATGCCACTTGTCACTTACATATTTACTTTCTATATCCACTAAATTATTTTACCTCCACCCACAATTCATTTGAATAGATGATTAAACATGTGATATTGATTTTAATAAAAACTACTAACTCTATCTTTGCCTAATCCATTTGATCTAACTCTTGAGATCTCACCATTTATCACCTTTGTGATTGTCCATGGGGGCATATTGACTTGTTGAACCCAATTCACCTGCATGTCATTAGATCTCTATTCATTTACTTGAGATCTTGACACTTTTCAAGTTCATGTTTATTCAATGAACCTTCAATTATTTTAAATGCAAATGGATACTTATAGGGGCTCAAATTTAATGTTCATATGACTATCAATGACATCTACATGACCATCAATATTTGGACCTCAAATAGTCAAATACTAATTTCAAACTTTGACATTTGCATGCCCATCAATGATATCCACCTTCCTATCACTACATATTTAAAAAAACAATGGTCATTTTTTGTGCTTGAATTTAACACTCGTACAAATGTCCTAGGCTTTTAAATTCAAATGGCTATTTGACATGGCTTTATTTTGACACTTGCACACCTATTATTACCCTACTAGATCAATTTCCTTGAGACAAACAATTTTTTTAAAGTTTTTGCATCAAACATTTATCTCAAAAACTATTTCCTCAAGATTTTTATTTTGGCCACTTTCCTTGAAATAAAATAGGTTTTTGAGACCTTTGCATTTGGGACATTTATTGTGAACCAAATGTTTAAAAGAACTTGGTCCTCAATAAAATTATCTTGGATAATTTCTTGACATAACTATACTTTGCTTTTTGCTATGGACAAAATGTCTAAAAGAATTTTCACTTTGGGAATTTTGTTTTGGATAAAATGTCCAAAATAATTAGGTCCTTGCTTTTGACTTGGACAAAATGTTCAAAATAAACATGCCTTTATGATTTTTATTTTAGACAAAATGTCCAAAATAATTCCCAACACTTAACAAAATAACGTGAAACCATTTTACCAAAATAAATATGAGCACTTAGTTGGAATAGAAAGTCTAAAAGAATTGAATTTATCAAAAATAAAGCCTAAAATATTTCTTAAGTAAGGACTTAGCCAAAAAAAAAATTACAGTTAATTTTTTTAAAGCCTGAAGGCTCTTCTAAAATTTTTATTGAACTTTGAAATATTAAATGAACTTCTAATGCTTATGAAACTTATCCCTAACTTTTGATCTACTTGGTTTCACCATCAAACCTGCTTACAACCTTATCTTTGCTCTACAGACATATCCTTCAAATATTGAAAAAAAATACACTTTAAGTAAATTAAAGTGTTTCAAAATATTTGGAATCTACATGTGATCTTGGATCATTCATTCCATCCATAAATATGTTCAAGCCTTATTCCATACTTGATCTTTAGGACACTACACTACATTTAGGCAAGTTTGCTATGTAGGCCAAAAATTGGCTAACCTCTTTGGAGACTCAGTTGGGAAACATACTTGTTATGCTTGAGAGGTCAAACCATTGACATATTGACTCTTGACTCATAACATGTAATACATTTGTTCCATGATTACAAAAAAAACTTTTGACAAATAAATTCCACCAAAATAGGGAAGAAAATAAAAGAAAATAGGGAAACTAACCTAACCAACCAAATGTGAAAACAAAGAACTTATTTGGGATATAATAAAAATAAACTAATATGTCAAAATAAAATACTTGGAAGAAAAAAAAAAAACTATGTACAAGGAACTAACCTTCCTTAAAAGCAATGTTTTAGATGTGTCCCATTGACTTGGATAGGAAGCTCCTTGCCATCCATCTTTGCAAGCTAGAAAGCATTATGGGATTTTTAGCTAGATATTGTATACAAATCACTCCAAAGAGAGTCAAAATTTATATTCTTTCCTGGTTTAGCTCTATCCTCATCCCATTTGAGGACCAAATCTCCTTCTTTAAAGCTATGTGAAGAAGCTCCTTTGTTAAAGGATATCTTTACCTTTGCTTGATGATTTTCCATGGCTAGCATGAATTAATATCTTATCTCTTCTATATCCATAAGATCAGCATATCTAATCTCCATAGGTTCATTTTCTAACATCTCAAGTTGGTGCATTAGTTCTAGGGTAGGAAATTCAAGAGAAATAGACATTCTTGATTCCTTATCATATACCAGCTTGTATGGAGAGTTGTCTATTGATTTCTTGTAGGTGAGAATATTAGCCCACAGAGTTAACTTCAGCTTGAGGTGCCATGAAC
Source organism: Torreya grandis (assembly GCA_037957365.1). Classification (NCBI taxonomy): domain Eukaryota; kingdom Viridiplantae; phylum Streptophyta; class Pinopsida; order Cupressales; family Taxaceae; genus Torreya; species Torreya grandis. The sequence continues at coordinate 934,185 of JARHVA010004546.1, read as the reverse complement.
TTTGATTATCTTTAATAGTCATTCATATTATCTTTAATAAGTTCTTATTTATGGACTCAACAAGGCCATTACCATATGGATTGTAATTTGATGAAGTGCTGAGAAAGACACTATGTTGAACCACCCATTTGTTAATTCTATACCCCACAAAGGCCATAGTATTGTTAGAAATAATAGTTTAAATAAATCCAAACTTGGTAAGTAGACATTCATAAAAATATAAAACATTAAACTTGTTCACCTCAATGTTATTGCTTATGTCCATCTAGGAAAATATTCTATAGCAGTCAATATCCATTTATGACTTGAGCTTGAAGGGGGGTTAATGAGTCCAACAAATTACAATCCCCATTCAACAAAAATATGATCCACTACAATTAGATAGAGGGGTAAGTCAATAAGCTTCACCTTTCTCACAAACATAGCACATTATTTGCATTTTATAACCCGTGCATGATAATATCCAAATAAACTCAGCTAATAATACCCACTTCTCATGATCTTATGGGATGTAGTTATTACTGAATAATATCCTCCACCATGTCCATCATGGAGATACTCAAGAAATATTTGTGTCTGTTGTGGCTCTATACATCTTAACATCATACCATTGATATCTTTCTTGATTAAAACACCATCAACAAAAATAAAAGGAATTGACTGTAATCTAAAATATCTTCTTCTTTAAGGGCTTAAAAGATAAGGATAAATACCATCCTGGAGAAATCTTACCATGTCTTGGAATCAGATGGAAGGTGAGGTATGATCAGTTGAAATTTATTCATTATTTAAAACCATAACCACCTCATTAGACTCTTACAAATCTTGGGCTAGATGTTCACAAAGTTCCTTACCTCTTACCAGCTTTGTTACTTTAATCTCTATATCATACTCCATTACTCTAGTTATCCAATGAAATATTTTCTCATTTATATCTTTGTTTAAGAGGAATTATTTGACACTTGGATGGGAAAACATTAGATGTATATTATTATTAGACAAAAAGTATGTAATTTTTCTGAGTGACGTTATAATTGAAAGTACATGCTTTTCAATAAAAGAGTACCTTGTTTCATATTCCTCTAAGCCTTGACTAAAGAAGGATATTGGCTACTCTAAAACCTCATGGTTATGTTGTATGATAATACTTGAAATTGTGTTAATATTAACATAAGTGTACAAAATAAAATACTTTGTGAAATTAGGGTTCAAAAGTGTAGGATCACTAGCTATGACTTTCTTTATTTCTTTAAAGATTCTTACTCCTTCCTTAGACCAAATAAAACTATGATTTTTCTTTAGCATAGTTTTAAGTGGCCTAACCAAATTGGAAAAAATTTAAATATACCTTCTTATAAAAATTATCTTGCCTAATAAAATTTGAAGAGCTTTATTATGCTTAGGTAATGAATGTGTAAGAATTGATTCCATCATATCGAGATATATACTCATACCATGGTTTGAAATTACATGGTCAAGAAGATTACCTTCATGAACCAAAAAGACACACTTTTTGGGACTTATATGTATCCCAAACTATCTAAAATTTTTAAATACTTGCTTGAGGTGAATCACATGCTCAGCTACAATATCATATAATATTTTTATGTCATCCAAATAAACAAGAATAAACTTGTTAAAGAGACCTTGAAATTCCATATCCATGGATTTTTGAAAAGTTGATCTATCATTATATAAACCAAATGGAATATTTCTATATTTAAATGTCCCCCACTTTGTGGTGAAGGTTATTTTGAATTGGTCTTCTTTATTTAATAAAATTTTATTGTATATATTATAGATATCCAAGAAGGAGGACATTTCTACACCTGTAACAAGCTATAGAATTTATTCCATAGATGGAAATGGATGGTGGTATTTAAGGTAACCCTGGTTTAAGTCACAAAAGTCAATACGTAGTCTAATTTCACCACTCTTTTTTCATAATAGAACAAGTTTTTCCACCCAAGTTGAGTACTTGATTGGAAATATAATAGCTGACTCAGTGAGCTTATGAAGCTTAGCTCTCATCGAAGGCTCAAGCTTTAGATTGATAGGCTTTTATCTTTGTCTTACTAGCTTGGTTTCAACTATAACTCAATGGTGTGTTGAGATAGACTTGGATAAAACCCTTTAAGGTCACTATACTTCCATGTAAAGACATCTACAAAACTTGAACATAACTCAATAAAATTTTCCTTCTCTAAAGATGTGCAAAATTTACCTAACTTCAAGTGCTTAGTAATTGCAATCTCCACATCTGTATAGTGTTATTATTTTTTTGACAATGAAATTTTATATTTTATCAATTCATAATCTCTTCTAAATATGTTTTCAAGGGTAATCAATCCTTTAGGTAACTTATTTATCTTTAATTTCATAATTTGGTCACCATACTGCTATAACTTCTTATCTTGGTTCTTGGATGATAATTTAACTTCCTCTTGTAAGAATTTGACAATATGATTATCATATTCAAATACATGAAAAATGTCATGTTTGTCTAGGATAGAAGGCCTTAAAATCACTTTGATATGTGATTGAACCTTTTCATTCTTTATGTCATGTGGGATACTGAATTGTGACCCAATGGCAGCCAACTTGTCTTCATGCTTATTCTCATTTCTCGATATGGCCTGAATATTGAAAGATTAAAATTATTAAAGTAAGGTCCATAATTGATGATTATAGGACTTGAGAAATGGATTATTATAGAGATTAAGTCCTATTACCTGGTGAACTACCAGTTCACTATCACCAAAGACTTATAAGGTACTAACCTTCATCTTTCTTGCCCATTACAAACCATCCACTAGTGCTTCATATTTAGTAACATTATTGAAAAAACCAAACTAAAAATTGATATAAGATAAATAACTTTGATTTTTTGGATAAATTGACATCATTTCAACTCCAGTGCCATGTTTGTTCCTAGATCCATCAAAATATAGTTACCATAGGCCATCACTAGGCTCATCATCCTTCATTAATGCTAGTATTAGTGTGTCATTTTCATGAATATAATAGAAACTGAGTCCTTATTATTTAATTAACTTGTAAGGATTATGATCATGAAAATTATAGGCCCATTAATTAATTAAAAATATCTAGAACTATATCTAGAGGTGATTCAATTTCTACCTCACTATTTTCTAGTACCTTGTCTGAGATAAGAAAATCAATGTTCACCATACTTGGCATATATGGATCCAAATGAAACATTGAAAGAGGTTCATAATGTATTTTAATATTGGTAACATATTTGGTCTTGAACATCATATATGTATAATCAATTAACAAATATCCTCCAATGTTTGAAGTAAAGTCCCTTGACAAACACATGGTAAAATAGGGAGGTAAGTCTACTACAACTACATCTTATTGAATGGTAAAATTGGGGTAAGCATGTAATGTAAAATTTAGGTCCTTTATTATGCCCACTATATTTTTTGGTGACCCATACAATTGCAACACTCCCTTGGTATTTGGTTCATAGACAAGACCAAACTTATCTATAATCTGCTTAGGCATGATAGTACTACTAGGTCCACTATCCACCATACAATTATGAACTAGGTAGTAACCAAGAATTAAATAAAATTAGAAGGGAGGATTTTTTATTGTTTTACTTTATCTTTATCTACCCTCACCATCTTCTATACCTTCTTTACTTGTTGCTTGATTGGTTGGCCTATACTAGTTAGGATAATACCTTATTTATCAACTGGTTTTAGAGACACCTTGAGAGATAAAAGATCTTAGATGAGAATATAATTTTTTACTAGAGTAGAAAGGGAATCACACATGATAATTTTGAGATTGGATTTATTAATTTGATCTATTATGCTGAATTGAGCTCTACTAACCTTTGGCTACATCTTTTGAACCACTAGTTATTCTCTAATTAGAGGTATTTGGGGAACATTTCTTGCCTCTGCATTCTAGTTATTCTATGATATAAGAATAATAGATTGATCCTTGAAACTCTTGGAAAAAAAATAGGAACACTAGAAGCATTGTTCACATCTTGATTTTCCTTAACTACTCTTCTTTTAGCTCTAGTCAGAGCTGTAACTTGACCATTTGTGTTGCTAGTTTCACCAACATAATTGAATTAAATATGATCATCCAATTTCTAATTAACATTGATGGCATTAAATTTCCATGGAACTTGTAGATATTCTCCTTGGAATGACATGTTCATGTCTTAGTACTAACCTCTTTTAAGAGATAAATCTTCTTGTGTTATTTGTGGTATAGTAATATCCTATAATATTAATGTTTGGTTTTGAGTGTCATTTAGGTTGAATGGATGCCAACCTAAATCTTGAAATAAGTGTTTTTGAGGAATAATAACTTTTGAATTGGAAGGTACATTAGGATCAAGGGCTGTGTATGGATTAGTTAGGGTTATGGCTCCTTGATTTTGGTAAGGTTACTTATTGTCCTTAAAAATTTGATAAGGATATTTTTTATTATTAAAGTACTAAAAAGTGTTCTAGTTTTGTTGTTGATAAGGTTTACCCTGGTACTATTGTCTCCTGAGTTGAGCAATTTCATTTTCAAAAGCTTGTAACATACTTTTGAGATCTTTTATCTCACTAGATTGATTAGAAGGGGATACAACTTTGGCTTTTGGAGATGGAATAGGAGATAAATGGGATTTGAGGAACTTAAGGGGGTAGAAAAGGTTGAAATTATAGGACTATGGGCTTTATAGGCCTTAAAGACATCTTACTAGCTTGTATTAAGGTATTTTCTTCTCTTATTACAAGTTCATATGAATTTGGTAAGGTATTACCACCTATAGACTATATCATGACACTTATATCTAAATTAAGGGCTTTAAGATAGTACACAAATGCATACTCTAGAGATGGTATAACCAATGCAGGGATCCTAGTCCATGCCTTTTGGAATTTGAGGGTAAAATCAGAAATGAACTCATGGGGGTACCTTTGTATGGTAGTCAGTTATTCAACCAATGATAGGTGATCAAATTTGTCTTCAAATTATCTGACTAAGGATGCACCTAACTCATCCTAAGTAGAAATAAAGGTCAAAGGGATAATTATATATCATTGCAATGCTTTTCCTTTAAAGGAAGAAACTAAGAATTTGATAGCCACATTATCTTAAACAACATTATAAATAGAGAAAAGGTTGGTAACATCATGAATATGATTAATAGAAGTGGTTTTATCTAATTCCCTTGAGAATAAAAGAATACTCTTAAGGGAAAACATAGGAATATCATCATATTGGGCTAAATTTAGGGGAATACCCCTATTGAATGGAACAAAAACTTGATTCTTGATAATAATTTGGGTAATGGGGATAATAGATTGGACTAAAATAATAGGATAACCAAGAGATGATGCTTCTTTTGAGGATCAGGATTTGTCCTATTGAATCTTGATTTTTTATAAGAAGTAGAAGTAAATGCAATGTGTTCAAAAGTATTACCTTTACTTGATGATATTGTAGTAACCTTTGGCATAAAAACACTATCTAAAATATGCTATGAGATTTACAACTTGAAGGATATTAAATTTTTGATGATGGTAGATATCTCTTACTTTTGTAATTTATTCTTCTCAATCTTACAACTTCAATTTTCCAAGGAAAATTGGACCCACAGAGCATGCCAGACCTATTGGTATCCTAGATTTATACCCTAGCTAAGAAGGGGATTGTTTAGGTTCTCTACTCAAATATAGTCTAACATGGGACTGATCCTAGGATGTAGGTATCCTCATAATGGATCACACCTTCAGAGAAGGTCGACTTCCATTTGGATCTATCACCTATACTAAACCTAAATTAGTACTTTCTTGGAAAAGGGAGAGAGATTTTAAAAATAACTTATAAATGCATGTAAAAAGAGGTGATGCACTAATGATTTGATCACTCAAACTTGTACAATACAAATTATAAGATGTATTCAATACTGTATAAAATCATTCACATTAGTATTTCACAAAAGGCATGAGTTAGCTATTAATCTAGCATGGGGGGGTAGTTATCCACTTCCAAACTAACTAACATGCTATATATGCACTTAGAATGACTTATGAGGATTACCAAAGCAGATCATGAAGGTGAAAAAATTCAAATAGAGGCAAGGAAATCATACATTCACTTAACAAATCAATGAACTCATAAGACACACTTTGATTCAGTTACAAAAGGAGGAATTCAGTCTCTATTATATCAAATAGGTGTTATAGTACAAATATCAATAGAGTTTAGTCATACCAAATAAAGGGATCCATTTCAAATCTTAGAAGCCTATAATTATGGAAAAAGGAAGGAAAGAGAGGAAATTGAGTAGATTGAAAATATCGAATGAGGCCCAACCACCCTTTATAGATTAGAAAGGATTTGAGGATGCTGAGTCATGATCTTATCAAAAAACAAGGTCCTCATAAAATAATTAAATGCTTTATGATCTTTATCCAACCAATAGGTCACTTTTTTGGACTCTATGCCATCTTTACTTGATCTCCATAGGAGGACCAAATATTCATACCTTGGAACTAACAAATCCATGCTTGGTCTACCTTGGGTGGCTAAAAATATCTACTTGTCTTATAAATTACCATGTTGAAGGACAAGAAGCTTCCCCATAATCACACATATTCCCAAAAAAAATAATCTAAGGTCTCATTATAGATTAAAAACTAATCATATTTATTAGTTTTCTTATAGATATCATGTCCATGAGAAGGATTTCACCATATGTTCGATCTTACTTTGACAATAGTCACCAACCATTGGTCTATTTTAGGCCCTAAAAGGACCTATCTTGCCTTTTTTGAGCTTAAATGATATATCTCAATCTTGTAATGTATTTACTTGGGTTGAAGAGTATTTAGTTGACCTCTGTTGAAAATATCTTGGGCTTGCCCTTTATTCATTAGTTGTTGGAAACTAACTTAGTTTATTGACCCATTGACTCTTCTCATACTATTGATATTAATTTACATGATAAAATTTAGTTCATATATCCTCTTATAGTATAATTCACTTATGCCACTTGTCACTTATGGATTTGCTTTCTATATCTGCTGACTTTTTTAACCTCCACCCATAGTTGATCTGAATGCATGATTAAACATGTTCTATTGATTTTACCAAGACCCACTAACTATATCTCTACCTCCTCTATTGGATCTAACTCCTAATATCTCACCATTTGTCAATTTTATGCTTGTACATGGGGGCTTCCTGACTTGTTGACCCTAGCTCACCTACATGCCATTAGATCTCTATTTAGGTACCTGAGATCTTAACACTTATCAATCTCATGTTCTGTTAGGGACCCTTAGATGATTTTTGAATGTAAAAAATTACTTTTATGGGATCAATTTTTATGTCCATTTGATCATAGTTTGATGTTAGTGTGACCATCAGTGACATTTGTATGACCATCAATCTTTGGACCCTAAACAGTCAATTATTGAGCTTAAACTTTGACATTTGCATGCCCATCAATGACATCCACACACCCATCACTACATATTTTAAAACCAATGATAATTTTTTGTGCTTGAATTTGACACTCGTACAAATGTAATAGGATTTTGAATTCAAATGTCTATTCACCATGGCTTGATTTTGACGCTTGTCCACCCGTCATTACCCTACTAGATCAATTTCCCTAAAAAAATTAATTATATTAGAGCTTTTACATTGAGCATTTATCTCAAAATTATTTCCTTGGGATTTTTGTTTTATCCACTTTTCCCAAAATAAAATAGGTCTTTGGGACCTTTTCATTCATGACATTTATTACAGACAAAATGTCTGAAAGAACTTGGTCCTTAGGAAAATTGTCCTAAATAATTTCCTTGACACAATTATACTTGGATTTTTACTACAAATAAAATGTTTTAAAGAATTTGTACTTTAGGATTTTATTTTGGATAAAATATCCAAAATAATTAGGTCCTTGATTTTACCTTAGATAAAATGTCCAAAATAAACATGTCTTCGATATTTTATTTTGGATAAAAATGTCCAAAAGAATTCCCAATACATAGCCAAATAACTCAAAACAATTTTCTTAATGGAAATATGAGTACTTCGTATGAATAGAAGGTTTAAAATAATTTAATTTAGAAAAAATAAATCCCAAAATATTTCCTAAGGACTTAGACAAAAAAGGTTTTGTACTTAGCCTTTTTAAATCTTGAAGGCTTTTCTGAACTTGTGCTTGAACTTTGAATTCTCAAATGACCTTCCAATTCTTGTGAAACTTGTCCATAACCTTTGATATACTTGGTTTCACCATGAAACTTGATTAGAAATATTATCTTTGCTCTATAGACCTATCCCTCAAATATTGACCAAAAATACACTTTAAGTAAACTTAAAGTGTTTCAAAAGCTTTGCAATATGCATGTGATTCTTAGACCATTTATTCCATCTAGAAATATATTCAAACCTTAATCCATACTTTATCTTCAAGACACTACACTATATTTAGTTAAGTTTTATATATATTCCAAAAATTGGCTAACACCTCCTCCTACAAATTATGCACATGATCTTTTTCCTTTTTTTTCCTCAAGTACAACAACCTTAACTTGTTTATCCTTATCCTATGCTTTTACAACTTATTCATCCTATGCTTTGGCTACACTTGCTTGTTATTCCTATTCTTAAGATTAATATTTCCATAGGGATTCATCTTCTTCTTATTTATTCTTCTTTATATCTTCATCATCTTACTACTATGAGAGAGTGGCATCCTCCAAAGTCCTCTTTGCCTATTCCATTGCATCTTTTTATTTCTTATGATATTCTACCTTGGGTTTGGAAGTGATCACAACCTCTTTATTCCTTTTCTCTTAGTTAATATTCTTTTGGTGTGTGTCATGTGCTTGATTTGTTGTACCAATAACTTCTTGTGCCTTCTTAGCCTCATTGATAGCCTTTTATCATGCATCTTTTTCATCCTAGGCCATTTGAATAGCCTCAACTTATTCGACTTGATGACTTGATTTCTGAGCTTGATGTTATTGGGCCTTAATTTTTGGGAAATTATTTTATTCTTGATGAACTTACCATTTGGCTATGTGAGTTTCTTCCTCCCATGAAACATGTTGTTATTAAGCTATAAGTTGATATGGTATAAGATCTTCAACCTCTGAGGCTTATTCTAAATGTGATGAATCACTCTATTGGATCATAGATTTGGAGGAAAACACTTTCTTGTGTCCCAAAGTAACCAAAATATGTTTGGGTTTTGGTGAAGTTAAAGATAGAGAAGGATGCACTTCTTGTGACATGGTTATCCTAAAAAATGTGCATTCTTCCAGTGTAATAGAAACCCTAAGCTGTCATTGAGTTTTGGGTCTATGCACTAGAGACTCTTATGGAATTTCTAGTAGTGGTATAAATATGTTGATGGCTATAAGAGTTTTAGAGGGTTAATTACTAAAGAGGGTAGTCATTCTCTATAGTTGTTTAGCCTTTTCACACACAGTGTCGACAATAATGGATGTAGGGCATAGTGGTAGTTCTACCTAAAGACTTGGAGGGACATTCTTATGTACTTGAAGCATGTACACATACACTACCTTCTATAGTAATAACTCCTCCTCATCCTCCTCCTTCTCATAGAATTCACCTACCATATCTTTGACCATAAATTGGTAGACCTCCTACTCATTAATTAACATCTAAAGTAGGTTATATGAGCTTGTGATCTGGGTCACCTTGGGGTCATCCAGCTAGGTTGTGGTTCTCTTCATCTCACACTTTAAAGGAGGTTATGATGGTTATTTTTTGGTAAAGATATTACACTTTCCTTTATGCTACTATGAGGTTGTAGATTATAGTTGTTGCTACACTAAAAGGATTGTTGTGCTAGGTGGTATGGATTGGAGTGGTGTCACACACCTGCTTATATATGCTTTTTTCTTGGTGACTTTAACCTATGCCATGGATATGGTAAAAAAATATGGTATGGGTCTAAATGGAAACCTAGGTAGATCAAGAATGTGAATGAAAACACTTTTTGGGAGAAAATTAAAAATACCATGTTATCGTAAGTACTGCATGATGTCTAGTGGCACTTATGGATGTGTAGTAATTAGCTCCAAATACTCCTTCCACTAAGTATTTAATTTTACCTCATGCACTAGGGTTCTAGGATCATGTGTCCATATCAAATTATAGAATTACTACATTGGCATATAGTTAGTGTCAAAGTGCACCTCTCTTTCGTGTGACTTCCATTAGGTGAAATAGAGTAGAAAGATGAGAAACTAGTACTGGAAGGTCTACTTAGAAGTAGTGTGACACTTTTTGATATTTATAATAAGTTCTTGTAAAAATTATTTATTCCAATAGAACTAATCATTATGGTGGATCATGTAATGTGCAATGTTCACCACTCCTTCAGGAATTTTCTTTATAGACTTGGTGGTCTGCCAAAATCTCTTTGTGATGCACTCAATCAAGATGTACACTAGTTCATCTTAGATTTATTCAATTAGGATTCCTATAGATCCATAGACATATATGTTTTTGACCTCTTGAAGGATAAAAGGCATTCTTATCTTGTATGGAGTAAGAGACTCACCCTATGTAGACATGCCCAAATCTAAGGTCATTCCTTTGGTGTTGATGACTATAGTGGTGTTAGGGCTAATGCAAATGTTATTATTTTTGTAGAGGTTGAGTAGGATTTTTATAATCTCCCCTAAGTCACTGAAGGTGGGAATACAAAGTGCAAGTGCTCAATGTCTATATTCTAAAATCTATGTGGGGTTGTAAGAGTACTTAGTTACACAAAATCTATGGGATTTGGTTTAAAGATTTTTTTTACCACTGAGAGGTAATCAAATATCTATTGATTAGTGTATTTTGTCTACTAAAGAAAAAGGTTGACACTAGTTTCTTCCTTATGAGCATCTATCAAGTTCTTGATGCACTATGAAAAATCCATAATATTTGAATACTAAAATTGTTTTTTTTCTTTCTAGGTAGTAAAAATTAGATTGGCTCTAAAAAATCATCTTGTAAAATGTTTGTAAAAATGAAATGAAAACTTGATTCACAACCTTATGCCTTTATATATTTCACACTTTTTGGTTTCTACATAAATGATACATTGAGTTTTCCTTTGAAATCAACGTGAATGTTGATGTGGAAAATATTATCTGATTTGGAATTTAAGGTAGTTAATTATTGGTGCATGCATAAAGATAAGTTGTTACATTATTTGTTATCTATATTAGAGTATGAACAAATTATGTTGACCAACCACTAATTTGGTGAAGATTAGATCAATCAAACCTTGGCTCTAGAATTAACTATTTGGAGACAACTATTATATGGTTAAGATCTTAGTTGATGTGACATGACCATACATTTATTAGACTTAATTACTTACTTTCATTCCTCTTGGTAGTAATAATAACACTCCTAAATTCTTATATGCATAGGTGGTGTACATTATACTTCTTATCATGGTTTTAACATATTGACAAAGAGATCATCTAAAAACACACAAATGCAAACATAGAAAAAGAAACACATAAGAAAACATACAAAAATGGGAAATCCTAATCTACTCAGTACTACTCATCACCCACTCATTTATCATAGAGAGATAAATTAAAACTATTGGTAGTATGGATTAATACTATAGCCATTTACCTACCCTAGAAAAATAGTTCATTATAAATCTCTTAAAATAATAGTTATTTGTTATGATATTTTGTGTATAATGTAAGGCCCTTTCCATGTGATCTATAATTTACTAGGAAATGCTTTGAAGTGACTATCATATAAAAAAACTAGTTGATCTTTGTGAAATTCCTTATGTTACAGGTTCCCATCATGCCATGTTTTTTGGCTCTGCTTATAACTTACTGCATCCAAGATGCTTTACATCGATACTCATCCATCCTATTCAATTTGAGAAGTCTATTTTTGAGAGAATCATGATCCCCTAGTCTTATAAATATGGAAATGCACATATTGGGTACCAAGTATTCGATTGACATTACTACTTCAAGCCCATAAACCAACTAAAATGGAGTAAAACCTCTATCCCTCTTATAGTGTGTTTTATAAGCCCAAAGAATCATAAGAAGATGATCTTCCCAATCATCTCTCTTGACATCACATATCTTTGTCAACATATTTCCCAAAACTTTATTATAATTCTCATATTTTTCATTATCTTGTGGATGGTACATAGTAATTTTATGATGGGAAATCATGAATTATTAAATAAGAGATTTGATAGTATTGTTCAAGAAGTATGTCCCTTGATCACTGATGAGCTTGATTGGGCATCCAAACTATGTGATAATATTCTCATAAATAAACTTTGCTACATCCTTAGCCCCATAATTGGGTGTCAAAATAGCTTCAACTCATTTGGTAAAGTAATATATGATAGTGATAATATACTAAGCTTTGCTACATTTACTTGGGGGATTGATAGGTCCTACAAAATAGATTCCCCACTATTCAAAAGGTTATTCAGATAACAAAGGTTGTAAAGGCATTCCATCCTTATAGAGTGGCTTATCCATTTGTTGACATAGATCAAAATGCTACACTACTTTATGGGCATTCTAAAAAAGGTTTGGCTTTCATAACCCACTCTATAAAAATTTCCTTGTAGTAGCTTCTTTGGAAAAATGACCTCCTACTATTCCTTAGTGTGATTGTTTTAAGAGTTGTGGTCATTCATATTCTAGAACTACACTGTGTAGTACTTTATCCTTCCAAAAATGATATAAGATTCCATTTATAATAGTATATGACAAATCTTTGGTGATAAAATACTTATTATCCCTTTCTTGGTAATACGTAGGGAATACTCCTTGTTCTAAGAAATTAGCAATTGCCTCAAAATTCATAGGTAACATAGAAACTCAAAATAGGTGGGCACTAGGAGAATCTTCATGTAGTTCTTCTACTTCTTCCCCATTTATGATTCAACTGAGTCTATCTAGCCCAACATTTTATTTTCCTAATTTTACATTGTTGGAAAATTCAAATTCTTGAAAAAACATAAACCATCTTGAAATGCATCCTCTGAGAATAGGCTTATTAACTAGCTAGCATATAGTTTGATTATCTATGAAAACTTCAAATCATTTCACAAGAAGATAATGTTAGAATTTATGTATTATGAACACTATATCTAGTGCTTCTCTTTTAGTTGTCATGTTATTCTTTTCTACATCAGACAACTTTAAACTTACAAAATGGAAGGGGTGGTCCAATCCACCTTTTCTTGGGTATGAAAGTACAACATCAACTATGATAATAGAAGCATAAATGTGTACATGGGTAAGCACACAAAGTTGGAGGATAAAAAGTGTCCTACCTCTAGACATTATTTTTCTAAAATTTCAAAAATGTGAACTTTTGTAGATAATTTGAGATATCTACACTCAAAATTTGAAGATGGTATAAAAACAAGAAATGTATAATTTCAAGTCTAGTTTATAAAACACTATTTAAAAAAAACATTATTAAGTATAACTAGGTAAAACATATAAAATTTTAAGAACTCATATTTTTTAATAAAACATAGTAGATAGATGACTGTGATGTGCACCATTTTTTGAGTAGCGTTTAATATTTTTTGAAACACTTTAAGGAAAATTTAGATAAAATATTCTATCACATCACTTATATTTTTTATATTTTTTCAATGAATATTTTTTAATGAAAATTTCAAGTAAATAGATCCTAAAAACTAACAAAGAAATGGATAGCCATCCATGAGACATGCTTAACTACCTCAAAAAAAATGATTTTTTTTTATTGAATGTGTGTAGAACTAAGCTAACTACATCACCATATAATTTGTTTTTCACTTGGATCAATGAAAGATAAATTACATAAACATGTATAGGCATGTATATTTCTAGCATGTAGTGGCCTAAAAAGGGCATAGTTATAAATAAATATAGTTTGAAACCTTAAATTAGTCTAAAAAAATAAAAATCATATTTTTGGAAAGAGGATAGTGTGATCGTCACAATGGTATCAAGTTTTTGAATTTTTACATTGAAATTCTTAGTGTATTTGGAAATCAAAGTTGAAATTTGTTGTTTATTTCCATATCTTTCAAAAATTAGTAGTACATTGATAGTCCACGCTTTTGGCTCAGGAATACAAGCCATTCCCAAGCCAAAAGGCATGGGAATTGAATTGAAATTCAAATGACATGATTATATTAATGTATAACATGATCACATTAATAGATAATGTGATTGCATTATTGTAAAACAAAAATGTGATCACATTAATATTATTTTTTGTATTTAAACAAATAGAATGAATGTTGGTTAACAACTAATGTGATAGTTCATTTTACACATAAAAACATGTGGGAATTGCACATGAAGGAAACTTTGGCTACAAGGTTATATTTACTAATGTAAATGTTAGGTATAAGAAAATATTTATTTTACTATGCTTTACATTTATTTTAGTAAATATAAGAAATTAGGGTAACTTAGCATCTCATAGAGTTGGTCTAACAATTACATGCCTTACAATGTGGAAAATGGTTCTTCAAAATCCACTCAGGTTAGAACTTATGCATTCTTAGGGTATAAGTATTAAACATAGGGATTTTAGAACATATTTTTTACAATTGATGTCCATTTTTGGTAAATATATAGTCATTTTTTAGGTTTTTATGCTATTTGGATTGATTCTTGGCATTTTTAAGAGTCTTAGGTTTGTCAAAATTAAAGTTTTCAAACCACTCACTTTAAAATTAATGTAAAGTGGTGTGATTGGGGTAGCATAGGTCAAATTAATGACCTAAACACATCAAATGACCACTTTATGTTAATTTCACTTGTTCATTATCCCTCCCTCATCCTTGATCACTTCATACTCATACCTCATCACCCTTAATCACTTTCTCATCATCCTTCATTATCCCTAATCACTCCATCATTAAACCACATTATCCCTAGTCATCTCTAATCACTCTTTTATCATCCCTGATTAATCCTCATTGACCCTCACTATCCCTCATCATCCATAAGAAATTAGGGTTACTCAACATCTGATAGAGTTGGTATCATATATGCATGCCTTATGACATAGAAAATAGTTTTTCAAAATCTAATCTGGTCAGTACTTAGACATTGTTAGGGTCTATGTATTAAACTTAGGGATTTAAGTACATAAATTTTAAGCTTGATATCCATTTTTGGTAAACATATAGTCATTTTTTAGATTTTTGTGCTTTCTAAATTGATTTTTAGAATTTATAGGAGTTTAAGGTTTGTCCAAATTGAGGTTTGAAAACTAATCACTTTGAAATTGATACAAAGTGGTGTGATTAGGGTAGTGTAGGTCATGTTGATGACCTGCACACATCAAATGACCAATTTGTGCTAATTTAACTTATTCATCATCCCTACCTCATTCTTGATCATTTCCTACTCATCCTTCATTACCCATAATCACTCTCTGATCATTTCTCATTATCCATAATCACTCCCTAATTATCTTTCACTGTCCCTAGTTATCTCTAATCACTCCTTTATCATTCATAATCAATCTTTCATTGAACCTCACTATCCCTCATCATCCCTAATCACTCCCTCCCCATCCTTCATTATCCCTAATCACTCGTTCCTCATCAATATTCATACATAATCTCTTCCTAATCCCTATTCACTCCCTCATCATCCATCCTCATTCATAATTAGTCCCTCATTGACCTTTAATGTCTCTCATTATCTCTAATCACTTGAGCTTATCATACCTAATCACTCCTTCATTGATTATCACCATCCCTCATCATCCGTAATCACTCCCTCCTCATCCCTCATAGTCACTAATCAATATTTCTTCATCCATAATCATCACTAATCACTTCCTCATTGATCCTCACCATCCATCACTATCCCTCATCACTCCATCATTTATCCTCACCATCGCTCACCATCCTTAATTGATCCCTCATCATTTGATATATGTATATACTCTAAAAATATCTTTGATTCCAATCATATATTGTTTTATCCATTATAATATAAATTAACTCTTTTATAAGACTTGTGTTGTCAATACCCATTTGTGATAGTCAGTTTTATTATTGAATGAATTGGATGATCATCCAAATTTATAGTTAATTAAAATAATTACTAACACAAAATAGAGTCTAAATTTTAGTTCATCAAATTATGTTTCTTGTGCAACTAACTAGATTAAACTTTATTCAGTTCCACATTTAGTAGTTTGGTTCAAAAGATAAAAATTAAACACAAATCTCTTGTATAATTTTATTATTCTAATAATATTTTAATAAAATGCAAATTTATTTAGTGTTTCCCATTCTTGTATGACTTGAATCTTGGTCAGGTTCACACACACACTCCTTGTGTGTGTGTTGTATCCCAAATATTTTATCTCTTGAATGAATAATGAACATTTATTGATGTTATCATAAAAATATGTTTCTAAAAAATGTGAAATGATATTTCATCATGGTGTATATTTTCATCCCATGTTTTCTAAAGATTAAGATGTCATAAAGGTAGATTAAAGAAATTACATAGGTAAATGGCTTGAGGATGTCATTCAACATATTGAAATGAATGAATTCACTACATGAGTTAACATAAAAGGCATAATGTTAAATATATGGTTGACCACATGTAAAACATCACACACCTCTAATGGTGAGATGTCATCAAAGATTGCATCTTTAAAAAATTTGATTTTGTATACCAAGTGACACTACTAGGTGATCCATTTCTCAAGGCCTACACTAAGCCATACACTAGCATATGGTTATGGATGATGTATAAATTTCAAGTTCAACTTTAGAAAATATGCTCTAGGATAAATTAAATTATTCTAACTTATATTGGAATTTATGAAGTGTATTAACTCACCATTGATCTACATTTATTAATGAAACACTATTTCTAATTCATATAATTTCTTTTTGGGAGAACTAGAGATATTTTTAGTACCAACCATATCATTCAATTCATAATATATTATCTACTTACCTTTTTATAATGTTAGATAACTTGTACCCACTTCTCGAGATGTGAAAGTAGAGATCTCATAGTGTGATACTCTTCATTGGATTGAATATTCAATTTATGAATTAAACACCACTTTTTAATCTTGGAATACTTATTCTAATCATTTGAAAATTATTTTACACTCTCTAGTATGATGACTCAATCAATAAACATAAAAATATAATGCCTTAAATGTAATTATTTGGATCATAAAATGTCCTCATATGGAAAGAAAATGATTGGTTTTAAGAAATCACATATCTTGGTGATACTCATGTATTTACTACCCATTTTTGATGCTATGGTGGTTTTACTTGCTTCTTTTTTTTAGCATATTTTAAATTATGAATTACATTTTTTCTAATAGGCCCATATTTTATCATAGGTGTTAAATATTTGTGTTTCAAATTTTCCTCCACATCATTTTGATCATTATGTCTTATATTTTATACCAGTACTCAACTCTCCACTTGTAACTTTTAACATTTCAAAACCCAAAAAAATAACACGATCAAGGTATTGGATGGAGTGATTAAGGATGAGGATGGATGAGGAAGAATTGAGTAGAGATGATGAGGGAGTCAATAGTGATGGTGGGGGTCAATGAGGGAGTGATTAGAGATTATGAAGGATGGAAAGAATTAGTGAGGGAGTGATTAGAGGTGATGATGGATGATGAATGAGTGTTTAGAGATGATGAGGTATGATGAATCAATGATTATGGATAATGAGGGATGATGAGGGTAAATTATGAAGTGATTATAGATGGTGATAGAGTGATTAGAAATGATGAGGAATGGTGAGGGTTAATAAAGGAGTTATTAGGGATGATAAGGGATGAGGAAGGAGTGATTAGGTATGATGAAGTGGTGATTAGGGATGGTGAAAACTAATGAGGGAGCTGATTAATGATAGTGAGAGCCAATGAGGGATGATGAAGTAGTGATTAGGGATGGTGAGAGATAATGAGGGAGTGATTAATGATGATGAGTGAGTGACTAAAGATGATGAGGATTAATGAGGGAGTGATGAGGGATGAGGAGTGAGTGATTAGTGATAGTGAGGGTCAATGAGGGAGTAATCAAGGATGATGAAGGAGTGATTAGAGATGATTAAGGATAGTGAGGTTAAATGAGGGAGTGATTAGGGATAATGAATAATGATGAGAGAGTGATTAAGGGTGATGAGGCATGAGTAGGAAGTGATTAGGGATGAGTGAGGGATGATGAATAAATGAAATTAACCCAAAGTGGCCATTTTATGTGTGTAGGTCATAAATGTGACCTATTATACCCCAATCACATCACTTTGCATCGATTTCAAAGTTAGTGGTTTGAAAAATTCAATTTTGACAAACCTAAGACTCTTAAAAATGTCAAAAATCAATCGAAAAGACACATAAACCTAAAAATTATTATATGTTTACCAAAAATGGACATCAATTGCAAAAATTATGTCCTAAAATCCATAGTTTTAATAATTATACCCTAAAAATGCCTAAGTACTGACCTAATTAGATTTTAGAAAACTATTTTCCACATCATAATGCATGCAACTATGAGACCAACTCTATTAGATGTTGAGTGACCCTAATCTATTATAGATGATGAGGGATGAGAAGGGAGTGATTAATAATGATGAGGGATAATCAGGGTCAATGAGGGAGTAATAAAGGATGATGAAAGAGTGATTAGAGATGACTAGGGATAGTGTGGTTTAATAAGGGAGTGATTAGGGATAATGAATAATGATGAGAAAGTGATTAAGGGTGATAAATCTTGAATAATAAGTGATCAAGGATGAGGGAGGGATAATGAACAAGTGAAATTAACATAAAGTGGTCATTTGATGTGTGTAGGTCATCAAACTGACCTATGCTACCTGAATCACACCACTTTGCATCAATTTTAAAGTGAATGGTTTGAAAACTTAAATTTTAACAAACCTAAGACTCCTAAAAATGATAGGAATCAATAAAAAAGTCACAAAAACATAAAAAAATGACTATATATTTACCAAAAATGGACATAAATTGAAAAAAATATGTTCAAAAATCCCTAGGTTTAATAGTTAGACCTTGAAAATGCATAAGTATTGCCCTGAGTGGATTTTGTAGAACTATTTTCCACATTGTAATGCATGTAACTATTAGACCAATTCTATGAGATGATGAGTGACCCTAATTTCCTATATTTACTAAAATAAATTTAAATTATAAGAAAATAAATGTAACAATATAAATGTAAACTTATACATAATATAAATGTAAACTTATATATAGTAAAAATGTAATAGTATAAATGTAAACTTAACATTTAGAGTGGTCAATATAAGCTTCTATCCAAATTTGACTTCATGTGTAACTCCCACATGATTTTATGTGCAAAATAACATGAACGTGATGTCATTACCTATTAACCAACATTCACTCTATTTGTTTAAATGTGAAAAATAATAGTAATGTGATTGTATTTTTTATTTTAAACTAATTTGATTGCATTATCTATTAATGTGATTAAATTATACATTAAAGTGATCACTTTATCTATTAATGAAATTATGTTATACATTAATATGATCACATTATGGCTTGGTAATTACTAAGCCATAATATAAATAATGTGATCATGTTGTTTATTAATATAATTGTATCACTTAAAATGTACACATAATTTTACCCAAACTCCATGCACTTACCCATATGAAAGGGATTATTCCAATCTGGAAAGATGAGAATAGGCAAAATGACTAATCTCTACTTGGATGTCTAGATAAACTTTGTACCTTTGCATAGTAAATATTCTAATGGAGATGAAATGGCTACATATCCATTGAATTTTTTTTGATAGTACCCTATATGACCAAGAAAGGATCACACTTCCATGGAGTTGAATAATGAAGACATACTAAGAATATCATTATTTTTGCCTTGGTCTACCAAAATCCCTTCACTGCACACTACATGAGCTAGCATGACACTAAAAGGTGTAAAAAATAAGCACTTTTTCAAATTCAAGGCAATGCATAGAGTTTAATAGCATTCTAACATGAGGTACAGATTGGAAAAGTGTTTTATAAACAAATAAAATACTAAAAAATCATATATATATATATATATATATATATATATATATATATATATATATATATATATATATACTTCCAAGAAGTCTTGAATGAAATCCTTAGATGTAGTCACCACTACTCTATAAAAAACTGCATGTACATTCTTGAGGCCAAAATGAATTACCTTATATGTAAAGGATCCCTTTTCTATGGAAAAAGTTATTTTAGCTCTATCTTCTTAAGTGATGGGTATTTGATGATAGCCATTGAACCCATATATAAAGGATTAAACTTCATGACCTATGACAAATTCAAAAAATTCATTTGTGAAACGAATCAAAAAAGGATCATTCACACATGTGTGATTCAAAATTTGATAGTCACTCTATACAATGATCTCCCCTATTTTCTTAGGCTTCACTACCATAGGACTAACCCAATCTACCTTCTCTATAAGATAGATTATACCTACTTCTTGCATTTTGTCTAGTTTAGCCTTCATTTTCAGCGTCATGTTTATATTCAACTTATATGTCCTTTTCTTTATGGGTTAGTGTACTCCTTAAGTTCTATATGAATTTCACCTAAGGAAATATCTACTCCTATAGCTTCATAAAGGTTTTTTGGAAACACATCTTGATATTTTTTTAGGGATTGCATAGCTTCTAAAACTTTGAATTCAGTCCATTAGTCACCTATATGTGTTAGTTTAAGAATCTCCCCACTTCTAATGTTTTTCACATGTTTTTAATAGGTTTATAGAAAATATTACACTTTTCCTTAGAAATAGATTCTTGTATAATTATTTTCCCTTCCTATTCTATAATATATATGTTGTACAACTTTTCTTCTTTAGTGGGTTCTATGATTAGATCCTTTAGTGGTTCTAATAGCTATTTAGGTTCAAACAAATCAATCTAATTGTTATAAACATTAGTATATGAATCTTTAGCTTCCTCTTATTCATTCTATATTTAGTGGCATAGTTTTATAAGAGGTTGTTCTTCCATATGGAAACTTTATATCTTTGTAATGTTGTATTTAGATCATAGGCTATGCTATTCTATGTGGTAGACTCCATCATGGTGCTTAGATATTCTATGCACCCATGGCATAGGAAATTTTTGATTTTCAACAACACATTATGAACCAGAGGATTCTTATCTTCAAACATGAAAGTCTATATGAAGATGATCTATACCTATGCCTAATGTTTTGTCTCTAATATACAATCTTGATGCATATACTAGGTTGATAATAAAGGGGCAAGTGTATAATGAAATATATGAACCCAATACATATGTACCACATTTATGAATACATATTTTATGGAACTCACCTTCTTAAAATTAAGTCTAATTAGTTTTGATGACCTACAATAGTTTAAATTTGTTAATCATAAGTTTTCATGCATCATTCCAGTCAAGCTATTTATCTCTATGAATTTTCTACCACATCATTACAACTCCCTTCAAAGCATAATTTAAGGCACTGACCCAGTGATTGATCATAGGCACATGAATTTATAGGCATAAAATGAATCTATTTATATCTCTAATTGCATAGTATGAAGAAAGTTGTCTTTCTATGGTGAAGACTATTCTCATAGGCCAGAGTTCATGGTCACCATGATCCCAATTGAGTAGCTACATATCTAATTCTCCACTTACAGATGAAGATATTTCCCAAGGCAAGGTTCCTTCTTGAGTGGTCTATATATAATCTTGCATATGATCATCTACTTAATATATGAAATCAACTTCTAAGTGAGTAAGGGATTTAGTAGACATGGATGCACATTCTTCTATGACAAATTGAGGTGACAATATCTAAGTATATAATGGTTTGGGATTCTATTATTCAGATGTCTTCCAATTTTGAGTGATTAAATATTGTACCTAAGTTTTATTATGATCATACAAGAATTTTCACTTAGCTATAGGTAGGGATTTCGGGTTTTCCTTAGAGTTTACCTTCATGAAACTAGTTTCTTGTGTAATGTAAGGATATTCTAGTTTAGCTAGAATGATGTAGGGTTTGTGCACCTTATTTAAAAAAATGAATAAAATTTTATCTCCCAGATTCACCTATAACTAATTTTTCATAGTATTTATAGTAATTTGACCATCATATGCCCATTTCTTGCCAATCAATGTAGGGTAATGTGTTGTTGTTATCTTCATATCAATGAATTCAAAGTCACCTTACAAGATAAGTTCTATGACTTTAATCTCAACATCTACTAATTGACCAATGAGTTAAATTATTTTATAGTCTATTAAGCTTAAATTTATTGGGTTGTAACTAAAAATAGGCCATCGAATTGCCTCCCATAAAGACCTGGGGATCATGTTGACTGTGATGCCAAAATCAAATACATCATTTAAAATTTCATATCCTAAAACTTCAATGTCAATTCACACATCTACATCCCATGGCTTCTTTGTTTTTACATATCAAACAAGTTTTTATGTCTTTTATTACCCTCTTTATGCACACTCTAGTAAATTATGTAGAAATTTTGTGATGTTCTAAGAAATGTCTTTATTGCACAGTGTACTTAGCATCTTCAATAAATTTGTTAGTATAGTAACAAATCCATCCTAGTGAATAATGCACATAATCTAACCATACATTTAGGAATATATTACTGTAGCATATCATTCAATATGTATTAGTATTGAATATTTTTCAACATCTGTGCAACGTCATATACAAGCCCTTTTTCTACAACTAGGTCCAGGTATTTGTCTTGTTTTATTTTCTAGATTCCCTGATCCTGAGACATTTTGAGAGGAGGAAATACTCTTTTTTCATGCTAATGTCTTATAATAATGTTAAAAAATGCATCCTCCTTAGGTTACACATTCACCATGTTAAAATTTTTGATAGCCTTTTCCTTTCTTTACTTTTCCAAAACAAGATAGTCTTATGTCTTGCACTGCTCATATACCCTAAAATATGCACAATAAGATTATCTTCAGGAATTCAAATGGAAATTACATTGCACATGGTTATAATCTCCACATAAATAAAATTGAAAATGGGGGTGTTCATAATGGGTGCTGATAACCTCCTCTATAACCTCTGTATTATTGCATTATATTCCAGTACTGATCTTATTGGGTATAATCTCAAATCCCAAATTTTTATTTCATAATTGGTGGAGTCTAACTAGTTTACTAATGCTATGTCATTGATGGATTCTAAGGTGCTGAGCACTAATATTGTGATTTTGGTGGTGTCCAAATTAGTGAATGAGGTGTATATCTAGATAGAAACCTTAAGGCTAGTACTAAGGTAAATTGGTAATCCATTGTAGACATACTTGGTTCACACAACCCTTATCGACCTCTAGGCTTAGAATCATCTACTTCATTAAAAACACTTGTTGTACAATGATGAATAATACATTCTTTGTGACATATTATTTAAGCTCCTATAAATCCATATAATTCTTTTCATCATGATTATATGATTTATAAAAATTTCAATACAAACACTATGTATTCTGACATACTATTTTAGGAGATGGCACTACATTATTGCATGCCCTACTACTCTACATATTTCATAGATCTCTATTTTTATATTAAGACTATTGTTCTTGTAATGTCCTTTCCTACACTCCATATAAAATAAATTTTGCTTATGTTTATTTACTTCATGATATTGTGTCATCCTCTTAATAAAATCTTGCAATGTGTTTTCAATCTTATAACCCATTTTGGGGGCTTCCCTATAATTTTCAATTTCTTCCACCTAAAGATCAACAGCTCTAACATCTACCTTAGTAACATATTGGGTCTATGAAAACCTAATCCTAGAACATAGTCATTTGATAAACCATGATTATTTATATTTATATTATAAATCAAACTCCACCTTATTCATAATATCTAAGATCCTATGATCATAATCACATACTGATTCTCTTGACTTGTACCTAATCTCCTTTAGGTCTTGAATTGTCTGACTTGTACATTTATTGATTTTAAATTATACAATGAGCCACTCTTTAACATACTATATATTATATAAATTCAAGGGATCTTCCATTTATTTCCCCTCTTGATTCACACTTATTTATAGCCTCATTAGTAATACCCTTAGCTTTTCATCTCATTCCACATGTTAGTAATTATTGTTTAGGGTTTACATACACATCATATGTCACAATATTGATAAATTATCCTAAATCAACTATATTATAAATTTGTGTCAAAAGGATCCATTTCAAAACTATTATAGTGGGAGGTTGTGTTCTATTCAATCCTACCTGTGTATTATAAGGATTTATCTATGCATTGATCAAGTTTTTTTACGTACTTCACTTTTTTGTATTTCTTGTTTTCTCTACTTAGTTTCAATAAACCCTATGGTATTCAAAGACTTATAAATTGAGGTTATTTTAATTTAATTTCCACTTAAATGTAATTTTTATAAAAATGGACCTTCCCAACTACTATCTACCTATCCTTTTATGTGAAATTTTTTAATGGAATATAATAAATTGAGATGTGAGGATGTGTGCTCTTCTCATGAATGATTCTTTTCTATGAATTCTTATCCTTATAATATTGAACCTATGATTATTCTAAAAATGTATTATAATTATTTAATTAATACTTCATGTCCTTTTGATAATACCCATTATTATAGTTGCACACTACATCTATCATCTAACTGATCTACCTCTACACTATTATCATTTTCATATTTGAACATCTCTTCTTCCTTTCATTTTTCATGACTTATTTATTTCTATAAGTATTTGTCTTATTATTATATCTCATATTTATTCATCATTCATTCTTCATCTCCTTCTTTTCATTAATTAAATCTTCCTACTCATTATTAATGTATTTTATTGCTACTCATAGTTACCTAGGTATTTTTATGTTTATTCCATCAAAATTGTTATCATAGTTCATATTTTGAATCTAAAATATTTTTTTGACTCTTATTTCCTCATATCTCCATTATGGATTCAGGTTCAAGACTTATTTTCTCATCTTATCCTCATTCATGGTCATGTCACACACACCCCCATATACTCGAAGTGATTACTTCATATTGGTTGGAGTAGGTACCATGGCCTTGTCCACAACCAACATATTCATAAGGATAGGTACTTTCTACAAAAAATTACCTTGAATTCCTCTAATGAATAAGTTATTTATAGTTTTGAAAGATATATATCCTTGCACTAAAAACATAGTTATATATCCATCTATTGTAGTAGCAACTGAATGATCTATTACTCTTGTCCAGTTAATTTTCAATCTCTGTAACCAGTCTATCTTTTCTTCATTCCATATTATAGTTTCGTCCATCCTTGGGTTAATGTAATAATATTTAAACCATGCTAACTAGTTAAATAACAATTTAGGTAACTCATACCAAAAAATTTCATAAATGTCTCCATCAATATTCTTCTTCTATAAAATTACATATCCTTTGGTCCAACCATATCTCAATATCTCTCTACCCTATTAACCATCTTATCATAATTCCCTCCAAAAGTAGTTCTATGCTCACTACACCATTATTATAAAAGATTTTTGAAGCATCAAAACATGCTAGTGATGAGGATAGCCATGATATATTCATGTGTGTAGAATAGTTTATTATATAAATATGGGAATTTGGATGAGAGAAATGTAAGAAGCATTAATTGTCCTATGTTATTAAGTAATTAATAAAAATAAATCTTGCATAGATTTAAATGTTGTATTTATAATAGTTAGACAAAAAGTAACCAAAACATTACACATGAGAATGCATGAAAGGAACATAATAATAAATCAAAAAGGTAAATATAACTAGATAATCTCAATTAATCTCTTCTAAAAGTGTAACCCTCTTCTTATTATAAACAAAAGTATACATAGACATTTCCAGTCTATGATTTTTCATCTTCTTCTCATACTTGGTGCTAAAAGTTGAGTCTCTTCATAATCTATCTTATTACAAGTCATGAAGATAAGACAAAATAAACTTATAAAATTGACAAAATGAGTGCATAATGCATGAATATTGGAAAAATATATTGTGAATATTTATAATCCATGTTATTTTACCAATGAGCTAGTGTCCCACTCTTGAATCAAATTCTTGGGGATGTTCTATAACTCTCCATCCCTTTCTTACATGATTTAGGGGAAGGGGGTGTTTATATAGTGGTGAGTAATAAGAGGAAAGGAAAGAATAATTAGGATGTAGATCCACTAATTATGACCCTTATATCGAAAAATAAAATAACATGGAAGGGTCTTATCTATATCTTGTTTTAGTGCCACTTTGGGGCCATTTTTTTTTTGTTGATGTTGTTTATTTTATATTATTTTTATGTAGTTTTGTTATATATGGCTCTTAGGACCATCCCTATCTTGGTTATTTTTTATTTTCCACTAGAAGAGGTAGTTATATTTAATCGTTCATTATTTTATCTTATTTACCTATTGTATTAGGTTGAGATACCTATAAAAACCCTTCACCTATACCATTAATAAAAATAAGTGGTGCATTTTTTATTTATTTTTACATAAAATGGTTTGGTCATCTCAAAACATATTTGGCTAATAGAAAGTTAGGGATATTTTCCCAAAAACTTATAGTAAAATTGTTTTTGGGTCATATTCAAGAAATGTTTTGGATACAATTCATAGTTATTAAAACAAACTCTTCTTTTCACTACATCTCTTAAGAGTATTGGGTGAAAATCTTATATTGTCTTTCCAAAATTGTGCATGTAAATGTTTGAGAGCATCAGTTATAACCTTGTCCTTTCATGGAAGTCTACCAAAGAATGCCTAAAGTTCAATGGGATTCACATGATTAAATATTTGGCATTGTCTAATAATATTCATTAATGTTTTTTTTTTCTACCCAATGCTTGGCTAGTTTTTGAAATCAATCATTTTCCCTTGTGTGACCACTTACTACACAAGTTTTAATTATATGTCGAATAATATTACAATTGTTGTTACATGATTTTGGGTCTATACTATGATATGCATCACGTAGATTTTAATTAATTTTGTTGTTTTGATCATCCATGTTAGATGTTATTAGTTTCAAGGTTTACATTATAAGTCTCATCTTAACCAATTTCATCAATGAAATAAACAATTGAAAATTTTGACTATCAAAATCTAATTTATCAAAGAACTATCCCAATTTTTTCATCTAGTCTTCTTGAATGGCAGTTATACAATTTGTTATGCATTGGTTTCAAAATATTTTCATCAACTTCAATTAATTAATTTCATTTTATACACACATCTCTTAGAGGTGTTGTTAATGGTGGAATTTTTTGATTGGGCGTTTAAAAATAACTATGTTCACTACTATGTTATTCATTATTACTTTCACTATTTATTGTTTTCATGGCATTTTATTCATTGTTACTTTCATCATTATGTGTTTACATGAATTTTATTCATTTTTAGGGGGTAAATCATAATGCATAGATTCATCATCAAAAAAATCAAAAACTTTAAACTCTAAATGTGGACTTGCAACATAGTTTGGACTGTTAGGTAAACATTTGTCATCATTATTCAATTATTCATTATTAATTTCATAATTATCTAAAACATTTGGTTAATTATGGATAGTGTTTGTACCTTATCTCGAGATAAATGTTTGAACTCAAAGATTTTCTTTTCCTCTTAACTCTTGTATTTTATCTAGTTTTTTGTGTTTTAACTTTTTTAATTTCCTTGAATGAGAATCGACACCCATGACTGGGCAAAGAAATTTTTTGATTCATTTTGTTTTTTTTTTCAAAGTGTAGAATGTGTATAGGATGTAAGTGGGGTGAAAAATCTCAAAACACCCTAAAACTAAATGTTACACAAATAATATTTGTCTATTGTAATAATAACAAGTATGCATTATATTGTGTATGCATTATATACTATGTATAGATATTAATATATCATATTGTTATGATATATGATTATATTATGTGAGACAATCCTATGTTATACTATTATGTTATATGATTATGTGATGTGATCCAAAAAATGAAATATTATTATGTCACAAATTTCATTATTATTATGTGATGTTGTTTTTATATTTGAATTTTGTTGTTTGAGTTATGTCATTTATACCTAATGTCTAACCAAGATGCTATATGGGATTTAAGTTACGTAATTTAAAAGAGGGAACGTGACTTTAATTGGTACACACAAATGGAAGTTTTAAATGGAAATTATGTAGGCCAATAAAATGATGCCTTTGAGATCCTAAGGGATATGAGGGTCATAGATGTGATAATCTCTATTGGGAAACTAGTAAACATGCATAGTTTTGAAACATGTCTTAAATCATCTATAAATAACTTTAACAAGGAAATTTAAAGAACCATTTATAAAACTAATGATGAGATTATACAGCTAATAATTTTTTCCAAGGATAGAGTGACTAAATATGACACCCTTGGAGTGTAATTTAAGATATCAAAAGAAGAGCATATAATGTTGATGACTGAATCCATAAAAATATTTAAGGCTTCCATTCTCATTTTTTATATTATCAATAAAGAGTTTGAAGGTACACACAAATTATTTTAGAAACTCATAAGCACAAAGGGAGATTTTGGGTTAGTACCAAGCACATAATCAACTACAAATTTTGACACATCATCATAAGGTCCCCAATTTTTTAGACATGGAGTAATGCATACTCCAATAGGGACAATTTTGATTCCTCAAGGGGTAAAAATAGATACTTAAATTTATATAGATATCATGAAACCATTTCCATCTTCTAGTGGTGCCACATTAGTACCACTTTAAGTATATGTATCTATTTTAGGTTCTAAATTAAGCTAGAACTGGAAGTTACAAATTGTTTATCATATATTTATTATATTTTGGTTGAGGAATACTATCTATGTGCACAATTTAATACATGCATTTTGTGCATGATTTTTGACATGTAGTTCTATAATTGGAGATGTAAATTTAAAATTTTATTTGGAGATGAGGCATCACCTCCCCAAGCCTATATAAGAATAATATTTTCACATCAAGACCAAATGAAAAACAACCCTCATAATTTCCTATTAATCTTAATATCCAAAATTCTCCTCTTCAGGATTGGGAGGATATATATATATATATATATATATATATATATATATATATATATATATATATATATATATATATATATATATATATCTGTGTGTGTGTGTATGTGTGTGTGTATATGTATATATATATATATACATATATGTATATATATATATATGTATATATATGTATGTATCTATATATGTATATATGTATATATATATGTATATATGTATATATATATTTATATATATATGTGTATATATATATATGTATGTATATATATATATGTATATATGTATATATATATATATGTATATATATATGTATATATATATGTATATATATATATATGTATATATGTATATGTATACACACACACACACACACACATCCTCCCAATCCTAAAGAGGAGAATTTTGGATATTAAGATTAATAGGAAATTATGAGGGTTGTTTTGCATTTGGTCTTGATGTGAAAATATTATTCTTCTATAAATTTGTGAGTTTCGTAAGAAGTTTTATCAATCTATTATCTTAGTCTTTTGTTTGTACATGAATATTATTTGATACTATTATTTATATTATGTAGTAGATGATTTGAATTATTTTGTGTAATTATCATAATCTTCATTTGTAAATGTGATTTTTTAATCTTATAAATGTAAAAACCTTTGATTATATATACTAAAATTCATTGTAGTCTTGTTTCCATAGAATCTTAACTGTGTTTGACTATTTGTGTGATAACATTAAATTTCAACAAACATTAGTTCCTGATTGTTTATCCAACCCCTATTTCAAGATCCAAATTAGAAGGGTTTCATCTTATATGGTTTAAAAACCTTATTTCCTAGTCTATTTTTCTTTCTTTTTAGTATATTTTGATCCTAACCACATTAGGTTAGATTCGTCATTAATCCACCCATCTCAAGTAGATATAGATGCACATCATATGTGAACCATATGAGGTAAAAAACTACTCCTTTCATTGATATTCTACTAATAGGTTATTTATAAAACCTAATGCCTTATAACTCATGCCTTGGATTGATTATTTCTTCACTGATCTTAAAAATTTAGAGGCTACTTTGTAAGGTTACCTTTTGTTAATAAAACCTACATCAATATTTTAGTATACTTTTACCAAGTGCATTAGATCATCCTCAATCTAAAACATTTATCAAAGCATATCTTGCATTGATATATCACACAAGTTGAGAACCTTGCATAATAAGTCAAAAAATCAAGATAGATTAGAACTAGGATATTTCAATGTTATCTGTGTGAGATGGGATTCATATTAAGCCATGGGTTCACACACTAGCTGGTAAATTCCATCATATTTAGCCACCAAAATTACTAATGAGTATTCTAGCTCAATAATTTAAA
The DNA here is from genome assembly GCA_037957365.1 of Torreya grandis. NCBI lineage: Eukaryota > Viridiplantae > Streptophyta > Pinopsida > Cupressales > Taxaceae > Torreya > Torreya grandis. The sequence continues at coordinate 903,591 of JARHVA010004546.1, read as the reverse complement.
GGATAACACATAAACCATTATAATACCAAAGTACTATTTAGATAGTTAACAATAGGTGACTCAATAATGCTTATTTTATTTAAAGATGGAGCTTGCCCATACATGACTTCCTAATATTAAAAATAATTACTTTGCATCCTCTTGATAACTACAAACTAATGTTACTTATATTAGCATTTAACATTATACCTATTACATTCTATATGTAATTCTTCTCAAGGAAACCACACACACCTCAACCCCTCCTCTTATTCTTTTTATCCTTATTTAGGTGATATTTTTGGTGGAATGTATCAACTATAACTACCAATATTTAATACATTTTATTCTCTTTCACATTTGAATACCATCTTGGCTTGAGGTCACCCACCTCATTATTTTCTACCAGTTCATCATAATTATTTGACATGAACCCTTGTCAACCATCACTTCCACTATCTTCCCCTAAAGATATCACTTTGGTTCCTAATTTTATGTGATTTCTTGTCTTGATCCTATAATTTTGTCACATGTAGGCATGGTTTTATATGGCTTGTGCCTATCTAGTCTATTTTTTAAACACTCATGCATGGTATTGGTTTAGATTGACCACACCACTCCATAAATATTGGTGTTAATATTCTTTTACATGATGTGTATTAATTTTTGTTGGTTATTTAATACTTAACCAACTTCAGGGATCAACTATTATTGATGATACTTCTCTAAAGATTCAACATTAGTTGAAATTTATAATGATGATTCTCTCCTAGAATAAATCGAAACATATAAAGACCTTCCCTCATTCTATCATAATAATAGATTTACTCATTCAAAAAATAACTAATATTTTTGGGGAAATGAAAAAAAAATTTAAAAATAAGAATAGATGGTCTAGATACTAGTCTTATAACATCATATATGGAGGAAAAATCAACTGTAATTAATGAAAATATGGCATCATATCATTATGTAATAGATAAAAATACATGACTAGTATTTATCATAACCCTTTTAAGAAAATATGAAGATAAAAAACTTTGATAATTTATACATTACCTATAATTATTCACATGGTATTACCAATATATGCTAGGAATTGATCATGTAGTTACAATTCACAACATAGTGTTCTACCTAGATGCCAAACCAATCAAACAAAAAATAAAAAAAATACATATTGGTTGTCAAACAAAAAATCAAAAGGCTTTTAGATGAAAGTTTCATTCCCATTATTGATTACTCTAAGTATGTCTCTAACATAATTCCAATTACAAATCCTAATGTAGAAACTCAATATTGTACGTAATATCAATATTTAAATAATGCCTTCCCCAAAAATAATTTTAAATTACCTAATATTGATATTATTGTTGATTCCACTAGTGTAGGCTTTTTCCCACCATCTAGTTTTACCTAAATTGTCTAGCTATTTTTCTTAGGTATCACTTAGGTGTTTATTAAATGTCATTTGGGAATGTAATCCCACATTCATGAGGATGTGTGATCATTTGAATCTTCCACTTATATATGTACCTTTCCTAAATATATTTGGCTAATTAATCTAGAACCAACTATGAGTTTTATTGTATTTCAAATGATTTTGCACATTATGGTTTTATTCCTCTCATGTGTTCATGATTTCACTACTCCATACATATTCACCTTCATGTATTTGATCCTCTTCAGTTATCGATCCTCAAGTGTGGTCCACTTCAATAGATTCTACTATTGGTTACAAGATGTTATGATTCATGGGTGGATTTTTTGAATACAATCAAATCAATATCAACCTTATAGACCAGTAATAAAAGCCATTTATCACACCATGGGGAACATTATGCTATGTTTATATGCCTTTTAGGTCAATGAGTGTAGGGGCCACTTACCAAAGAGCTATGACACACATATTTCATGACTGCATACATAAAATTGTGGAAGTTTATGTGGATTATTTACTTGATAAATAAAAACATAGACATGATCATGATATAGAACTATGGCATATATATTTGAATAATACATAAATTTAATGTCCATCAAAATATTAAAAAGTACATATTTTGAGTTATATCAAGAAAGTTACTAGCTTACATAATATCACAAAGAGGCATTGACTTTGATCCTAGAAATATCAAATACATTATATAAATGCCTCCCCTAATAGGTATAAATAAATTATGATCCATAAAAATAAATATTCAAGAAATATAATGGTTTATTATAAGACACAATACTTCAAATGTCAACTACATAAAGATACCAAATTAGAATGGGATGTTAGCTGTCAACAAATTTTTGATGGCATTAAATTATATCTACTCAATCCACCTATCCTCATACAACCAATACTAGATAAGACCCTACTATTATACATGTTAGCTATATAACATTCCATGGGAGCTTTAGTTTCATAGTATGATGATGATCATAGGGAGTGTGGCATCTACTACATTACTCACACATTAGTTGATTATGAGAAAAATTACAATACCATGGAAAAATTATGTTTATCCCTTATGTTTATATCAAAAACATTACAAAATTATATGCTTAATAATGAGAATTAAGATATCACAAAGGTAGACACACTTATGTTTCTCATGTCCAAGTCACATTTATTTTGACATATTACCAAATGGGTAATTTTACTTATGTAGCTCAACTTAACATTATTATTTCAGAAATTAGTAAAAAGGAATATTATTATAGATAAATTTCCCATAGATACAATATTGAATACCTCTAATTATTGATGATTTCCATGATAAATTTACCACATATCACATTGATAATGACACTTGGTGCTAGAGAAAGAATAGTCTTCATTACTTTTCAAGGGCAATTGTTTCATCTTACTTTCACTTAGGATTTTTATTTACAAACAATATATAATAATATGAGACTCTAATATTGAGTTTATCTACTACCCGAACTTTAAAATAAAATCTCTAAAAGTAAATGGAGAGTCTTAGCTAGTTGTTAATTAGGTTTTAGATATTTATGAAAGTAAAGAAGAAAATTTAATCCCATATAACTAATTGGTATAATTCTTAATGATACACTTTGATACACTTTCAATAGAAAAATACCTCAAAAATACAATAGACATGATGTTCTAATGGCCAAGGAAACTTCAATGATGCATATTGACATCAATGATGAGAAGGAAAATTTTAATATTCATAAAATAAGATATATGTCATCACTACAACAAATTTAGATTCTTTAGAAACCATTATAGTCACTTTCATCATAATAAATTCCAAACGGTATAGTGATACATATAATTTATTATATTGGGATGCTATCATTGAAAATAATATGTGTAATGATAAACACAAATCTTAACATAAAATGATGTGTTATGTTATAATTGGAGGATTTTTATTCAAAATATCATTTGATGGGAAACTAAGTCAATGTTTAAATCATGAAGAAGATAAAACAACCATATTTTAGATAAATGATAGTGAATGTGGTGGTCACTTTACTAGAAAATATAGGTCTTAATAACTATTATGATAGGGTTAATATTTTATTAAAATGGATAAATAATGTCAAAAACCTTTAAAACTTTGTTCATAATTCCAAAATAATAGAAACCTAAATCATGATCCATCCTATGAATTCTAAAATATTGTTTCACCCTATTCATTTTCTCTTTAGGGCTTGGGTTTGATCAGAAAGATGAACCCAAAATCATATGATGATCAAAATTTCATCATTACCACCACATAATATTTTAAAAAATGGTTTTAGAACATACAATCCAATACAAAAGAGGATATCTATCAATTTTTAATGACACATATTATATCAAGGTTTGGAATACCATTAGCTTTTGTAACATATAAAAGATCATCCTTAAAACCAAAAATATTAAGTATTTTTGTGTTAAATTAAAAATTTGTCAAAATTTATATAATACATATTACCCATTATGAGATGGGCCAAAAAAAGAAATAAATAAGACAATAGTCAAAATACTAAGAAAAATTGTTTCAAAACATGGCATAAATTAAATATATCAGATTATGTACATACTCTTGGAATATAACAAAAAATTTAATACTCCAATAAATTCCAAAAATTACTCTCTTTTGTGGCATAAAATAATTACTACCTATAGATTTATAAATTTCTTCTTTATGATTCTCTCTCAAGGACATCATTAAAGACAATGGATATCAAAACTATGATTACATTGATTATAAATGATTGATGTCAAGAGTATTAAATATATTGAAAACATTAAAGTATAATAGTATTTCATCCAAAAATAATATGGGAAGAAGATTCATAATCATGAATTTCAAATTTGGGACTTGTACTAGAATTAAACTATAAGAATCCTAATGCAGATAAATAAACTAAAGGCAAGTTCAATCCCAATTGGTGGGTCTATTATGGTCACTAGAAATATAGGTAATATATAATTACACTCAAATTGAAACATATGAATAACTGAATTAACATCAATATCATATATAAATTATAAAAAATCAAATATTATAGATGAATACACAAACATTTATTATTTTTTTCAAAAAATAAAAAAAATCAGGATATAAGCATGACATGAGATGATAATTACTTCTTTTACATATGTTATTTATCATATATTTTGGAATATATAACATTGATTTTATATACACATATGAATTTCATGAGGTATATGAGTGTGATGTTTGACATACATTGCATATGTATGCTTAGATGTTGGACTCACTTCTCCCCAGTGGTCACACCTATATTGGGAACAATATTTTTATAGGTTAAATATAACATGTTTTATTTATCTATGATCTAAAATAAAAAATTTCACCACTTATCTTGAAATTATCTTGCCAAACACTAATATTTTACATTATGATGAATTTATATGTTACTTTTCTATAATATAATACTTTTTCACGTATGGATGTAATAGACAAGTTTTTACTTGTTCAATTCTCCTTTTGTTGTTTAATTTATAACATAATAGGATAACCATTTATTTATTAAAGTGTGTGGAACTTTAACCTTGTGTGAATTTTTTTTAACATCTATATGATATTTAATTTGGTATCTAAAAAATTTGAATATGCCCATTGCTTGTGGCTCTTGGCCCTATGTGTGTAATCTTTGCTTGTGTGACATTTGAACATGTCCCTTGGTCTTATTGCATACTATTTCATAGCATTTTGTGTTGTGATTGTGTTATTGTTAAAATTAATTAGCATTTTCATGACTCATATCAAACACTTTTATTATGAATACTTAATTGCATGCCTTATTTCTAAATTTATCTAGACATTACACTTGTGTGCCTCAAATTCTATATGTTGCATACAATTTTAAAATGACAATTGAAATTCAATGATAACATACTCTCCAACATAATTACATAATTATATATTTTCATATATTGGTAAAATGATATAGTTAACTCTTTTTTTTATAATAGTTACTTCCATACTACATCTATTGTCTCAAAAGGGGGCATCACAAAGGGCTTGCCTTAGAGATCCAAACCTCAATGAATAAATTTAACACAAATGTCTATTTTAAAGATACAAAATTAAATGTTTTAAATAAAACTACACTTAAAATTATAGATGAATATCATTTTATATTATTTTTCAAAAATTTAAGGGATATCATAATATTAATTCATGCTCATACTTATTTAAAGTCATAAAATACAATGTTTCAAAATTTAAAGTTTCAAAGTTCAAATTTTAAAAGTTTAAATTGAAAAATATTTAATTAAAATAATAAAATATATAATTTAATGAGAAAAATATAAAATTCAAATTAGAAATATTTTTTTCAATTAAATTCTATGAGCAATGTGGTCATGAGGGGGTCATGCATATTATTTATTCACTTTAGATCATGAAAAATATAATATAGATCCATATGTAGTTGTGTTATTAAATTTGTGAAGGTAATATAAATTGAGGTTCAATTATATTGGCATTACTTATAGTGATCCCATTATGTGGTTCCATATTTTCTATGGGTGTTATATGTTTGAGTATAACGACAGTTAATGGCCTTAACATCACTTCTATTAAACCCATCATGGTTCCAAATTTTTGTATTATTAAATTGGGTAATAATACATATTATTAGAGTTTGAATATTCATACTTATAACTCAAGATATTTTTTATTTATTAAAATTTTTCTTTTTATCACTCTCAATTCACCATTGGTTCAAATTCTATAAGTTATTCAATAAAAGGGCATGGTTATCCATCATAATTTATAGGTTACAAGTAAATTTTATTTAAACTATATATAGATGCACTCATTTATTTATCTATTTAAAAAATTTCAATTTTAAAATTTAAAGCTTCTTAAAAAATTAAAAATGAAAAAATGAATACTTCATGAGTTGTTTTAGGTTTTTCTAAATTTGAATTTCTTACACAATGAAGTATCTACTCAAATAAAAAGTGTGTTGTACACATTCAAGTTCAATTATTTATCATTTAATATAGTAATTTAATTTCTATAATAAGGGGGGGGGGATGCAAACACATAAATATGGTCACATGTACTTGATAATGCTAATTATTGACACTTTTCAAACCACATGACTTCCACGTAAATATATAAATATAATTCACTATTCCTAAAGACATTCATATAGATGTAATTTCAATCCTTTTTTATTACAACCACTAGACAAAAATTCTAATGTCAAATTATTTAGTTATAAAAAATCACCCTTCAGTCTGTCTCCAAAAAAGGACAGCTAACCTTGATACTTTTAGACAATTTTGCACTTAAGTATACATGAACACAATGTGCCTTTATCCATGTAAGTTGGTCACATCATGTACCAAATACTACTATTTTCCAAATTTGAAATTAATATTTTGGGTATTCTCACACATTTAATAAGGTCAACTAAAAGAAAATTTCAAAATATTTTTTTATAAATACATATCAAGAGTCATTCATTTTTTCTACTTTATATTCACTTGGTACAATCATATACACTTCTACACATTAATAAAATATGGCCTATTCTACCCAAATTCTAAACCAATCATAATTAAAAGTAATAATCCAAGTTAAAAGCCTTCTAAATCAAGTCAAGAGTTGTCATTATCAAGTATATAATCCATATTCAAGTTTGATACATATAGTCAAAGAACCATAATTCCACATTCACTCTAGATGGGAGAAATATGTGGGTCTGATTCCTCTCTTTGGATTATTGGATACATAGGTAACGATCAATCATCAAGTGCATGATAGAGTTAGGCTCAACTCATTACACTCCCCTCTTTTATTGAAAATTTTGAAGATATCAAAGTTACCTAAGGGTTTTAAATAAAAGAGAAGAAAAACATCCATTTATATGTAACAAAAACCTAATTTTGATATCTCAAAATTCTCACCATCCACATGCACATAAAATTCAATAACCATTTCATCAATAAAATTAACTAGGATAAGTGTGAGGTCAACAAACTCAAGCGTACTATGATATTATCCACTTATAATGATCTATTGAGAAATATATTTTGATTCCACATCTAATATGTCATATCTATAATTCTAATTTATATATCTTTTCTTGTCAATAACTTGTCACAATTAACTAGGATAATTCCCCACTCAATAGGCTGAAACACATTATACCACCATCCACTTAGATTATGTATACACATAATATTTTCAAACTTTATCAATTATTGATTTTATCTATCTTTCAATAACCCATCAAGTCACAATCTCTCTAAGTGCATGCATTAAAGGGTACACTAGGAAATGGGTGAATAGACCATTGGTGTTTTGTAGGATTGTTGTCCCTTATTGCCACTTTATATCTACACACTTGTCTCTAAAACCATTTACCTAAGCTTTTACTCCTATTTTGAAACCTCTTATAGAAATTTACCACCTTAATTAGCCCTTACCTAACCTAAAACCCTTTTTGATAGCTTAAATTACATAGTTGGTCCCATCAACCTTGTACTCTTATTTTTTAAAAATGATTAGGGTTTAGGATGGCCCCTGGTTGACCTAGTCCATGACTTGATTTATTTGTCAATAACGATACAAGATCAACATTGTTGGCATAAAATTCTTGGAATGATTAGGGTTAGATCCTCATATATAAATACATCCATTTCACAATTTTTGAGAGAAGAGAAGTAACATATTTTGTGCATTTACTTATCCACCATTCTACTTAAGGAGCAAGCTTAGGGTTTCATAATTTCTTTGGAGATATGAATATTATCTTATAGAGAAGTCTTTTAGACTAATTGATAGGTTATGTAGTCTAGAGATGATTTATTCTTGTCATCCTTACATACCACAACAACCTCTTGCAAAGCACCTTGGCCAAGGGAGAGATTGAGGCTTAGTGGGTTTGTTTACAAAAGTAAGTATTCATAACTTTGTTCTTCCTTTTTAAGAATAGATAGATATGCATTTTTACTTATCTTCCATACATTAGGATTTCATCATTGATGTAAGTATATGTATTTTATGCATGTTTAATTTTCATGTTTATTACATCTACTTTATGCCACAATATTTGGTGAGTATTATATTAGACTTTAATTTACTTTTTATTAGTTTAATGAGTATGAAAACATAGGACATAGCTAGGGTTATTTTATATTTTTTTCATGATTGGAGGCTTTAGAACTCTCCCTAGTGATATTATTATGGTAAGAGATCCCTTGGATAGGTCCAGTGGATGTATCTTGTTCATGACCCTGATTATCTAATGTATCCCCAATCGAAAGTGTATGTAGGATTTAGTTTATCTGAGCTAGGATTGATTTATAAATATACTGCATTTCCCATTGCATACATTCTAGTGAACCTGACATGAATTTAACCCTTGCAAGTTTTCTTTCATGCTTTCATTTCTATCATATTATTATTTTTACATATTTGTAGTATTGTATTGAACTAGTTAGTGTAGTTTTAAATTTCTAGGCATAGGTTTAACACATAGTCACATCAAAATGAATCTATTCTTTTTGTGAACATCTTCATTAGATATAGGTTACTAGATTGAAAAATTCAACACAATACTCTTCTTCATTCATAGATAATCATACAAGGTTTAACATGTTTAATTTGTCATATTATCCTCTCTATCAACATTCATATAAATAAACTAGGTTGAACAGGTTGACTTAGTCATCTTATTCTTCTTCAACACAAGGCTTTATAGAACTGGGTCAGGCCATTCAAATTAGTTTGTAGAATTTGAAACCAACATTTAAGGAACTTAGTCATAAAATTTACAATAATGACCATCTTCAAACCCACCAAGGTTATTTTATTTCCTTTGCCAATCATTTTAACACTTCCTTTCAATTCTATTTTATACAAGTAGTAGTCTTCAAAACTGTAACCCTACAACAAACTAGGTCAACCTAGCTGACTTAGTTATATAGCCTATATTCTATTTGAAATACATAATCAACCCATTAAACTATTATTTAATACATTTATTCCATAGAATAGTAGTGACCCAATTGACTCTATTCTATACTGTTTGCATACAGTGTCATCTAAATCAAATCTATACTAATCTTAATCAAAGAATTAACAATTATTTTCTAGTAATTAATTCACACTTCCATTTTTATATATTTACATTCTTAGAGTAAATCACATAGTCTAAAGAGGTGGTTTTCCAAATTACCATTTAGTTACACTATTTTTATATTTTACACACTACCAAGTCACACAATATTCAAAATGCATTTAAACACTTATCTTCCCAAGGCCTACCTACTTAGATTTCATCACTAAGGGGGAAGCCAAATTGGTTTTCTACCCAAGTATAAATATGTCATTAATGGTATATATTAGCAAATCACTTGACACCCTTATCAGTGTGGGATTATGAAGTGAGGGGATAGGTCATAATACCAAACTAGTACCATTACCAACATAGATCCATTTCATCCTAAACATCTTAAAATCATCCATAGATTGATTTCTAATGCCCTATTTTCAAAAAAAATTCCTATCACACTTAAATCAATAATTTCTAATAATCTAATAACAATTAGGATGACCACTTAGTTATAACTTAATTTTAAATTGATTATTTGTTTTTGATCATTGCTTGTTGTATTAAAAAAATTTACATTAACCAACATTCATGCAAGGTTTTGTGATGTGTGACCAAATTTGATCACTCACACTAATCCAATTATTTGTGTGTTTTCTTTCATTTATTTCTTCACTTATATTATACAAAAATTCCCTATTTTAGCACACTATCATTCTATTCAGTATAGTCTCTTATAGATTATGTTTTCCCTTATCAGTAATACATAGTTGACTTGTATGCCTATGTATCCTTCTTAGTCTACTTTATATCCTAGTCTGTAATACAAAGTCAACCTATATGACTTTGTATACTTCTCTTCTAGTTAGGTTACATAACTAAGTCAACATATATGACTATGTATCTTTATCAACTTACTTCATACCTTATTTGTAGCGTAGAGTTGACTTATACAACTTTGTACTCTTCTCTATCTACTAGATTACATAACATAGTCAACATTTTTGATTATGTATCGTTTCTACCTCTTTACATTTGCATCATCTTTATCTTCCTTAATCCTTCTACCTCATCATGAACATCCTATTTGAAGACAACACTAAGTTGAACTCAATAGATATTGTGAACTTTACCAACCCCAATAGGTTTTCCCATAAGTAGCTTGTCGATCCTACCCTAGATGAAATTAATGTGCATGTATCCACTCACACTAAAAATTATGGGACCCATCCTCATTAATTTTTAGTTTTCAACCCTCTTTTCTCCTTATAAGATCAACCTAAATTAGAATATACTCCACAAATTCTCTTCTTCATCAATGAATTTACTCAACATTTAGTAAAATATCTTTCTAATATTTACCACCTTATGATTAGTGTTCAAATTAAGGATCCCCATTCACCTTCCCCCGCATTCTCACATGGATTGGGGGACAATAGCTTCTTTTCCTCTCAACCTCTTCCTTCTCTTTTGACCCCTTCTCATACTATGACCTCTTCCTCTTTTATTTAATATACATCCATGCCAAGTATATATACTAACATGGTAGTTTTTACATCTAGTGGGCCTTTTTTAACACCCACTTTTCTCAATTCTTCAACTACTGCATCATTTGATACCCATGGTAATCATGCCTCTAGTACCACTTCCTATCATCCCTCTACTAGTGCCTCTTTCACAACACAATAAAATCATTATACTAGTGCCTCATTTACTAATAATTCCTCTCAAGCTACTCATAGTGATACCTAAGACACTAATACCAATACTAATGCTTCACATAATGCAAACAACACTAATCAAACCTATCAACTTCTATTTAAAACTCTCAATCAAATTAATTCTTTCCAAACTAATAATTATAACCAAAAGATGCAAATGTAAAATCATCTTATGCATATCCAAAATCACCCTCAATAGGTTCCATGGGGGAATGCATAATAAAATCTCCCCCCACCTCCTCAATGGGATTCCCATGATAATCTAATCCCTAAACCTCCTCTTATTAACAAAAAAATCAAGAACCTTCAAAATGAACCTCTTATGCCTCAAATTTCTAACATATATATAGGATGTATCACCCCTACCATTAGTTATAATGGATCAACTAATACTACTCTACACTTAAAAACATTCACAAATATAAACAAAGATTGGGTCAAGTTAAACACTTTTGCTAATACCAAGCTATTATCAAAAAATCTCTTTGAAGATGCTTTATATTGGTATAACCAACTTAAATCTCATTCCATCACTAGTTTTTAAGATGTAGTTATTTCTCTAATCCAAGAGTTTCAAACTAGTGATCTTCCTAGAAATACATTAGCCCATTTTATCAATTATAATCAACTTGAGATGGAAACTGTACAATATTTCATGAAATAGTGGAAGACCTTGCCAAAAAAGTGTGAACAAAATATGGAAGATGACAACCGATTTCATCTATTCACCAACACTCTTTATCTGAAGTTGAAATTTTGGGTCTAAAATATCTCCATGAACCTTGCAAGAAGCCATTGACCAAGCCAAGTGCCAAGATTTCCTCATGTGTCAATTTGATCCATCCCAACTTGTTATGGGTGCTTATATGATAATAAAAAATAATATTCATCATGATAATAATGATTGTGTCACTAATTCTTATGTTTTCTTTCATAATATTTAATCTATTGTTCCCAACTAGGCTCTAGAACAAGCTTCCCCTCCTAAACACACCATTGATCATCATTTTCCTTCAAAAAGTAACATGAATTTTCATAAACCTATATCCTTAGTAGAGTTATAAAACCCTATACCAAGGCCTCTTCCATGAGATATTGATCCCACTCATCCCATCAAATCCTGGTATGATCCCAATAAATTCTATTGGTTTTATGCTAGTTGGGTTCATTCCCATGAAACTTGTAGGCAATTGTATAATTTGGCTATGTATTTTCTCCTTGGTCCCAATTTTGACCATAATTATATCATTCATAAACATCAAAAATCCTATGTAATTTCCCTCAAATCCCATGAAACACAAACAAAAACTCAATATTTAAACCAAGATAATTCTCATTTGTCTATCTACAAATATCCTCTTTTGAATCATTAATACAACAATGATAAGCCTAATCCTTCTACCAATAATGTTAATAGTCTTATAAACCTAATTCCTAAAGATAATTTGGTCAATATGAATAATATATGAAGGGTAGTTGATTTCATTGATTCATCCCATCCAATCTCCTTGATCATCTCATAATTTTTGTGTTATCCAAGACTCTTCCCCAAGTCACTTAACAAAGTTGTGGAAAGAAAACCTTATATATTTTGATGAACCAATTCTAACACCTCCATTAGATATCATTTTTCATACCATTTCTACCACTCCTCCAAATTCTTTATCCATCACCACTGATACTCAAACTTATACTACTACTTATTTAAATTTATCTCAAACCAAACTTGGATAAACTACCCCATCCTCTCAAGATTGTCAATAAACTTATCCTTCAGTTTAAATTTTTGCATCTTATCAACATAAACGCACATGCACATTAACTCTTCCTTCCAAGGACCTCCTTTAACACTATGCACCTCTTTCCATATTCCCCTTATGGGTTATGATGAATGGTATCCTATCACATAACTTACTAATCTACCATCTCAAATGAACATCATAATAATCATTTTATTCAACTCCTATTTTAAATGAACATCCCTCATCCTCCCCTATCAATATGTAAACCCATGTTATCTAGATCAAAAGATAGTATTTTAAAATAGTGAGAAGAGATGTCCATATAGGTTGATGAAATAATAGACTTTGATTTCACTCAAATTCCCCATTGCTTCTATGATTCATGATGAGATTATGCATTTCATAGAAGATCCTCCCCTTTTTATCAGTGTCCAAATTGGTGATATCCAAGTAAATCATGCCTTGATTGATGATGGTTCTGTTACTCGTGTTACCTATATCTATTTTAATAAAACCCTTGGATATTCTAAATGTAATCTTTATTCCACATGCAACATGTGTCAAGGCTATGACCAAAGGCAAATGCATCCATTATGCTATGTGTGTCTCCCTATCACCATTCCACCTATCATTATTCAAGGGAAGGTAATGATCTTCAAATTTCCTCTATCCTATAACATTTTGATTAATAGGCCATGGACTAGTTACGTGAGAGTAGTTGCCTCTTTTTCCTACCATTGTGTCAAATTTCCTCACAATGGAGTAATATATAGGATTTAAGGTGACACTAACCCTTGAACCCTTGCCTAGCATTCAATTTCATGAATCACAATGGTTTAACTTTACTATCATATCCACATGAGGTTACAATGATCACCCCAAAATCATCAAGAATATACCATACAACCTCTTAAATTTAGATGATGATGAGCCTAAGGAGATCAATCTCAAGATCAAAACCTTAGATTTATCTCCTCATCTCATTTATTAGATTCTACCTTATCTAAATATGTATTCCCATCAACCACCTAGTGATGATATACTCATTATCTTAACCAAGACTCAGAACTCCATTCATCACACCACATTAGATGACAATGTCATCCCTACATATGCCATTGATATTCACACACCTAACTATGATAATGGTTATACTTTAGATGATACATTTTTAAAAGGTCTTGTTCAAGATTGATATGCTAAAATTGTTTTTTATCATTCCTCTTTGATTCAATCTTTCCATATATCACATCATATTCTATCATCTATAATTCCTAAAAAAATTAAAATTTTTGCTCTTGTTCATAGGGTAGAGATGGTGCTCACACCTCCAATTTTTGAAGAACTTCATAGGATTATACTTATGAAGTGCGATATGAATGGTCCTTATCACTTTGATAGATACAAAGATCCCTCTAGTTGACTTGTCCTTGAGATGCTTGTGATAGTTCTTCAACCTTATGTGCATCCTATTGCTCCCTCAGCTTGGCCCAGTATGGATCCTATTCCCACTCCCTCTCTAGTTGAGTCTCATCCTATTTATGATATTCTTGCTCCTTCAATTGAGCCTTACCCCATCTTTATACCAACCCCACCTTCCCTTGGTGATGGTTTTCTCCCTTTACTATAGCTTGCTCTTTTTCCCACCAAATGGATCAATCAGCCATATTATGATATTCATAAAGTTTCTTGTAATTAAACCAAGAATGTTCATTATATTATCCTTCCTTAACTTATTTTTTTGATCCCTTTATTAGTACACCCACAAAATCTACCAACAAGTGTATTTATTGCTTTCATGGCATAGATAATCATTCCTCCATGCATTGTTCTAAGTTGTGATAATATATAGACACCATGTATCCCACTACTCCTCATCCCAAAGATAGGGATATACCTAAATATCTTCCCAAATATGTAGAGGTATATTGTCTATGGTACCAATGTGGTAATCATCACACTGATCATTACTGACTCCTTTAGTAGCATCTCAAAGACCATCCCATGATCGTTCCTGCATCTACTACCCTTCTTCCCATAGGTCATGATTTTAATGAGGACCCCCCTTCTTCCCATATGTCCACCTATCCTATGTTCCCTTATCCACCTATAGTTTTTCCACCCATATATCTTCCTTCACCCATGGCCCCTTCTCCACTGGTGACTCCTTCACCTATGGCTCATTCTCCACCAGTGATCCCTTCATCTCCTATTGATTCCATTCCCATCCCTTCTACTGAGAATCCCCTACATGATAGTCCTCATCAGCATGATCCTTCAATAATTCTTACATTTTCTATCAATAATATTTGACCTGAAGTATTTTCACAACTTTCCCTAAAGATTGATGAGACTTTGGCTACAGTCTGAGTTCAAATTCATAAAGACTTATTAGATGTGATGAATAATGTATGTGGACAAAGCTACCAGTATTTATGGACATAAACATGGTGTTATTTCTTTTATTTTTTCATTCTATATTGGACATGTGCTCTAAATTTACATTTATCTATCTTATATCATTTGACATTGTGTCAAATTCTTATTTATCTTACATGATGACTTATGTTTCACACTACATGTTACTTATAATGTCATTTTATTCCTTATGTTCTATTATGGATTGTTTTTCATGACTACATACTCTTAATTTAAAGTTCCTTTTTATGACTATCTTGTTCTTTCTCATTATTGTTTGCTATCTTATCTCTCTAAACATGGATAATTATTATTGTGACTTGGCTATACAGACCTTGCTCCCTTTAGTCATTCCTTCTTTACCATGTGATCAGTTAGTACACAATTTATCTCATTATAATCTCATTTTATTAGTGAATCTTAGATATCCCTTTTCCCCTTATTTTATTATGAAAACTAAGCATATACATGGTTGAAACTTGAGATAACATTCTATTTCATAGGTAAGCCTAAGTGTTTTTAGTTAGTCATGTATTTGGATACCTAACTTCCTTTAGCCAAAGCCTACAAATCATTTGTGTTTATCACTTTCGTCTCTCATGATTGGTCATTTTGAGTCCATATGGAGGAGGAATCTTAAAATCCATAAAAATTCAAAAGACAAATCATTTAATAAAAGGTAATGAACTAAAAGTCAATATTCAATTTTTTCAAAAGCCAAATCACACTAAAAGGTGTGATTCTAAGCATATCTCATTTTTCTAATTATATCTCAAAATCCAAAATTGTCCTCATGACAAAGTTGAGTTATATTAAGGTGTAGTAGGCTAGTATATTGGAAAAGGAAAATAAAAAATCTCTTAGTGCTACCTACTTTCTCATGCAAGTACTCAACCTTTGTAGTAGACCAACGAATCTATAAGAATTCTTGAGGAATAGAGAAAATGTTATGAGAAGGTAGGTCCATTTTAATTTTATTGTTTAGATCAATGAACATGAATTGATCTTAGTATCTTACTTATTTTCTACATAACATTGTGCCTATAGTGAACATGTATCCTTTATATATTGATAGTCACTAGTCACTTAGTGTCTTTTTATATACTTACTATGCCTCATGTTTCCTAAGGTCTTCTCATAAGATGCCTATGCTATGATTATTACATTCCCTTTTTGATTCTTACCAAACCTAATATTTCCCCTTGAGAAATATTATTTTATTCACTAATCATTCCCCCTAGGGATCCTATTTGAGTTGTAGTGTAAGACCTTGGATAAGACTAGGCCTTCCTCATACATTACCAAAATTTCACATTACCATTATAAACATCCCATTTTAACATAATTTTCCATAATTTCCACCATATTGGTGTTCCCTTTGTGAGTTTCAATGTAAGACCATGGATAAGATCTGGCCTTCCTCACAAAATTTTCCAATACCCATGTCACAATGAAATTACATGTGTCAAATTTGAGATAATCTATGATTGATTATGAGTTACATGTCATTGACATGCTTCTCATCTTGATTTAGTATGTTTTATGATTACATCATTAATATTTCACTTTTATCTTCTTATTTTTTGATTATATGTAATAATATAACCATTTATCTCAAGAATTTCATAATTCATTTGAATTAGTGTGATTAATTTAAGTCCATTTTTCCAAATTTGTTTCTCTTTTATACTTACCAACATGATTTATTATGGTTGATTGAATTAATTTTTTTATTTTTCTACCATTTTTATTTCATGTGTTTTCCATGTTATTACATTGTTTTCATACTTCTCAATGTGATTTGGTGTGATTTTATTTGTTTTAATTTGGTATCAATATTTTTCATGGATTAAAAACATTTTATCCTCTCATTTGCCACTTTTTGGTTTATTATACTTAGTCATAATTTTTTATTACATATTTCCCATTGTGATATAGTGTGTAGTGATTTTTTTTAATTAATTATATTTTTCAAGTCCTTTTTTGCCTTTTTTTTAACCATGCATGTGTATTACAGAATGCTAGAATAGAAAACACTCCACATATATTTCCTATAACATATATAATAAAAGAAAAATACAAGTTATAGAAATAAATATATCCATGCATCAACAATTGAAACCAAAATATAACTCAATGATACCAAAATCCAAATGTTAAAAAAAGATATCTCCATAAATCATGTGCTTTATATAAAGGTAAAAAATACAAAAATATATCACTCTAGCTCTATGACTAGGCTCTATCATGCTTATCTCATGGCCTAGACACACTCCCCATAGATGCCTTAGACTATCCCCTCTACATATTATTTTATAATGAGGTTGTCCAAGATCTCAACACTAATACCTATCCATATAGGTTGGCCACCTTAGCCTGTACTTATCCTAGATGGATCGTGGTAGCCATGTGTGTGGCTCTCTCTTGAGCTAGGGTCTACCAGGCCTGGGACTCTCCTGATCCCACCCATATTGTTGGATGAAATCCATACCTACATGTTTTTAGTTGCCTTGTGACATCCCACACCAATCTAAACCAACTTTCCTAAGCTAGGGAAAATGGTACCACATCATTATCCAACATTGTGTGGTTCTATGGTGCCATAATCCCATCTAAAATGTCATGGTACACTACCATGAATATGGATCCTGATATGACCTCATTTATCACAAGATATACCAAACAAAAACTATTAGATATCAAATATTATATACATCTCAAAATATATATATCTACATATAATCACATACAACTAGTATCCTATCTCAAACATTAAAAATTACAACATTTTTGACTAGTATTAGTGTCACTAACCACTGTATCCTCATCTACTCATCCAAAAAACATGATATATTAATCTACTCATATGTTAATCACCTCATCCATGAGTTTACTCACTATCAAATAAAATCTATGAGTAACCACTTATTCATGCCTTTAGCCTCTCTTCAGAGCTACTTATATTGACCAGCTCTACCTGTGGATGAATGTTAGATCATCTTGCATCACCAACCTTATCTCTACTTGATCCCACTGATAGAATATCCATCAGTGGTATGTCTTAGGTGGTCTTTTCTCCTATTTAAGTTCTTATTGTGGTACATGATGCATGCCTACATCCACATCCATTCCCTCTCATCTTTCTATTAGTTGTCATGATCGACAAGTCCATGGTCTCACATGCTATGGTTTGATCATCAGACTCTTGACTGATGCTCTTTCACCTCCTCACACCCTTAGCTATCTATCATGCCATGCCCAAAAATTAGGCACTACTAAATGATCCACTAGGTGTGGAAGTCTAAACTATCTTGTTAAGCATGTAATTGGTTATAACTTTACCCATCAATATAGTAGTCTAAGATCCACACTCGAGCCATACCTAACACTATGATAATGTAAATACATTAAATAGTAGTAATATGTGTAGGGATGCCACATGATCTACACTTGATTAACTATCTATAGTGTTATCACATGGGGTATAACCCATCTTACCTAGTCCTGTCTCTATTTAATCACCTAAGGTAACCTATCATCAACCACATGGGGCAACCTAGTTGGCTAATAAATTAATAACCTTTCATATATCAATGTATTTAGCAATACCACTGGTACCATAGTCTTCTTTCTTCTAGATAACATCCTATACATATCATGCATGAGCTAGACATAGATGATAGACCTAAAATCATAGATCACCCCTGATCTTAAATAGATTCACAAAAGGATATCATATAATGGCACCTTATCATTAAACTTGTGACACATTACTTATTCTTTCAAAATTTCACACACAACCTTTTGGATTTCAAGAATTTATGTAATATACACATCAAATAAGCTAACCCTAATCCCTAGGTAGATATTATTTGATCTCATCACCCACCTAGATAGTGATCATTTATCCTCTAAATCCTCCAGTGTCTCTATGATCACTGGTGTACATCCTATATGCAATCCAAGCAATGCATGAACATGCTCTAGGGTTCATTCTAGTGTTTATGTTCTTCCTACTAGTTAATTTCCTATGAAATCACTCAATTTCAAATAAAAATACTCCAAAATTTTAAAACTTTAATTGATTACTTATGTTACATTCATTGTAACTACTATGTGTCCTCTCCATCTCAGTTTTCATCTCCTCACCATCTTATCTATCTAGTATCTCACTAGGTCTAACATATCTCTATTTTTTTATAATAGTAAAAATACCAAATGAATTATTTTTCACCCTATTTATATTTTTTATTCACAATTATTTACCTTTCAAATATTTACCATTAGATTTCTTATTTTAATAATATATTTATCTCTGTTAACTCCTTCTACAAACCATCAAATGTTCTAGAATCTTGACATCATAGAGAATATTTTTAACTATTATATGTCCATGTTGCAAAATTTTTAATTTTTTGCTCTTTTTCATTAATATCTATAGGTTCTCCTAATGTTCCTCACATTGGACACATTCACATTTCTTGCATCTCCTTCTTTATCTACAACTCTAAGGTAAGTAAAGTTATGTGTTTTCAATTATATCCTTTTATTTATCTTATTTTCATGTTACCATTAAGCTTCAATGTTATGTGTCACTATGTTATTTTCTTTAAGTACTATCCTATGTTGTACCTACATGACACATGATGAGATTTGAATGGGGTATATGTATACACATAATATTTTCAAACATTATCAATTATTGATGCTCTATATATTCTAAGAACCCATTGAGTCTCAATTTCTCTGAGTGTATGCCTTATTGGATGCATCAAGAAAGGGGTTGGAGATCATTGGTTCTTCATATGATTGTTGTCCCTTATTGCCACTTTCTATCTACACACTTATTTCCTTAAAAAATTTCCCTAATCTTTCCCTCCTATTTTTTAACCTCCTATTGTAATTTACCTACCTTCATTAGCCTTTCCCTAACCTAAAACCCTTTTTGATGGTTTACGTTACATAGTCGGCCCCATCGACCTTGTACTCCTATTGATAAAACTTATTAGGGTCTAGTCCAGCCCCTAGCTAACCTAGTTCATGACCTAATTTATTTTTGCCAATAATGATATTATATTTATTGGGTTGACCTTGTCAACCTAAAATTTTAAAAAGTTTTAGGGTTAGATCCACATATAAAAACACATCCATTTATCCATTTCTAAGAGGAGAGAAGAAGTAATATATATTGTGTATCTACTTATCCACCATTCACTTAAAGAAAAAGATTATGATTTCATACTTTTTTTGGAGATAAAAATATTATCTTGTGAAGAAGCCTTTTGGATGCATTGATAGGTTGTGTAGCCTAGATTTGATTTGTCCTTATCATCCTTACATACCAAAACAACCTCTTACAAATCACCTTGGCCAAGGGAGATATTAAGGCTCAATGGGTTCATCTTTAAAGGTAAGTATTCCTAACTTTGTTCCTCCTTTGTAAGGGTAAATAGATATGAATTTGTACTTCTCTTCCATGTTTTAGGATTTTATATACATTAACATTAGTATATGTCTTCTATGCAAGTTTATTTTTAATGTTTATTACCCCCAAATTATTGCATAAGCTTTGGTGAGCACTAGATTATAATTTAATTTACTTGTTATTAGTTTAGTGAATATTAAAACATAGGACCTAGTTAGGGTTACTATGTAGTATTTCTTTACTAGAGGCTTTGGAAC
>JARHVA010004546.1:875000-877500 GCA_037957365.1 Torreya grandis | reverse complement strand
ACACACACACACACACACACACACACACACACACACACACACACACACACACACACACACACACACACACACACACACACACAAGGTGTATAATATAGCTTCCTAATATATTTACAATTAATAATTGGAATCACAATAGGAAGCTATATGAGGGATCATACCCACATATGGATCTATGAGAAGGGTGAATGACCTTATTATAACCTCTCTTATCTCTAATGGGGTATTATCTTTATATTCTAGGGGAGTATATAAGATGATCATAATGAAGGGAAGAGATTGGAATCTAACATTAGTTCAACTTCCCTCTATGGAGTAATTAACCTTTACTCACTTTACTATGGATCAAGTCTGCCCTATATGTCCACCAATAAATGAAATCCATATTTTCTCCAAATTGAGATGACATAAACATGGTATAATTTGTCAAGAGTTGTTATTATCTATATATGGTGTTATTTCTCACTCACTAGAATATATCAATAGGGGGTTTTTATCCTAAAAGATACTCTATATACAAGGATTTTCCTTATAGAGTAATAAGTTTAAAAAAGAAGATTTTCAGGGGCACATAGTAAACCCATATAGGTAGTATGGCTAAGAGTGATAGGTGGTCATAGAGAATACCAACCTAATGTCTAAGAAAAACAATTACCAATAAGCCCTCATACATAGATAAGATAAGGGAGGGAATATCCCAAGTACAAACATTATCCACCTATGCATGTGTTTAATACTCGTATAGGGAAGTGTTTTCATTTCTTTAATAACTATTTTCCCATTCCCATTATTTTTGGTGACATATAAGATATAAGGGGGTGCATACACACCTACACAAAGTATAGTTTGATTACTATACAATCGATGAGAATGTGAATAGTACCTAATGATGGGGATGAATAAGACCCATTACATGATGATAATAATTAAATCCCTAGAAATATTATAATAACTAGGATTGAAGGTTTACACTATAGATAAAACATAATAAATAGAAAAAACCACTACAATAACTAGTTAAGATTGACTAGACTAACTAGAGATAGGGGTTACTTAGTTGTTACTCTTCAATATTCCTTGAATTATTTAACTATTGATATATCTATCTAATTTTAATAATTGATCAACCTTATATATCTACGTATGGATCATCTATTTCTATATATAATTAGGTTGGGTTGGGCAATAGTTAACCATCCTTATCTATATAGGCCATGGGAGAGGGTGTCCCAAATATAAATGTAAATGTAGATAGTATCCTTTAATGACCAAGTAATCTCTCTTAACTATCATATACAATTCATATAGTGGTATGGGTCTATAGTTATATGGAGTTACACATAGGTAGAATGCATCTACCATGTCACATGTATCCTTTATCATGTCAAATTTTTATATTATATAAAAAATATTAGTTGTATGTGATTCATGAGACATGGTTTTTGTCTCAAGATGGGATAATATTGGTTGGTTTGATTGGACACTAGGAAAACTCTGGCATTATTCTAAATCTACCATCAATGTCTAGGATGATTGGTATTGAGAAAACCAAGTTACCTAGTTATTTTATAGATACAAATGATGTCAGTCCTTATTCAAAAGGATTATCCAATGGAATAATAATAATAATATACTAATAAATTTAATAGCGAAGGGGTACATAATTATTTTTTACTAGGAAACCCACACTATCACACTAGGATATATAATTTTAATTAATGTAATCATAGTATTCAATGGTCCCACCAAACTATTGCAAGCCATACATATTGAAATGCATTTAATGACAAAAAATGGTTAAATACAACTATAATATCAATAGGGAATGGTAATTATCATACATCACATCATGTTATCCACACCTATTACATTATACATCACATCAACATAATGTTACATATAGAGATGAGATATGTATAGTGAATACATCACACACATCATTCATACCACTTCAAGCATCACATAAGTTGGGTCAATTTAGTAATACATATTGCATATGTAATTTAATAGCATTGATAATTGATAGACTTATTCAATTAGTGATGTAATCATTAAATGGATAAATTTTACTAGATATAGTTGATATATTTGATATACCTTTGCCCCTATCTCTATATGGGGTGGTTATGACTGTTATTATTCATTTGTGAGAGGTGGTGATAGTATATAAATAATTTATGCTATTATAATCAAATGATGAAATCATATTATGTATGTAATAAATTTTGATTGATTAGTTTGGTAAGGTCCTAACCTATATATCTATATATATGGCATTGAATCATTGGATGAAGTGGGTGGAGTAATTAGTCAAGGATTTAGACCCATGATCTAAATTGTAGGTTTAAACCCTACACCCATGTGTTTGATTTAATATAGTGGAGTGGAAAATCCATATTGATTGAATTTAGGTCATTTTTTAGCACTCTCCCATCATTTAAATAAGGCTAATGGTTTATACTATTGAACTTCCCATAGGTAGGGATCCCACGTAACCACT
>JARHVA010004546.1:790000-862500 GCA_037957365.1 Torreya grandis | reverse complement strand
AATCAATGGTTTGAATTAATGAAAATAAAAAGAAGTAAAAGTGAGTGGTAATAAAAATTAGTAATAGTAAGAAATAATTAAAAAAAACAATGATGTAATGACTCTTGAACATAGAGTAAGAGATGATATGATTGATATAGAGGAGTCAATGAGGTTTTATGAAATAATAGTGACTAGGTTAAAATATAAAATTGAAAACTTGAAGGGATGAAATGAAGATTGGAATCACCAATTCAACTTACATGCATTAATTATATAACTAGTGTGATGTGTTGATAATATATCTAACTAGGTCATCTTTATTATTATGGTATAGTGATCACCTTGCATGAATCATACACTATTGGTTATAGGTGATTTGTATAATGAATATATTTGAATGTTAGTAATGGTCCTTAGAATCACTCATTAGGACATGATATGTGTTATAGTCTATGAATGTTATGATAAGACTAAACATCTATAGGGAATTAAAGAATGAATTTTGATTAAACATAGTTTAGTTTCATATGGATAAATTTAATCTTAATCATCATTAATGTATATGCACTTATTATTATTATTATAATTTAATAAAATCAATTGTAAGTAGTATGCAAAAATAAATTCATTCACAAGGAATGTTTGACTCAATTAAGTATGGTTTTATACAAGTTTAAGAGAGATCCCACTACAAATTATAGATTTTATTAGTTCCATAAATTTTTATTTATCTCCTTCCAACCTTTCATTTATGAAATAAAAGTATATATAGACTATGAAGAGACTATGTATCTTTGTCTTATTGACCTTTCATTTTATATGCTAAAATATTTGATGTACCTGTAAAACTTCCATATATTTTACTAACTTACATGAAACCGTAATTTATACAAAATATGCTATGGTTCACACTTATCATGCGATTATTAACACATTATTCACACATTCTTATTAAAAATTTCCTATACTTGAAGAGTTGTCTCATCCTGAGATAAACGTGATCATAGAGAACACAAAACTATACTTGGTTGGAGTTTTCCTGAGCTGCACTAAGCTGACAAGTAAGAATAAATGGTTATAGTTTTTAATCAAATTTACTTTTACTAAATATTAATTAATATGCACTACTTATTTTCAATTTTAGGTTTTCAATTGAGAAACATGCCAAACTATTTCCATTTACATGGTTTCAATACAATGGCATAACTAGGCATCCACCCTTTATGGGTTTTCATCCTTTCTTTCCCCACTTCCCAATATTTCTTGCCTACAAAATTTGTCATCTTAAAAATTTATACAATTTAAAGGTTGTAATACCTTGCTATGGTGGATGAGGCATAACTTATGAGGCTATATGAGGGGATTTAGATGAGTGTGTATCTAATGATGAATTTTTAGATGATGATGTAGTACCAGGATGTTTCTAAGAATGAGATTGAATTTTGTAGGAGCCTTCTTCACATGGATGATCTTTATGGGATCTATAGGTGAAATTTATTGTAGTTCATCTATGATTTCTTAGACTAAAGTGTTAATTTTAGTTTAATATTACTTGTATGTTTTACAATCTAACAATAATCCAAAACCATGTTAAATAATTGTGAAAGAGAGCTTGGATTTTCATGATGGTTTGAACATCATCCTCACTTGTGGTTATAATAAATAAGAATTTTTATGTAACTTATCTCTATATATCTTACATTATATATTTGATTTTGTCAACATAACATTACATTTACACACATAAAAACATGTTACACAACATCTCCATCTCCCAAGTGTGAAATATAACTATGACATTATATCTCAATGTGAGATATTATTATAAATCATTGCCCTCTTTTATTTTTATGCCTTACTCTCCATAACCACTTTTGATTTATATTCTTGGGTTAGATCTAATGTGATTTAATTGCATGCATCTTGGAGATGTTTTATTTTAGTTGATCATATTCATTTAAATCCATTTATATTTAAAGGTATATATGTCTAATACACACTCGTATTCATCTAGTAATTCAAATATTTCATCATTTTACTACATAGTCTATGGACTTAAGATTTGATGTTTTGAATTGATTGTTATTATGAACCATTATTGATATAAACTCATGATAAGTGTAATTTATTAATTATATTTTTAAATGAATTCATCTACTAAAATATTTTAAACCAATGTTAGGTAGGTTTCATCAACCATCTTGAACATTTTTTCAAATTGCCCTTGCAACTCAACATTCTCAATGAACAACTAAATATTTTCTTGCTCAATATCAATTATTTTCTATGTCATGGAAATTTAAAATGTAGAATCACATTAAATATAATTAATGAATGATATTTTTTAAGAATATATATAAACTTCCTAAGTTGAATTAAGTGTGGAATTTTGGGTCGTAGAAGCTGTAGAGATCACAAGTTGTTATCTTATTTTTGTGAACGAAAGAGTACAAGTGGTATGTCTTAGTGATGGTTTTTGGATATCCATCCACCATCATATATATTAGAATCACCATTTTATTATGAATCTTAATATTTATCCCCTCTATTTTATGACCCCAAACCCATAAAATTTTAAGATGGTTGCACTTGTGCTTCAACCACTACAACCTTATTTCTTTGTTTATTTGTTATTGCTAGTATGGTAAAATTTATTGACCTATCATTGTTTGAAATTACCATGTAGATAGTTAGATAAATTTGGTGGAATCATCTCATATATTATTATTTTTATCTCATTTTACCATCATAATTTTTTAAACTATGAATGTTAATGTTTGCTCTTTTGCAACCTTTTTCATTTTATTCTCCTACTTGCATAAGTATTATTTATGTTTATTATAGGACTTATTAGCTAATATATTAGCCTAAATATTATTTATTTTCCATTATATTTCACAAATATTTTTACCTCCTATTTTTTTTCTATATTAATTTCTCCTTTTCATTTTGATCTTTCTCCTCATTTTCTTTATTTTCTTCTATTTTGGCCATAGCAGTATCATGTGTTGGGTTTTCCTCTATTTGAACATATGCTTATGATTGATCTAGGTTAAATTAATTAAGAGGGTTATCCTAATATTTTTTATATTATTTCTCAATTAAATCCAATTACTCAATACTTTCAAAACTAAAAGGAGTTACCTATGTAAGGGTGGGTGAATACAGTGAATAAGGAGTTATGAGTGGTGGAGAAGATGTTAGAGTGGACACAATAGAAGGTGAAATTTTTTACTTGGGAATGATATAATTTTGGTGTGTATATTTTATTACCAATTTATTATTTTTTCAATTCATATCATGGGTCTTAAATCCTACTTATTAAAGTTGTGCTTGTTTTACTACACCCTTTAGGCTTACAACTGTTTCAATTCTCTCTATAAGGATTGAGTGTAGTTAAAAATATCTATGAATGTGAGGTTTATATAATAATAGTTTGATGGGAATAAATCATTCATTTTATAATTTCCACAAACAAATATTCCCCTAAGAACTTTTATTTTCCTAGGGTATTTCTTCTAGTTGTTCCTCTGAACTTGGTCCCTGTGTGGCTACAACTGCTTGTGTCTTTATTATAGACCCCAACACCTATTATTGAAGGATATATTTCAATTTATGCTTAGAATAATTATATTTATATAATATATAAAATTTAATAGAATATTAAATTAGATAAATTTCCATGAGTAACATAAATGAGATGTCATTTCACACTTGACATGTGTGAACCTCTTTCAAGAAAAATAATTCCTTCTCCTCTTCGTTATCATAGGTGACATAATTTATGTCCTATAATATCACCATATAAAACTATTTATGTTTAACTTAAAATGGATGTAGGACATATTATGATGTGAGTTTTGGCATTCACATGTCATTAAACCATGGTGTTATTCTCCATGTCCATTTTATATGATGTGAAGGTTGAGGAGTTGGTGCCTTACACTTAGATGGAATTTACTAAGATGAGGCTAAAGGTTGTTATAGTGGGTATGATTGAGATTATGATCAGGTTTATAACTATTATTTTTCTTGAATATTTCCCTATGGTTTAAGTTGTGTTTTATTGGCTCCATGTTGCATGGATTGTAATGGTTATATACTCATGGAAACCAAGTTTTTCTACCTAATAATTTCCTCCTAAGCTACATGGATGTCAATTAGGAGGAGAAAATAAATAATGGATCTTAATTTGGAATTCATTGTACATTTTTATGATTGTTACAATCAACCTAAGATACTTACAAACATCCTTAGGTACATGTAGGTGTTTAGCAATCATATTATTATTTTGGACCCACAATGCTACAAAATTATTGACATAGAAAAGGTGTTTCCCATCTCACAAAAGCATAATTTTCGGTATGGTATTTATTATAAAATAATTGTAATTAGGTGTAATTATTCATTCAAGGGATGTATAAAACATTAAGAAGAGTAGGAATACTAAAAATTAATATTGAAAAGATTGATTTTTTAGGATTCCTATTATAAGTAATTTAAATTAATTAAATTCATAACCAAATTTCACCATTTTGTGTGAAATTTTTATTACTTCCTTTGTAACCTAACTCACACCTTTTTTTATTTTACAATATTGATTCATGATGAATTTTACAAGGACATGAACTGGTGCATCATTAACCTAATCAATGGGCTCCCTTATAGTTTTCTGATCATATCTCTATCAGGTTTTTGAATTAATTAGGAGTGGTGGTGTTATTCATATTATATAAGTATAGATACTTAAACATTGGTAGTAGTTCCATATATTGCACAATAATGTTTGAATAAATGTGAATTTTCAATTATTTGGATAGGTGGATGGATTCTTCATTGTATCTATTGATGAGGGGCATCATTAATTATTATGCTTACCAAATATAGTTAGTCTAAAACACCACTTGATATCTCAACCTCATAGTCTATTTGAAATTATAAAAAATCCTTTCAATAAGATATATACTTATTATTGACAAAAAAACTTTGTATTAGCCACATTATTGAGGTAAAAAAAATTAGAATAACTCTAATTTGCTTTTCTAAACACCAATTTGATGCCCATTTCTTCTTTCTAAGCTTTTCACAATGACACAAAGATATAATAAATGGACATATTATATTCTATTTACTATGATGAAAAAAAAATTGAATAAATCTATCATGAATTTATAAATTTATCATTAGGTCATAATGTATTTCTCGCTTACTTTAGTTTGTAAATGATGAAATGCATTGTTTATCTTACCTTTTATATAAATCCAACCCAAATCATTACCCCTACTTGTGTTCATTTGATGATCTAAATTTTTTAAATCCACACACTTGTATTAAAAAATAAAATCCATTCTTATTTGATCATTATATATTTTATTTTTATATTAAATCTCTATTTATTTAGTTTAAATGATGTGATGTGTCATCATTTTATTTCCAATCTTTCCTCTTTTGAAAATTAAATGCCTATTGAGTGTGATGCCAATGTTGGCACTTGATTATTAATGTTATATTTAGTTTATTTGATGTTTTATTAGTTTAATAAGTTTATTGAATTCATTTATGTTCCAGATTAATGTTTGTCCAATTTTAGACCCTTTTTAATAACTTCCTATAATTAGCTATAAGTGCCAGTTAGAGTTCAATTCACTGAATGTGTACCTAAATCAGCTCAAATATTTATTGATTCATCCAAAAGAGGTGGGTAACACTTTTAATAGTTGATTTAATCAAATTTAATAAATTTTTAGTCAATTTCATATTTTTTATGGATCTAGGGCACCTAACTTGTTTAGTGTCCATGTTTGTGCTTACTTGTAGAGAAAGACATCTTGCATGTTGACCTTATCTTATCATTGAGTCAAATAAAATTTCTTGAGTCAAATTATAGTTATTTTAGAGTCTATTTTTACAATTTTATATTTATATAAATTAGTTTTTATGTAAGGTATTAATTTAGCATTAATCTATCATGAAATTTACTTATAATTGGTTAGTTTTAGCTTTTCTTATTAATACAAGATTGTGCATAAGTGTGGCACAATAGTTATTATTAGAAATTATTTTTTTATGTGTTTAGATATAATTTTAATTTTAATAATTCATAAAATAAAACCAAAATAATGAATTATTCTCATTTAAATTTATTCTATGTATTTTTTTAATAAATAATCACACTTGCAACATTATAGTATTGACAAATAGTAATTTTGGAAGAGATTGGTTGATATATAGATTCAATTTTAGAGTAAATAAAAGTTAATTTTCAATCCATGTGCATTAAAAAAATTAATTTGGCATCATATCATCATTTAATAAAGGTTCATAAGGACTTTACTCTATTATAAATAAAATAATGGCTTAATTGAATTATGCTTATATGAATATTCCCTTCTTCAAAGGTGACAACTTTGAATATTAGAGAGATAAGTTGAAGAGGATTATTATATGGAAATGATTTTTGGAGAATTTTATCCATAGGTAAACACCACATAAATATTGGAATAATTTAACTCAAGATCATAAAATAAAATGAAAAGGAAAGAAAGGTGGATGCAAAAAAAAAAAAAATCTTCAAAATGCCATAAACTGAAGCATCTATCCAAGAACTGCTGGTTGAAAAAATGCCCATGAAGAATGGAATACATTGTAATATTAATATAATGGATACATTAAGGACATATAAGAAAAAACTATAAAATATTATAATTAATTTTGAAAATATAATAATGTCAGATAATGAAGGAGTTGAAGAATATCGCTTAAGGGTAAATGACTTAGTACATAAAAAGAGGTTTTATGGAGAAACCATACAAGATACTATTGTAATAAGATTTTTTTGAGATAATTGAATAAAAAATGGATTCATATTTTATCAATATTAATTAGTGTAAGGACATGAACACTATATGTGATTATTAGTTAGTGGGTTCTCTCTTGTCCCATGAGCATAAGATGAGACTATATGTAGGAGATATAACACAAGATATAAAACATGAATTTGAAACTAAGGGAATAATTTGATGTAGTGTATAAGAATATAACTTTAAATTGAATTTACATAATTCTTATTCTTTCATTAAATCTATTTAATTCATCTTTTATAACTTTGATATGCAGGTACTTGCTTGTCTTTATACCCTTTCTCTTGTCTTGACAAGACACATAGGCTTCTTGTCATGCATAGTCCTCTCTTTATTTTAATCAATTATCATACAAAAATAAATATGTAATATCTCTTTATCTCTCTCCTAGTACCAACACCATCCAATGCATCCACTTCTTTCATAACTTCATTCTAGTTGAATGGTTCAAACTTGTCTTTCTCTTGTCATAGTTACATAAGCCTAAAATTCTAAATCATAGATTAAAGTTTATTATCCTTAAATGAGTAATATTATGTAACTATCCATGTATATTTTAAATTTATCCCACATATAATCAAATGAAAAAAAATACAAAGTTAGGACTCATACCTAATTCATATTTTCTTCTTTTAGGCTTCCCTTCTACTAGCCTTGTTTTTATATAAACCTTGTAGGTTTGACCAGAACAGAAAGAACAAATAAAAAATAAATATAGTTATAGATATCCAATATCCTCATTATAATTCATAAAAAAATTATATGTCTCAATTCCCATGGTAGCCCCACTATCTCAACACCCTTTCTTGCCTATTATGTCTCTTAAGACCTAAGTCACTTCCACAATGATATAAAATGTAATAGGTCAATCTAAACCCACTTTTCTACTCTATATAATAATAAAATACATATAAATATAAATTTTAAATATATTTAAAATGTTTAAAATGAATTTTTTGCAAGTTTTTATGTTCAAAACCCTAATTCTAGGTTGCATAGGATTATGCAAGGCCAAGAGAATAGATAAAGGGTTAAAATTAGTTTTTGAGAGATTAAAAAGATAAAAGCACCTGTGATAGGTCTTAAAAAATATAATTAAACTTTTACCATAGTTATTTTAAATTTACTAATCATAATATGCTTATAAAAGGCAAAAATAAAGAGTTATGGCTTTAATAATAAGACTGTGTAGGCTTAGGGCTTAATAAAAGGTCTAAAATTGAAATTTTATGAAGTTTTAAATCTTAAAATAATTTTAAAAGGTTTTAAAAATATCTGTCCATATTCCTCAACCATTTTTTTCTTTTTTTCAATCTCCAAATGACTCCAATAAATAATTATGCATAATTCTAAGATTACAAAAGAGTGTGTAATAATAGAATGCAAACTTGAAGTAATTATTACTTTCTTTGATTTAGGGATTCTCCTAATGATTATAATTTTTTTTTAAATATTTAATAGCTTCTATAAACCTTTATATCCTTGTATCATTACAAATAATTTCACTAACTCTACCTTCTAGACTGTATCTTAGCAAATTCACTACTAGCTAGACTATGTGAGCTTGTCATAGAGACCTTACATTAAAATTTTGTTGATTTATTATATTTTTTGCATCCATATGTGTGAATTTAATAAATTAGGATTAATTAATATCACTTTATTCTATTTTATACTTGAAAGTTCTTCAAAAAGCTTATGCTACCCTATTTTCTTTCCCCTAGACCGTGTTAGAAATATAGCTCCTCCAACCTTGGGTAATACAACTAATAAACTATAGGTTAGAATAATAAAATATTCACATTTAAATTATAAAAAAATATCAAGTTTATTACATACCAATAATCATTGGGAGTCCAAAAAATGCTCTATCAAAACACCATCTTATTCATTAATATTATTGCATTTTAAATAATCACATGCAAAATTAAAATTTAGGTAGGGTTCTTGATATTATTTTTGACTAAGAATAAAACCTTAAATTTAATTCACCTAAATATTATTCTTGACAACCCATTTAATTCATCTTTGATAACTTTGATATGCAGGTACTTGCTTATCTTTATACCCTTTCTCTTATCTTGACTAGACACCTAGGATTCTTGTCATGCATAGTCCTCTCTTTATTTTAAGACATTATAATACATAAAAAACCTATGAATTATATCTCTCTCTCCTAATACTAACAACATCCACTACATCCACTTCTTTCATCACTTCATTCTAATTGCATGGCTCAAACTTATCTTTCTCTTGTCATAGGTACATAGTCCTAAAATTCTAAATCATAGATTGAAAGTTGTTATCCTTCCATGAGGAATATTATCACCCTATCCATATATATTTGAAATTTATCCCACATATAATCTAATTTTTCAAACCACAAAGTTATGACTTACACCCGATTCACACTTTCTTCTTTTAGGCTTCCCTTTTACTAGCTCTATTTCTATATAAACCTTGTAGGTTTGACTAGTACAGAAAGAATCAAGATAAAATAAAGATATTTATGGATACCCATTACACTAATTCTACTTCATACAATGTTTTATGGCTCATTTCCATAGGTAACCCTATTATTTCAACACCCCTTATCACTTATTAAGTCTCTTAATGCCTAATTCACTCCCATGGTGATAGAAAATGTACTAAGCCATAATTTATAGGTCTAAAACCACTTGATTATAATAGATCATACCAAAATACATATGAAAACAATTTTTTTATTTTTTTCAAGGGTGGAAAATTAATTTATGCGAGTTTCTATGTCCAAAACCCTAGTTTTAGGTTGCACAGGCCTGTGCAAGGCTAAGAGAATATATAAAAGGTTAAACTAAGTTTTTGAGAGATTAAAAAGACAACACTACTTGGGATAGGTTTTTTCCAACATACTAAAATTTTCCCATAGTTATTTTACATTAATCAATCATTATATGCTTATAAAAGTAAAAAATACAAAGTTATTGGTTTTCTTATAAAATTGTGTAGGTTGAGGGCTTACTAAAAGGCCTAGAATTGAAATTTTATCAAGTTTGAAATATTCCAATACCTAGATAATGACTTACCAATATTTATCCAACTTTCCCAACCATTGGTTTCCTTTTCTCAATCTTCAAATGACTCCAATAAATAATTATATAGAATTATGATTTTACAAAGGATTGTGTAATAATAGAATGCAAACTTGAAGTAATTGTTACCTTCTTATTTGTTTTCTAGATCATTATAATGTTTATAATTTGATTGGTTATATTTAATATCATATATAATCCTTTATTTCCTTGTATCATTACCAAGAACTTCACTAACTCTACCTTCTAGAGTGTATCTTGGTAGATTCACTACTATTTAGACTGTGTGAGCTTGTCATGGAGACCTTGAATTGATTTTTTTTTGATTTATTATTTTTTGAGAATCCATATGAGTTAATTTAATAAAAGAGGAAAAAAACATAAGACTTTTAATCTCATTTATACTTGAATGTTTTTTAAAAATCTTATTTTGCCTTATTCTCTTTCCCCCAGGCCATGTTAAAAACAAAGCTCTTATAACCTTATGTAATATAACTAATAAACTATAGGTTAAAGAAATAAAACGTTCAAATTTAAATTATAAAAAAATATCAACTATATTACATACCAATAATCATTGGGGATCCACAAAATTCTCTCTCAAAATATCATCTTATTCATTAATGTTCTTACATTCTATACAGTCACATGCGGAAATATAGTGTAGGTAGGGTTCTTGATCTTGTTTTTTATTTTATTTAGGATCTCCTTAGAACCTATACTCACATATCACCATCATAATAACAACTCTACCTCTACATGAACTTCTATCTTCTTTATTAAACCAAACATGCAAACAACTCCCTACATTCTTGATAACTCTACACATGGAGGACAATTACACTTTGTGATTATTTATTTGCATAACTTTCTATATGATTTGTACATTGAAGTACCTAAAAACACCTCCTAATATATTATATGAACCCTTCACAAAATTCATCAACTTTGACATTTAGTACAAGACTCCAAAATACCTCCTAAAGCATGGTTCAAAATTCAAATTTTCAAAAGAAGCATTTTAGCAAGAAACATTCAAAAGGATCAAAATCAATCAAGTTAAAAACATATAATGAATATAATACCACCATTAAGAAAATATAATACCTTTTATACCCTATCCAATCAAAAAATGTTTAAAATGACCCTCTTAAGCATAATTACATTCTTTGTACCTTATGATGCTCTGAATCATACTCTCCTAGTGGGGAAGAATTTGAGTTCCTACTCAAATTATCCTTGTCTTCATTATTAATCACTTTCAAATTATTCATCTTATAATATTCTATGTTTCTCTTACTACTTCTCCTCTTCTCTCTCCTTAGTTACTCCTTATGTCTTTAATTTCTTCCCTTGCTTTTTCTCTTATCTAACTCATATTTTACCTCAATGGAGTATAGAGGTCTTTGCAATTATTTAACTTCTTCATCATATAAACCTTTTAAATCTTATTCAATTTAATTATACTTTTTCTTCTTACTATAATATTCTTGAAATGTCTGATTTTTAGTTATCTATCTTGGTTTTTCTCTATGACTACTTCCTTTTACACTTGGATTAGTTTGTTTGTCTTATTGATGGCTATTTGGGTTGGTTCATAAATTGAGTTTTCTTTCTCCTTTATTTCTTGTTGCATATCTAATGTTACTCTTTTCTTGGATCACCATTGTACTAGTATTAAACACCTTAAAACTTGTTTACAACTTCAAATGATTCTCCTTATGAATTATATGATTTCCCTCCACTTTGTCTTGTTTTATGATGATATTTTTAATCTCATATTTCTATGTATTCATATTCTTATTGTATACACATAATATTTTCAAAATTTTATCTATTACTAACACTTTGTATATTTTAAGAACCCATCGAGTCTCAATCTTTCTGAGTGCATGCCCTAAGTGGTGCATTGAGAAAGGGTGGGTAGACCATTGGTGCTTCACATGATTGTTGTCCCTTTTTCCACTTTTTATCTACACACTTGTCTCCTAAAACCACTAACCCTAAGATTGTTCTTCTATGTTGTACCCATTCCAAGAATTTGATACATTTTATCCTCCTTTTCCTCACCTAAATCCATTTTTATTAGTCAATTTTGATAGTTCATTTAGGTTGAACTTGTACAATTTTAGGATATTTTAATTTAGGAATTAGGTTAGCCTTTGGCTGACCTAGTTCAGGACGTAGTGAATAATTATCGAAAATTGTGCTAGGTCGACTAGGTTGACCTTGTTGACTAGGATTTTTGGAATAGTCAAGGGTCAAAGCTACCTATAAATACAAGTTTATTTCCATTATTTATAAATCAGTGAAATAAGTAAGAGTGAATGAACATCTTCTTATTGACTATTCTACTTGAGGAACAAAGCTTAGGTTTCCATACTTTCTTTGGAGATATGGATCTTATCTCATGGATAAGTCTTTTGGATGCATTGATAGGTTGTGTAGCCTACAAATGATTTATCTTTGTCATCCTTACATACCAAAACAACCTCTTGTGAATCACCTTGGCCAAGAGAGAGAGAGATTGAGGCTTGATATGTTCATATTCAAAGGTAAGTATTCCTAAATTTAATTATCCTTTGTAATAGTAGATAGATATGTAGTTATGCTTCTCTTCCATGTATTAGAATTACGTATACATTGATGTGAGTATATATATTATATACATGTTTATTTTTATTATTTCTAACCCCTACTTTATGCCAAAATATCTTGTGAGCACTAAATTATATTTATTTTAATTGTTATTAGTTTAGGTGAAATATCAAAACCTAAGTCCCCCTTAGAGTTATTGCATTATTGTGTTAGATTGGAGGCTTTGGACCCTCCTTAGAATAGTGTATTGTGATAAATGATCCCCTAATTGCGTCTATAGGATCCCCATATTGGTCATGCTCCTACTTAACAAATGTGTCCCCAATCAGAAGTGTATGGTATGATTTATCTTCTCTAAGTTAGGATTTATTTATATACATGATGCATTTTTAATTACATACATTATGATGAACCCAACCTAAATCTAACCCTTAAAAGATTTGTTTCAATTATTTCATCATTTTATCATATATTCATAATACTAGGTCAACTATATCAACACAATTCTAACTTTTGTGCACAGGTTTAACACATAGTCACATCCAAATGACTATGTTATTTCTATACCGGTTATTTTGTAGGTACAAGCTACTAGATCAACTTGGTCAACATAGTACAATTTTTTAGAATTTTAGACATCCATTCCAAAATAATAGGTTAACATAGTCAACTTTGTACACTTTTAGGCATTATATTCAAATTACTAGGTCAACCCATTTGACTATGTACATTTTAAGCACTCAACAATAGGATTTTATAAATCTTAGCCAAC
The DNA here is from genome assembly GCA_037957365.1 of Torreya grandis. Taxonomy (NCBI): domain Eukaryota; kingdom Viridiplantae; phylum Streptophyta; class Pinopsida; order Cupressales; family Taxaceae; genus Torreya; species Torreya grandis. Next base: position 849,217 of record JARHVA010004546.1, on the reverse strand, counting down.
CTAGTTGACTTTGTTAGTAGTATTTTCAAGAATTTAGCAAGATTATTTAATAATAATCTCACTTATCTACATATTCAAACCCACCAAGGTTCCTTTTTATCCCTTATCTCTTTCCTTATAGTCTCTCTTTTCATATTTTTCATTCCCGAAAACTACCCTTGTATAGTCAACTACATCAACTCTATCAACCTAGTTATATATTTTGTGTGTTGTCTAGATAACTAGGTTGACCCTATTGACCATATTCATTTTCAAACATTTTGATTTAATATTAAATAGATGACAATCAACCCTATTTTGTATTATATGCATACATTATAGACTAAATCAACACTGTACTATGTTTCAAAGTTAGAATTAACACTTATGTGTTAGTAATTAGCTTATCTTTTCATTTATTATTGTTGAATTCTTAAAATAGTTCACATGTTATAATTAGGTGATTTTAAATATACCATTTAGTTTCACTATTTTTTATTTTATACACACACAACCAAATCACAAAATCTTAAACAAGAATTTTAGCAATTATCTACCCAAGGCTAACCTACTTAGATTTCATCACTAAGGGGAAGCTAACTCGGTTTTCTGGTCAAGTATAAATATGTGGTTAATGGTATATTTTGGATAAGCAACCAACACCCTTATCACTATTATGTGTGAATTGAAGGGGTAGGCCATAATACCAACCATATACCATTGTCAATACAAATTCCTTTTAGTTAAAATGCCTTGAAACTATCCCTAGATTTCTTACTAGTTCCTTGCTTATAGATAACTTCCTATCACATCTAAAATTATATTATAATTATCTAAAAACATAGAGGTTGACCACGTAATTATTTCCTACTTTTTAGTTGATTGCTTTCTCTTTTCTCGAATTATGTGTTGTATTGTAAAAACTTGCACTAGCCAACATTGGTGTAAGGTTTTGTGTTGTGTGCCTCAATTAGATCAAAATCATTGATCCAATTGATTGTGTGTTTCCCTTCAGTTATTAATCTTTAATATACTTGAAAAATTATTCTTTTTTAAGAGCATAGTCATTTTAGTCGACATAGTCTCCTATAGAATATCTATTTTTCCCTATCTACTCTGCTAGGTCGACCCAATTGACCCTGTACACTTTTTTAGCCTTTGTCTATTGTGTTAAGTTTACCTAGTTGACCCTATATAGTTTTTAGGCCCTATTCCCTATGATAAATCAACTTATTAAACTTTGTATAGTTTATGTCACTTTCTATTTCCTTGCTTTCTCATCTCTCTTGCCTATTTTAGTCTTTCTCCTTCATCATGAATTTTCTATTTGAAGACAACACTGAGTTGAATTCAAAAAACATGATGAGTTTTAGCAATCCTCATAGGGTCTCTCACATACAAAATAGGGCTCCTCTTTTTAATGAGAGTAATTTTCACATATCCACTCAAACAATAAACTTTAATACCCCTCTTCATTCCTCTTCACACCATAATCCTCTCTTCTCCCTAGAAGATCAACCCAAATTAGATTATACCCATAAAATGTTCTTCTTTATCTCCAAATTTACTCAACATCAAGGAATGGATCCCTCTATAATTTACCATCTTATGATTATTGGTCAATTTAAAAATCCTCATTCACCTACTCCCACATTCTCAAATGGATTTGGGTGTACCACTTTCTTTGATTCTCAACCTCTTCCCTTGATTATGACCCCCTATCATACCATGACCTTTTCTTCTTTAACTTCTTCTATCTCCATGCCTAGTATATAGACTAATATGGTAGGTTCTACATCTAGTGGGCCTCTTATAATATCTACTATCCTTAGTCCTTCTACTAGTGCATCATTTGCTACCCAAGGTAATCATGCTTCTAGTGATTCCTTTTATCATCCATTAGCTAGCCCATCTTTTTCTTTAAAATAAAATTTTGCCACTAGTGCCTCACATTCTCATAGTTCCTCTCAAGCTCCTACCAACACCAATAGTAGTACCCAAGACACTAATACCAACTCTAATATTTCAAATAGTGCTAACAATGCTAATCAAACCCACCAACTTTTTTTACAAATACTCAATAAAATGAATACTTTTAAATCTAATAATACAAATCAAATGATGAGAATGCAAAATCACCTTCTCCATCCTCAAAATAATCCTCAACCAATGACTTGGACCACACATAATCAAAATGTTCCTCCTCCCCCTCTTCAAGATTCTTAAGGCAATCTCATTCCTCAACCTCCTTTTGTCAACAAAACCATTAAGAATCTTCAAAATGAGCCTCTTATCACTCAAATTTCTAATATTGACATATGAGGTATCACCCCTACCATTTATTATAATGGATCAAATAAAATTTCCCTTCATCTTAAAACATTTGGAAATATTTATAAGGATTGAATAAAATTGAACACCTTTGCCACTACCAAGCTCTTAGCCAAAAATATTATGGGTAATACTTTAGATTGGTACAACCAACTTAGAACCTATTCTATTTATAGTTTGGAATATTTAGTAAATGATTTAGTTCAAGAGTTCCAAACTAGTGATCTTCTTAAAAACACTTTTTCCCATTTCATAAATTTTAAACATGAAAATAAAACTACCCAAGATTTTTTTAAAAGGTATAAAACTTTATCAAAAAAATGTGAACATAACATGCCTAATGATAAACTTTTCCATGTCTTTACCAATGCTCTTTTTTACAAGTTACAATATCATGTCTGCACTATCTCTCCACGTACTTTGGAGGAGGCTATTGACAAAGATAAATGTCAATATTTCCTTATACATCAATTTGTGCTACCCCAACCTTATATCAGTCCTCGTCTCTTACTCTAAAATAAAAATCATAATGCTACCATTGATGGTGTCATGGACTCGTATGACACCATTCAAACTATTTAAGTTGTTATTCCCAGCCAATCTTTGGAACCAACTCCCCCTACTCAACAATATACCAATCCTCATTTATCTTCACCTAATACCATTAATGTTCACAAACCTTTATCCTCAGTTGAATTACTAAAATTTCTACCTAGGCCTTTACCATGATAACATGATCCTACTCATCTTATTAAATAATGATATGATCCTAACAAGTTTTGTTGGTTTCACGCTAGTTGGGGTCATTCTCATGAGACCTATAGGAAGTTTTATAATTTAGATATGGATTTTCTTCTTGGTCCTAATTTTAATCATGACCTTATCATTAAAAAGTTCAAAAAGCCTATGAAATTAATTTTAAGGTTCATGAAACACATACTAAATGTCAATCCTTAAATCAAGCTAATGCTCATTTGGCTATCTATAAATACCCTCTTCCTAATCATCAAATTAATCAAGATACCCAAGACAAGCCCACCCTTTCCACCAATAATGTATAAAGTCTTATTTACTTAATTATTGAAGAGAATGTGGTTAATATGACTAATATGTGAAGGGTGGTTGCTTTTATTGATTCTCAATCTATCTACACTCTTCCACAGACTCAAACATTCCATGTTATCCAATATTATTCTCCAACTCACTTAAATGAGTTGGGTCAAGATGACCTGATAACATTTGATGAACCAATTCTAACTCTTCCCTTGGATAACACTTCTAATTCTATTTCTACCATCCCTCCATATTTTTTACCTAACACTAATGATAATCAATCTTCTATCAACACTTCTTTTATCAATCCTCAAAATTAACCTAAATCAATTACTTCACCTTATTGCCATAATTTACAACTTTGTTCTAAAACTTCTCATTTTTATGAATATAAATTCTAATTAAATTTAGCTCCTCTTTTTGAGGACCTCATTAATCATTATGCATCTATTTATACCAACCTTCTCATGGGTTATGATGAGTGTGATCCCATTATGGAACTCACTAATTTCCCATCCCAAATTTCATTCATTGAGATTATGAGGATCTCTCCACATCATTGAAACTATCTTATGCAACTCTTGTTACAAATGAACATCCCTTGTCCTCCCTTAACAGGATGTGAAGTAACCTTATCTAGATTTGAGGATAGCATATTACAATAATGTGAAGAAATGTCCATCCATGTTGATGAAACTATGGACACTTCTCTTTCCTTAAAATTTCTTATCAATTCTCTAATTCTTGATGGGATTCTACTTCATGTGGATAATCCTCCTTTATTCATTAGTGTCAAAATAGGTGATATCCAAGTCAATCATGCATTGATTGATGAAGGTTCCATCACCTTTGTTGCCTCTCTCAATTTTATCAAAACCCTTGGATATTATGAATGTAATCTTTAGTCCACATGAAACACATGTCAAGGATATGATCAAAGGTAATTGCCTCCTTTAGGTTGTGTGTGGCTTCCCATTATCATCCCACATATCACCATTCATGTGAAGGTGATTATATTTAACTTTCCTCTCTCTTATAATATTTTTCTTGGCAGGCCATGGACTCACCATATGAGAGCAATTTAATCTTCCATCTACTAATGCATTAAATTCCCTCACAATGGATCCATTTATAGGATTCAGGGTGACACTAACCCTTAGAATTTTGAGCAATTCCAAGACCATGGTGTCTTCAAGATTCCTACTCTTAAACCTTTTCCTATTTTTCCATTCTATGAGTCTCAATGATTCAATTTTATTATCAACTCAATTCAAGGTTACAATAGTGATCCTAAACTAATTGGGAATATTCTTCCTAACCTCTTAGATTCCAAATATGATGAGCTTGATTAGATAAACCTAAAGATTAAAAATTATGATCTCTCACCTCATCTCATCTCTCATCTTCCTATTTATTTGCAACCTCATTCTCATAAACCTCCTTGTGATGATATTCCCATTGTCTTAACTAAGACTCAGCATTCTATTCATCACAACTCATTAGATGACAAATTCATCCCTACATGCATCATTGATCTTCACTCTTGACTATGATGATAGTTACACTTTAGATGATCCATTCATAGGTGGTGTTTTTCAAGCTTGTGATGCTAAGATTATTCACTATTTTTCTTCTTTGTTTCAATTTTTTAGTGATTGTTTCCATGTTCCATAATTTATATTACCTAGTTTTAGTATTTTTCCTCTTTATCATAGGGTAGAGATGGTGTTGACATCTCTAATTTCTAAGGAACCTTAAAAGAGTATGCTCATGGATCATTCTATGACTAGGCCTTACCACTTTGCTAGGTACCTTGACCCCTATAGCTTACTTATCCTTGAAATACATGTGACCCTTATTTCGCCTTATGTACACCCTACCCCTCCTTTAGTAGATCCTAAATTAAATCCCATTCTTAATCTTGATATAGTTGATCCCATTCTTTCTCCCACTATAATTGAGCATGTTTATACTCCTATTATTTAGTCTATTCCTACTTTTGATCCCATTGCTCCTTCAATTGAGCCTAGTCTTGTTCTTTCCCCACCATCACCTTCTCTTGGTGATGGTTTACTTCATTTACCTTATATGGCTTTGTTACCCACAAATTAGGCTGAATAGCCTTCCCAATCTCCTTTTGTTCTTATTACACCTCCTCTTGTGAGTGCTTCTACTAAGCCTACTCATAGGTGTATCTATTGTTTCCATGGAAGGGATAATAATTCCTCCATGAATTGTCACATTATATGATTTTTTTTAATACTTTGCATCCTTCTTACCCTCAGTACTCAGAAAGGACAATGCCTCCCTTGAAAGTACTGCTGGATTATATTTCCAAGTATGGAGAGGTGTATTATATTTAGCACTAATGTGGCACCCATCACATTGATCATTACCACACCTTTTAGTAACACCTTAAGCACCTTATTATAGATATTATCAAACCTTCTACTATTCATACTATAGGTCATTCCCACTAGAAGGATCCTCCTTCTTCTCCCATGCTTCCACCTCATATGGTTCCCTCCCCTCTTATGGTCCCTTCAGCACCTTATGTGCCTCTACTCATGACTCCTTCACTTGTGGATCCTTCTCCACCCATGATTACTTCACCCATGGACCTTCCCTCACCCATGGATCCTTTCCACCTATAGACCCTTCCCTAATAGTGGTTTTATCATCTCCCATAGAGCCCACTCCCATGTATTCTTCTGAGCATCCCTTGCCTTATATCCCTCCTTAGTATGATCCATCAAACATTCCTACCTTTTATATTGAAGAGATTAGATGAGAATTATTTTCCCAATTTTTATTGAAGATAGACAAGAAATTAGTAGTAATTTGCATCTAGTTTCATAAATATCTATTCAATGATTTGGATAATGTGTGTGGGTAGATTTATTAGTATTTATGAGCACATGCATGGTGATATTACATTTTTATTTGATTTAAACATGTGATCCAATATTATCTTTATCTATATATTATATCATTTGACATTGTGTCAAATTCTTATTTATCTTACATGGTGAATTTATTTTTTCACTCTATATTGCTTATACTATCATTTATGTTTCTTTATGGAAATTTTTCTTTATCATTACTTTTTCTTTCCTTCTTAATTTTTATTTCTTAAAATTTCCCTTCTTATTTCTTCATGATTATTTTATTTATTATCTCTATTTTCATAGTTAGTTTTCATTATGACTTACTTATATGAACTTGGTTCCTTCATTCATTCCCTCTTTTCCATGTGATCAATTAGAAAACAATTAATCTCATTACCATCTCCTTTCATCGATCCACTTTGGATCTCCTTTATTCCATTTCTTTCATTTTTTAAAACTAGGCATATACATGGTTGAGACTTGAGATAACATGTTGGTTCATTATTAATCCTAAGTATTCTAGTTAGTATTTTCTTTAGTCACTTAACTTCCTTTAGCCTAAGCCTACAACTCATTCATGTGTATAACTCTATCTCTCATGTTTGGTAATTCCAATTTCATATGGAGGAGGAATCTTAAAGAGCATTAAAAACATTCAAAAGCCAAAATCATTTAACAAAAAGTAATGATCTAAAGGGAAAAAACATTGAAAAATTCTTAAAAGTCAAATCACACTAAAATACATGATTCAAAGAACATCTCCTTTTTATAGTTGAAGCTTAAATTCCATAGTTGGCCTCACGACAGAGCCAAGGTCCATATGGGTGTGGTAGGCTAGTAGATTATAAAATGAGAACAAAAAAATATTTTAGTTCTACCTACTTTCTGATGTAAGTACCCAATCTTCATAATAGGCTGATGACTCTGTAAGGGGTCTTGAGGAATGAGGAACACATCATGGGAAAACAGGTCCATTTTAATTTTCTTGTACCAATCTACCTTCATGAGTTGATATTAGTAGCACACTTGTTTGCCTACATAGTTTTATGTCTATAGCAAACAAGTTTCCTTTGTACATTGATGGTCACTAATCACTTAGTGTCTTCTTATGTCCTTAGTATGCCTCTTATCTCCTAAGGTCTTATCATAAGCTTCCTATGTTATTATTTTTAAATTCCCTTTTTCACACCCTAAATTACTCATATTTACACCTAATAAATATTGTTTTGTTTATTTATCACTCCCCTAGGGATTCTAGTTATGAGTTACATTGTAAGACCATGGATAAGACATAGATATCCTCATAGATTACCATAGTTTCATCTTCATATTACCCACACCCCTTATTACCATATTTTCACATTTATTCTAACCCATTGGAGTTCCCTTTGTGAGTTACAGTGTAAGACCATGGATAGGACCTAGCCTTGTTAATAGAAATTTCTAATAATCCAAGTCACAATCAAAATTTTATCTGTCAAATATGAGATAAGATGTGATTGATCATGAAGTTACACATCATTGACATGCTTCCTAGCTTGATTTATTATGTTTTATGATTACTTCATTTCTCTTTCACTTTTATCTTCTTATTTGATAATTGTATGTAAGAATCCAACTATTTCTTGAATTTTTCATTCTTCCCATCTTGAATTAGTGCGATAGATTTAAAACCAAAATTTTGCCAATTCTATTTTTCTCTTATACTTCCCAAAATTATTTAATATGATTAAATAACTTAGTTGATTTGTTTTTATACCATTTTTTCTTTTACATTATTTCCACTTTATTACATTATTTTCATACTTCCCAACATGATTTAGAATTATCTTGTTTTAATTTGGTTACTTATCTTTTATTTGGTTTAAAAATAAATTCATTTTTACCATATTGTTTTATCACACTTTGGATCTTTATACTTAGTCATATTATTTTTATTACACATTTTCTAACTTGAAATAGTGTGTAATACACTTTTGATTGATTATATTTTACCAAGTTCTTTTTGCCTATTTATTTTTAACCTACATGTGTTCTACATAATGGTAGAAAAGAAACCACAACTCATATATTTACTATAGCATATACAATGAAAATAGATAAATACATGTGCTCAAAATAAATATATCCAAAGAATCAATAATCATAACCATAATGATGACACATATAGTCCAACTACTAAAATGAAACACACACACACACACACACACACACACACACACACACACACACACACACACACACACACACACACACACACACACACACACACACACACACACACACACACACACACACACACACACACACACACACACACACACACACATGTATGTATGTACCATCAATTTTGATACAAAAAATAAAACCATATACAATGCTCTAGTTTTATGATTGGGCCCCATCTTTCCTATCTCATGGCCTAGACATGATGCCTATTGATGCCTCGATCTGACCACTCTGAACATAATGTTGTAAAGAGGCTATCAAAGATCTCAATCTTAACACTTGTCTATATAGTTGAGCTACCTAATCTTGCACCTATGCCAACTGGGCTAGGGTCAAGAAATGTGTTACTCTTTCCTGCTCTTACACCTCTGTCATATGGGTTAGGGTCACTACATGTGTCATTCTCTCTTAGGCATGTGCTTGTGTCATTATAGTTTGATGTATATCTATCTTTTTAGCTAAGGGCTAATATACCAATGTCTCTCCTATACCCATCTTTTTTGGTTGTTGCATCCCCTCTTTGTGCACTTGTAGCTACCTCATAACCTCTCCAACTAGTCTAAACCAAATTACCTAAGCTAGGCATATGGTACCCTAAGATCCTATAGTATAATGGGATTTTACAACATCAATACCTCATTTAGGACATCATGGAGTGATTCCCTCACTAGGGATATGTATCTAATCTCCTCATCCTCTACCACATTTGTAAAAATCAAAACCAAATAGATATTAGATCATTGATATATCTTTATATATATATATATATATATATATATCTAGTATATCTCAAATAAAAACTTAAGTACCATTTAACCATATTTTTATTACTTGTTTGTGAGTTGGCCACTACTGTCTCACCATTTGTATAAACATTGAACATGATCTCCCCATCTCCACTATCTCAACAAACTTCCTCTATATTTTGTCTCCAAAAATAAATCCTAAATATTCCACTCATACCCATCTTAGGCTACACCTAAGTGGTCTCTCTATAGTACAACTCTATCCTAGCCCACTTGATAGGCCATCTAAGACATATATTGTATTTGATATCTCATGCTCCTAGTACCTCCATTGACACCATGTCCTCAATGGTCACTGCCCATCCCATTGTGGAACTAGTAGTGGTACCTCTGGTGCTCATACCTCTATACCCATGTTCTCTCACTCCACTACCTATCATTCTTGCCATGGTTGTTGGATGGTGGAACTTGATCTTATTTTAATGCATTATAAAATATTGTAATTTCATAGTTAATATAGACTATTTACTATTAGGTTTTAGGTTTTAGATCTAATGGTTGATATTAAGTTAGTGCATTTTCCACTAATTTCTAACCCTCCTTTGATATGAGGGCATTGTAATTAAGAATAAAATGTGAGAGAGCGAAGAGGATATTGTTATGGATGTATTGCAAGTTTTTTTTCCTTTCATTTGTTGGATTGAATAATAAGAAGGAATGGTAATTTTTGTTTGGACATATCCCATATTAGGTAAACCAAGTTAAATCTATCTCTATTCTATTGTGTTTTCTGAATTTTAATTCTAACTTTATTTCATTATTATTTCTCTACATTCTATATTCCTTTAAAATGGTATCTCATGATGTGGTCTGAATGTCAACCTTGCCATTGTTAGCCCTAGTCCTCTCCCTCATATATATATATATATATATATATATATATATATATATGAGGGAGAGGACTAGGGCTAACAATGGCAAGGTTGAATATATATATGTATGTATGTATGTATATATATGTATGTATGTATATATAACATGTTAGGCCTAAAATGTGGGCACAAATATCAATACTATTGGGTGAGAAAGGCCATCTATCCTATCACTCGTGCCATCAAATGTGGCTCCATCCTTTAGGTATAGTGCACACTCACCTGTGTCCATGATAAAGCTAGTGTAACTATGTCCCAACTAGGCCATATCATTGCTATGTGCCCATAAAGTTAACATATTATATCCACTCATCTCACTATCTATATTATTGGCATGTGGATCATAACCTAAGATACCTGGTCTTATCTCCATCTTTGTACTTGAGGTGACCTATCATTGATCACTTGGGGAAACCCAACCAACTGATACATGAGAAACCTCTCGTAGATCCATACCATCAATAATACGATTAGCCCTATTGAATTTTTCCCTCTAGATTACACTCCATACATGTCATGCATGAGTTTTACCTAGATGATAGACCCTAGGTCATATAATACCCTCTCCTATAATATCACCTAGCTTAAGGCTATCACAAATAGTGGTACCTTACCATAAAACTTGTGACATAACACTCATACTATTATAAGTCATATCATAGCCTTATGGATGTTCATAACCTATGATGTATACATATAAAACATGCTCACCCTCTAGCCTAAGTATATCCTCTCCAAGCTTTTAGCTCGTATAACTAAGTCCCTCTTATCCTCATCACTATCAGGTATCCTCTAACCACAAGTGTTCTTGCTGTGTGCAATCCTAGGATGACATGTACATCCTCAAGGGTGATGTCCACCTCTCTATTGTCCCACTCCACCTCCCACCTCAAGGTGTTATTTAGTCATTCCCATCATCCCAAGAACATGACTAATTGATATGATCTCATGGGTATCCAAGACATCTCTTCTATACTTCTTAGGCCTACAGATACCAGTCTCACTCTATCCTCTATCGATATGTACTCCAATACATCTAGTAGCCATGATGTATCCACCCAATGCTATAATCTTATATTCCCCTAAAATTAGGAAGGAAAAAAATATGTATTAGATCCTCCATGTCATGTATAGTCAAAATACATTCTTTTTTAATTTTAATAAAAAAAAAGCCTAAATTGCTTTAATTTAGTCATTTTAAATCAATTTCCCCTATTTTTAGCCTAATTAGACCTTTTATTCCTAACTCAATAGTTTTTGTCCCTCCTAACACTCTTTTGACCACTTGCACACATTTTCATACTATTTTAGTCCTTTGGTCAACACTAGTTTGACCAAAATTTTCCTATTTTTGACTAAAATGTCTTGAAAATCTAAGTCAACCCTCTTATTTTCCTCCCCTTAGTACTGAGTTATCGTATTAGATTTTATTGCTTAGTCATCAAGACTATAATAGATTATAAGTATGCAAAATGTACTAGGTCGACACATACCTACTAGGTCGGTAGTATAGATTTGGTCATTTTTTAGCCTACTAGGTCAACTAGGTCAACATAGTTATTTTTCCCTATCAATCCCTTTCATTTTAAAAAATAAGTGCCTTATGGTAGTTATTTCCCCAAATCCTTTAAACCCATTTTACTAATTGGTTTTTCCTACCCTTAACACCTAATTTGGTTTCATTTTGGCATCTATAAATTCTTAAAATTACAAATTTATATAAATAAACTTAAATCACTAGAGTATTCAAAAACTAGCTTAAGATTTTTTAGTTGCCTACTTGTCCTACACCCATTACCCCCTCTAGGGGTCCCTCTCATCTACCTTATTATTTCATCACTATCCTAGCTCATTTGGTCTCTCAAAGATCTTTTTCTCTCCTTCACAAGTCAAAAATAATAAATGACTTTCATTTTACCCTATTTAAAATCACTTTTAAAAATATAAATCTTTCAATTATTTTTTAGTAATCCCTTGTTTTGCCTCTATCTTTATTTTTACTTGTCTATTTTCCAAACCATGAAATATTCTAGAATATTGATGATGTAGAGAATCGTTTCCACTACTATATGCCTATCTTCCAAAAAATTTGATTTTCGTCTATTTTTTACACTAATTTCTATATGTTTGCCTAATATTCTTTACATTGGACACCTTCACTTCTCTTGTAGTCTAATTCTTTATCTACAACACTAATGTAAGTAAAGGTATGTGTTTTTTGTTGGGTGAATATTTTGTCAATCAGCTAATTGATGAGCAAAATAGGTCTTATCATCCATAGCAAGGGAGATTGGTTAGCCTAGTGTCGAGGTTTACTACATCAGAGGTGGACAAATATCTCCTCTCATCAAGGGGAGGTTCCCTATAAATATTTTGGATCTATATACTATATATATAAGTAAAAAATAAAACTTAGGGGTAGGATACACCATCCATCATTCTTTTTTTAGAGATGATGTCCATAGACAAGGGAGAAAATCTAGATGGAAACACTAAAGGCACTTCTCTTATTTCAAAAGTGGTCTTACAGCAAATAGCTAGAGTTCTTTCTAGTGGGTAACAAGTATCTGGTAACAAAAAGGGTTTAGTAACCATCAGGATGAAAAAAACACAAATTTTCCACCTCAACTGCCCAAAGAGTAAAACATGAAGGATAATGGGGGCATAGAGTCATCCCAAAATCCTCAACACAGAAAGAAACTAAAAATGCACACTAAAAACAACTATAATAGCACAAAGTCTGAAAGTAACTGACTTCAGGACATCTTCCTTCTCACTTCCACTGGTTTTGCTTTTTAAATTAAATAAACAAGAGTGCATCTAGAAGATAGACATAAGAATAATCTCCTAAAATGGCACAAGATATAATAGCACAAAGTCTACAAGTGTCTTGCTTTCTCATTCAAATAAAATAAAATGATCAACAATCTGAGCTCAAAGTCTTAGTATTCACCTTTCAATTTGGGTAGACTTTTGCTTCTATAAAATGAAAAAATCCTCTTGCATAACAAGAGAAATTATAATGTATAGCCACCAAGTAGGGCTTGTTGCTCTTTTCCATGGGACGAACCATGCTATAGTCAATGCCTTTAATGCACCTTTAGTTCTATCTAGAGGGCCATGCTAGGAATAGTGCATCTATCTTAACTATGGCATGTCATTTCATCTCATATGTCTTCTCCTGGGTCTAGATAATTTGGTCTGTCTCCTCTGACATCTACGCATCTATCCATTTTGTCTTTACTCCAAAGGAGACCAACAGGCCACACCTTCAATGTTTATAAGCTCAAAAATCTACTTTGTAGACTATTCCAGCTATAAAAATAACTACTGCATAGATATTTTCCTCTTTGTCTCTTCTTGTTGTGACTTGAGCTCTCAGGCTATCTTTTCCCCTTTCTATTTTTGTCTTTTCCTACCATTTGAGCTCTCAGGGCTATATCCTCGATCTTGCTAGCTCTTTACGCTCTTCCATCAGTGGTTCCTCCCTTTGGCATTTTGGCCTTTAAATGCATTAAGGTCTATGCTCAAGCCTTCAAATATCAATGGCTATTAATTACCATGAATTTGATGTCTCTGATCCCATCATCATTTGAAAGCCAATGGCTAGTTGGTTACCCTAAATTTGATGGCTTTAGGGACATCACCGGATGTCTGAATCCTAATAGCTAGTTCACGATGTTTGATTTTGATGTCTGTAGGCTCATCATCTTCCTTATAAATTCCTTTGGCTTTATCATGTTTATCCTTTTTTGGAGGTGACTTGCTCTTCAAGGTCTTGACAAAGGTCCAATTTTTCTCAGGGAGAGCTCCCCTGCAAGGGATCTTGCCCTTCGAGCGGTCTTCAGATGGCCTTCAGGCTTCTTTCTCTTAGAGATTCCTCAGGTTAATTCCTTCGAACAAAATGTATAAAGGAATTCCTTTGGAAATTTTATCTAAAGGAAATCTTCCTTCACCTTTGCATCTTTCCTGCTTGCTTCCTTTGGGCTTCAGGCTTCATTCTTCGATTGGGCCAATTCCTTCAGACTTTTTGTCTGAAGGAAATGGTCCTTAACAATTTTACCATGGAAAACCTTTTATAAGGTATTCCTTTATTCACTTGGCCTTTGAAATAGTCTAACTCGTTCACTGCTTGCCCTCTGCAAGGGTTGTCTGACCTCCAATCTTGCCTTTCATAAAAGTTGCAAGGGTCCATTTTGGCTGGCTAAGTGCTCTCCATAAGGTCACTTGTCCTTCAAGTTCTTGGAAGACCCCTTTAAATTTCCCAATTGAAAAAAATGGCTAAGTGTTGAACCTATTTCTTTCCTGTAGAGTCCATAGTTACTAACCTACAGAATCTGTAGAAACTAACCTACAGAGTCTGTAGATATGAGTTCATAAAAATGAGGGAGTTTGTAGAAATGAGTTCATAAATTTTATTCCTATAGAGTCTATAGATTTAAGCCTATAGAGTCTATAGATTCAAGCCTATAGAGTCCATAGGTTCTAGCCTACAGAGTCCATAGATTCAAGCTTGCAGAGTCCGTAGATTCAAGCCTACAGAGTCCATAGATTCAAGCTTGTAGAGTCTGTAGATTTTTGAAAAAGCTTGAAAAATGAAGGATTTGAAGGTTCAAAACAAATTTTGAGAATGTAAGAGTGAATTTTTGGTTTTTAAGACCAAAAATAGTTCATGTGTTGTCCCAAAAATGAGTGACAGACTTTAGGGACAACAACTGGCTCTAGTTGGGGAACTTCCCTTAGTTAAAATTTTGAAACGACTAAGGGGAGTAGAAACTAGAATCTCTAGTGCCTTGAAGTGTGACATTAGACTATGGAGTCATCCTACACAAAAATGAAAGGCTCAAAAAAATAAAAAAAAACAACACATGATAGAAATAAAGGCTACACAAATATACATATATACAAGTGACCTTATCTGATACTTCAAGAGTTGAAGTGTTTCAGATGCTGCACATTGTGAGGTAGAGAAAAGAGTGTGCCATGTTGGTACTTCAATAGAAAACTATTTTCACCATTGAGATAATGGATAATAAATGAGCCTCTCCAAAGGGAATCAAACTTCCCATGCATCCCCTTTGGTTCTCTCCTTTTGTCCCACAACAGGACTTGATCTCCAATCTAGAAATCATGGTCTTTTGCTTTCTGGTCAAAGAGATTCTTCACCAGACTTTGGTGTGCAAAAATTCAATCCACCACCATAGTCTTTACTCATCCAGCTTAGTTAAGCACATGATCCTTTTATCAAGGGAGCTTTCATATGTTTTATCTTTGATTACCTTAGCCAATTTCAATGCTAGCAATTCCAAGGTGATTGGTATTTCAACATTAATACCATAAAGAAGTTGAAAGGGAGACATACCAATTGCTCTCTTTGGTGTAATCCTATCTTCCCATAAAGCATCAACCAATGCTTTATGCCATGTCCTTTGGTTGTCATCTACCAACTTCTTGATGATAGTCACTAGGTTCTTGTTGCTTGATTCAGCTTGTCCATTCCCTTGTGGAAAGTAATCAGAAGAGTGGGAGAGGGAAATCCCATAGTAAAAATAGAATTGAGTGATCTCTTGAGAAGTGAAACAAGATGCATTATCAGTGACAATCTTGGTTGGGATCCTAAACTTGGAATTGATGTTCTCTTTGAGGAAACTACACACTACTTCTGAAGTAACATGCTTGGTTGGGATAGCTTCCACCCACTTGGTGAAGTAATCTATGGCTGTGAGGATATAATCATGTCCAACACTTGAAGATGGGTTTACAACATGAATGAAATTGATTCCCCATTACTAAAAGGGATCTTTTATCACCACTACCTTGAGAGGAAGGGTAGCTAACTTGGGTCTTTCCATAAACTGTTGGCATAGTTCACATTTTCTTACCCATTTGTAAGCATCTTGAAGTAGAGTGGGCTAGTAGTACCTAACTCATAGAATCTTATGGGAAGTCATAGGAGCATAAAAATGTCCTCCATAGGCCAGATCATGGAAGGACCTTAAAAGTTGGTTCTACTACTCTTTGTCCATGTATCGAAGGAAAACTCCATCAAGGCTCCTCTTATACAAGCCATTGTCCCATATGACAAAAATTGGTAGCTTTCAACTTGATAGTCCTCTTTTATTTATAAGATAGGTGATCAGGACACTCACCATAAGTAAGGAAATGAGTAATACCTAAAAACCACTCATTTGTGGTGGAGATAAAGAGGAATGTTAGCATGTTTTCTTCTTCTGATTCTTCATGCTCTGCTCTTGGTCTATTGTCAGCAATTAATTGGCATAGACCCTTTCCATGCACCAGCTTCATTGGCTTGATGAATAGATCAAACTCCTAGATTTTAGTAATCTAATTCCATATTTTAGTTCTAAACTCCTACTGAGTTAGTATGGATTTAATTGTGGTATCAGGAACCAAGGCAGTAACGTCTGAATTCATGATGTAGAAGTGGAAATGCTTCACTACCTTTACCACTGCATAGGCATGCTTCTCCATATTTGAGTACTTCAGATCATGAGATTTAAGAGGATAGCTCATGAAAGAAATGGGAGATTCCATACCTTTTTTATTCCATTGAACCAGAATTGTTAAAAGTGTGTGTTTAGAAGCATAATTATATATGATGAATTCCTTGTTATAATCCAGACAAACTAGAATTGGGGCATTGGTGATAGCTATTTTGATGTCTTGGAATGCCAATTTTCCTTCTTCAATCTAGCTAAACATGGCCTGTGTTTTCATCATGTTTACAATATGTGAAGTCTTCTTAGTAAACTTGAGGATGAACCTTCGTCATAAATTCACCTTTCTAAAGAAAGAGTGAACTGTAGTCTTACTTGTGGGCAAAGTAAAATCTTGGATAGAATTGACTCTATCTGAGTCGATATTTATGTCTTCTCTAGACACAATGTGTCTGAGAAGCTTTCCTTTAGTTACCCCAAAAATAGACTTCTTGGGATTAAAAAAAATGCCATTCTAATGACAACATTCTAGCACTTGTTTCAAGTGGCACACATGATCTAGATGATGCTCAGAAAAGATGGTCAAGTCATCAAGATAAACTATAATGAACTTACCCATTTCATCTTTGAAAGCAAGGTCCATTGCTCTTTAGAAAGTGGTGCTAGCATTTATCAAGCCAAAAGGCATCCTTCTATATGAAAATGTGCCCTAAGGTGTGGTGAAAGCAGTCTTGTGCTAGTTTGCTTCACCAACATCAACTTGATTGTATCTTGAGAAGCTATCCAACATTGATAACATTTCTGAACCAATCATTATCTGAAGCACTTGGTCCATGATGGGTAAAGGATAATTATCCTCTAAGGAAGACTGATTTAAATTTTTTAAGTCCACACAGAGGTAAATTTTGCCATTCTTCTTCCTTATAGGCATTATTTGGCAATCCATGTAGAATGATGGATTGGTAAAATGATCTTAGCATTCAATTTTTTTTATATCTTAGACAAAATAGTACTTGATATCTTCAAATTATACTGCCTAGATTTTTGCCTGTAAGGTGCCGAATCAATTTTGAGAGGAATGTCATGGTGAATTTTATCAGGCCTGAGTGACTTCAAATCATCATAGGAATATGCTAAGACATCCATGTACTGGCTGAGCAAATTAGTGAACTTGAACCTCTCCTTAGGAGTGTAGCATTTCCCAATGTTCACCATCTTGGGATCTTCCTTGGTACCCAAATTTACCTAATCAAACTCTTGGGAGGATCTTGAATCTATTTGTTGTTGTTTGATGAATATATCATGCTTGTCAAATAGCTTCTCAAGGGAAACTATCCCTTTTGGGATTTTACTCCCTTTTAGCTATAGGAAATCTTCATCTAGGCTTAAACTTGATTCAAGAGCTAGTTCAAACTATTTAGGCTCATTGCCTTCAAAATGAAGCTGTTGAAAGCTATCCTTTTGTTCTAAGAAGGAAATGATTTGGTTATCATTATTAAAAACCTACCAATAACTAGCATTATCAAGTACACTTGGTCAAAATACCAACTCAATAGTGTAACTATCTCCTTTGAAGTCCAGGTGAAGAACCAATAGAGTTGTTGAAACACCCAGTGCATTAGCTCTATCATTGAATTCCCTGGTTATGGCAGAGATGCTAAAAGCATCAAAGCATTTAAGTTAATCCCAGACTAGATTGTGGTAGTGGCACAGTCTCTCATCCTTAGTTTGATATAGGTTTCTCACTTGACAGACCACTAGTTCAACATCTCCTTTGGCATGAAGGAGTTTGATGCCTTTGTCTTGAGTAGCCTTCAGTCCAATCAATAGTGATTCATACTCAATTGTATTATTGGTATTGCTAAATTTTAATTTGTAGGATGAAGAAAAAATATCTCCTTGAGTAGATATCAGCACAACCCTAGCTCTTGAACCAGTAGAGGAGCAGTTGCCATCAAATTATAGGATTCATACCTCATTAGACACTACCTTTTCATTGGGTTCTTCTTCATTTGGAGGAGGAGATTCTTCCACACTTGCATTGCACTCTACTAATTCTTCTATTGTTCTTTTCAAAAAAAAATTTAGGTTGTCACCTTCAGGAGCTTCATCAGGTGCCTCATGAATTTCTTCCATGGATAAAAGGTAGTTACCCATGCTTGAAGACTCAAATAGAATTTGAGCTTCAAGTGCTAATGTTTGGGTGACCACATATTTTTCTTCCTTTTTAAGAAGCAATCTTTTCATAACACCTTTGACTAGAATCCTTGCTTCAAATAGGTCCATGCTCAATTCACCTCCAACATCCTTGTAGAAATTCTACCCAAGAAGGATGCCATATGATGCTGGGACGTCAGCCACCAGGATAGTCATCTTAATTATTTTGTCTGAGAACACTACAAATGCAAATTGGGTATCTTTGATTTGTCCCAATAGTGGTACTTATTTTTTCTCCATGGAGAAACATCTCTCAAATGTCTTGGTCAGTCTGAGACCAAGGGATTCTGCCACTTTGGTAGGCATGACATTGTCTAAAGCTCCAAAATCAATGATGCAATTGCTCAGCTTGTGACCATTTATCAATAGAGAAACATATAAAGGCTCTATTTTCCCAGGGGCAATAGGAGGAGTAATGACAAGGTTTTTTGGGATAGACATGTTCCTTGGGGGATCATGAGTTACCTTCTTAGCTTCTTGTCTTGCTAGGATGGTTTGGTTCTTTACATATTGAACCAACTTGTCCAATTTCTCAAGATTGGACTGTAGAAATTAAAATTTAGACATTTGAATTTTATTTTTCTTTATATGGTCAATTTTGTCAAATGTTTGGAAAGAGCTAGGAGCAGAGGATGGGAGTTCATCCTTTTGGTTTTTTGAATGGGTGGGATTGGTCTACAGATTTGAAGTTAAAGGTGAAGGTGAATTTGGAGAACTTACTTTTTTAGCAATCACCTGGTCCTTGGGCTAGAAAGGCAAGGTGGTTCCTCACTTAGCAATTGAAATTGTAGGATGAGATTGCTATTTTGTCTTTTCTTTACCAGCTTGTTGGGATAACTAGTTCTTGGCCCATGTGAAAATAGCGTATGATTATTTAGCTACTTTGTCTTCACTTCTAGGTTCATCCTGATAATTTAGAAAACCAATGTTGGAGTCACCAACTAATTCTTCTTGGTCCTTCATGAAGATATCAACGTCATTTTCTTGATCAAACTCAGGTTGGAAAGAGGAATCATATTTTGTTTCTAGATATCCAACTATTAAGTTGGTTGGAGGTGATTTAATGGCTAGGTTCCCCCATGGGGGAGGTAGATGATTTTCTTGTCCTTGATTCCTGGATACATTACCTTGGTATGACTGATTTTGAAATGTCCTCCTTGGTGCATCTATGCATGAAGGATTAGATGACATTCCTTACACCATTTGATTTCTAAGAGCTATAAATTTATTTGCTAGCTTTTGTACCATTGGATCAGTGGTGGTTGAAGGTGAGTATTTAGAGAAAGAAGAAGATTTACCTTTGTTTAGATCTCTCCTTATCTTTCCTACCAAGATAAGGTCATATTCCACCTTAGTGGCTAAGTCTTGAGCAGCCTCAAGGTTTATGTGGCCAGCACATCTCAGTAGAAAACTCACTTCAGGTAGCTTTGAGTTGATGAAGAAGCATTTGAGGTTTTCAGGTGTTAGTTGAGCAATTGCAAGAATTCAATTCCTCGGCTTGTCAACTTTGCTATGAAATCCTTCATAGGTTCATGAGGTTCCTTATTCATCTATGTGAGCTAGGCTAGTAAGGCATGTGCATCTTCTATAGGCTTGAACTTGGCTTCAACTTTAGCTTTGAGTGTGTCCCAGTCAGTCACTGACCTAGCTTGCAGATGGTAGAACCAATCTACAACAGTACCTTGTAGTGTTTCCAAAAAAAGCTTAACTACCACGTCCTCAAATTTTAGGCCTATCACACCATAAGATATGTTGAAAGCTACAATGTGTTCATCAAGATGAACTCTCCCATCACTAAAGAATTTAGGGAAATTCTTTCTTGAGCTACATGGAAGTTCATGTAGAGGTGCAGTAAGATTTAGTGGACCAAAAGAGTTACCCAAGGGGCCTTGAGCTGCCATGATTAGATTATGAAAAAGGGGGATAAAAAATATGGGTGGTGTATGTATAGTCAATGCTCTACTGACAACAAAAAAGGAAGCTCTACTTTGTGTTGGTGTCCTGGTACGGGTAAGAGGAACATTCCTAGACCATGGAGCTTGAAGTTGGGGAGGGAATAAGTCAAAATTTCCTTGCTGCACCAACTCAAAGATAGGGTCAACAACACCCTAAACTCTCTAGCTTCTGGTATAGCATGGAGTTGCTAGATTTTGAAACAAAAATGGATAAGGACTGGTCTTGCTTCAACTTGAAGCTTGAGGCTTCAAACTGCTTGTCCTTCCCTAGTAGAGTTACCAAAAAGACTTTTGGGTGAATATTTTGTCAATAAACTAATTGATGAGAAAAATAGGTCTTATCATCTATAGCAAGGGAGATTGGTCAGCCCAGTGTGTAGGTTTACTACATCAGAGGTGGACAAATCTCTCCTCTCATCAAGGGGAGGTTCCCTATAAATATGATGGATCTATATACTATAGATATAAGCAGAAAATAACACTTAGGGGTAGGATACACCATCCATCTCTCTTTTTTTAGAGATGATGTCTATAGACAAGGGAGAAAATCTAGGTAGAAACACTAAAGGCAGTTATCTTCTTTTATAAGTGGTCTTACAACAAACAACTAGAGTTCTTTCTGGTGGGTAACAAGTAACTAGTAACAAAAAGGGCGTAGTAACCAATAGGATGAAATAGAACACAAAGTTTCCACCTGAACTACCCAAAGAGTAAAACATGAAGGATAATGGGGACACAAAGTCATCCCAGAATCCTCAACATAGAAAGAAACTAAAAACACACAATAAAGACAACTATAATAGCACAAAGTCTGAAAGTAACTGACTTCAGGACATCTTCCTTCTCAATTCCACTAGTTCTCCCTATTAAATTAAATAAACAAGAATGCATCTAGAAGATAGACATAAGAACAATCTCCTAAAATGGCACAAGATATAACATCACAAAGTTTGTAATTGTCTTACTTTCTCATTCAAATAAAATAAAATGATCAACAATCTGAGCTCAAAGTCTCAGTATTCACCTTTCAATTTGGGTAGAGTTTTGCTTTTGTAAAATGAAAACATTCTCTTGCATAATGAGAGCAATTATAATGTATAGCCACCAAGTAAGGCTTGCCACTCTTTCCCATGGGACGGTCCACACTGTAGTCAATACCTTCAATGTGCCTTCAGTTCTATTTGGAGGGCCATGCTAGGAACAATGTAGCTACCTAAACTATGGCATGCCATTTCATCTCATATATCTTCTCCTAGGTTTAGATCATCTATTCTATGCCCTTTAACGTCTATGCATATGTCCTTTTTGTCTTTACTCCAAAGGAGACCAACAAGCTATGCCTTCAATGTTTGCAAGCTCAAAAATCTACTTTGTAGACTATTTCAGCTACCAGAATAACTACAACATAGATATTTTCCTCTTTGTCTCTTCTTGCTATGATTTGAGCTCTCAGGCTATCTTTTCCCCTTTCTAGTTTTTTCTTTTCCTGGCATTTGAGCCTTTAGGGCTATATCCTTAGTCTTTCTAGATCTTTACGCTCTTCCATCAGCGGTTCTTCCATTTGGTATTTTGGCCTTTTAATGCATTCGAGTCTGTGCTCAAGCCTTCAAAGATTAACAGTTATTTCATTACCATGAATTTGATGTCTTCGAGCCTATCATCATTTGAAAGCTAATGGCTAATTGGTTGCCCTCAATTTGATGACTTTAGGGATGTCACCAGATATCTAGATCCTAACAATTAGTTCATGATGTATGATTTTTATGTCTGCAAGCCCGTCATCTTCCTTGGCAATTCCTTTGGCTTTGTCATTTTGATCCTTTTCTAGAGGGGACCTACCATTTGAGGTCTTGAGAAAGGTCCAATTTTACTTATGGATAGCCCCCCCCATAAGGGTTCCTGCCCGTCGGGCAGTCTACGGATGGCCTTCAAGATTCTTTCTCTCAGAGAGTCCTCAGGTTAGTTCCTTCAGACAAAATGTTGGAAGGAATTACTTTAGAATTTTTTTTGAAGGAAGTCTTCCTTCACCTTTGCATCTTTCCCACTTTCTTCCTTTAGGCTTCAGGCTTCATTCTTCAGTCAAGCCAATTCCTTCAGACAAAAGTCTGAAGGAATTCCTTCAGACAAATTCCTTCAGACTTTTTGTCTGAAGGAAATGGTCCTTAATAATTTTACTACAAAAAACCTTTATGAAGGAATTCCTTTGTTCACTCGGCCTTTGAAACGGTCCAAATAGTTCACCACCTACCCTCTACAAGGGTTGTCTGACCTCCAAGGTTGCCTTTCAGAAAAGTTACAAGGGTCCATTTTGGCTGGCTAAGTGCCCTCCGTAAGGGCACTTGTCCTTCAAGCTCTTGGAAGACCCCTTTGAATTTCCCGATTGAAAAAAATGGCTAAGTGTTGAACCTATTTCTTTCCTATAGATTCTATAGTTACTAACCTAAAGAGTCCATAGAAACTAACCTGCAGAGTCCATAGATATGAGTTCATAGAACTAGGGGAGTCCATAGAAATGAGTTCATAGATTTTCTTCCTACAGAGTTCATAGATTCAAGCCTATAGAGTCCATAGATTCAAGCCTATAGAGTCCATATATTTTATCTTGTAGAGTCCATAGATTCAAGCCTGTAGAGTCCGTAGATTCAAGCCTGCAGAGTTCATAGATTCAAGCCTGCAGAGTCCATATATTTTTGAAAAATCTTTAAAAATGAAGGATTTGAAGGCTCAAAACAATTTTTGAGAAGGTAAGAGAGAATTTTTGGTTTTTAGGACAAAAAATAGTTCATGTGTTGTCCCAAAAATGAGTGACAAACTTTGGGGACAACTTTTTTAAATTCTATCCTTTAATTTATATCATTTTTTGCTTATTGCACTTTACTTAGCATCATCATTATGTGCTATCATGTTCTATTTCCTAAAGCACCATCCCATGTTGTAATCACGTGACACATGATGATCATCAGGTGGGGCATATGTATATACATAATATTTTTAAAATTTTATTGATTAATAATACTTTGTATCTTGAAATAACCATTGAGTCTTAATCTATTTACGTGGATACCCTAAGGGGTGCACTAGGAAAGGGGTGGGTAGACCATTGGTGATTTGCAAGATTGTTGTTCCCTTTTCCACTTGTTATCTACACATTTGTCTCCTAAAACCATTAAACCTAATCTTATTATTATCTATTGTACCCATTCCAATAATGGGATACATTTTATCCTCTTTTTCCTCACCTAAATCCATTTTTATCAGTTGGCTATGCTAGGTTGATTGGCTTGACCCTGTATAGTTATGATTATTTTCACTTAGGAATTAGGTTATCCTTTAGCTAACCTAGCTTGGGAACTAGTAAATAACTACTCAAAATTATGCTATGTTGACTAGGTCAACCCTATCAACCAAGATTTTCAAAAATTTCAAGGGTCCAATCTACCTATATATATAAGTTCATTTCCATAACTTATCAACAAGAAGAAAAAGAAGAAATAAGAGTGAATGAACATCTAATTATTGACCATTATAATTTAATAATATATTTTAGGGTTCCATACTTTTTTTTGGAGATATGGATCTTATCTTATGGATAAGTCTTTTAGATGCATTGATAGGTTATGTAACCTAGAGCTGATTTGTCTTTGTCATCCTTACATACCACAACAACCTCTTATGAATATCCTTATCTAAGGGAGAGATTAAGGCTCGATACGTTCATATTCAAAGGTAAGTATTCATAAATTTATTTCTCCTTTGTAAGAGTAGATAGATATGTAGTTGTGCTTATCTTCCATGCATTAGGATTCTGTATACATTGATGTGAGTATATGTCTTCTATGCATGGTTAGTTTTATTGTTTCTAACCCCCACTTTGTGAGATAAGATTTGGTGAACACTATATTAGATTTAATTTACTTGCCATTATTTTAGGTGAAATATCAAAACCTAGGACCCCCTTAGGGTTATTTCATGATTGTGTTAGACTAGAGGCTTTAGAACTCTCCTTAGCATAGTGTATTATGATAAATGGTCCCCTAATCAGGTCTCATGGATCCCCATATTGGTCATGCTCTTTCTTAAAAAATGTGTCCCCAATTAGAAGTGTATGGTATGATCTATCTTCTCTGAGTTGGGATTGATTTATAGACATTATGTATTTCTGATTACATACACTTATGAAGTGACTTCTATTTTTTCACCTCCATACCTCCTCTTACTTAAAGGATTGTAAGACCTTACTCATGTGATATATTTTTCACCTCCATGACTCTCTCATGCTCTATTTTTTCCACCTTATAATATTATTCATGTAACTTCAAGTCTTCCTCTTAAACATCAAAGATTTGGATTTGTTCAACATCAATGAATCTTGCATTTTGATCATCACTAGTAACTTCTATAAATAATTAATTTGGAGGATTAAATAGTTATTCTATCATACATGATTCTTGTCTCAATGAGAGATCATCCATATCTTCACTTTCTTCATCATACTTAGGGACCATTTGATCTATTTCATCTTATTTTTTATCTTCAAACCTGATTTATACCTCATCAATTATGTGGATTGATTGCACACCTCTAACATCACCAACATCTTATTCTATATTATGTTTTACATCAGCATATTGATCCATTACTTTCTACCTTCGTGAGAGGTATTCAAAAGATTCATCGAAGGAATAAGTATCCTCTTATTCAATTATATTCTCTCCCATTATCATTACCTCATCAAAATCTTCATCTCATAGGTCCATTTAGATATGTTTCCTTGCTACATATTAGTGATTTCAAGCATACTCTTCCATGCTTCATCTTCTCTTGTAAATATCTCATTCAATGACTCATTACTATAATTATTCAGAAAATCACAACTAATTTTCTTACCTTTCATTTTCTTTGTGCTCTCTTGAATCATATCCTCATTACCATAGCTTGAAACATCATTATATTTTACCTATTTCTTGACTTTGTCTACCCATACCTTACTTGTTTTGTATTTACAATACTTTGGACTCCATTTATTTTCTTATTTGGTCTAAATTCTGCTTGACTCATTTGTCTTATGATATTCATAAAAGTTAAACTTTGTCTTCTTATTTGAGTTTTATATTTGTCCTTTGCTTATCTCTTTATCATAGAAATTTTTTTGATTGGGATTTGTAGGCTTGATCTCAAAAATTAGTCTTTGGATCCATTTGGGTACCCTATATCATTGGTTTATTTCCAATTTTGAGAGCTCAAAC
Organism: Torreya grandis; assembly: GCA_037957365.1. Taxonomy (NCBI): domain Eukaryota; kingdom Viridiplantae; phylum Streptophyta; class Pinopsida; order Cupressales; family Taxaceae; genus Torreya; species Torreya grandis. The sequence goes on along the minus strand of JARHVA010004546.1, from coordinate 823,183 downwards.
TTGTTCTTATCTTCCTCCACATTTTTACATATATTCATCCTCTTAGGAGCATTATGTATACTAGCATTTGAAATCCAAATTGTCCTCTTAAAAACATGCTTCTTGGATGTACTCTCATATATGGTTTGGTTCCTTGAAAAATTCTTATTGTATACATGATTAGAATAAAAATTTGAAATTCTATTTATCTACTCAATAATTTATTGGATAGTGATGCATATTTCAAAAAAATCATTGTTTCAATTACCTCTTTTTTATATGTTTTCTTTCCTTATGCAAATTCCTCTAAGGTATCATGGAATTCTATTTCTTCTTCCATTTATTCACTTAATTATTTAATGGCATTGTTATTATATTCTTATTCATGAGATATCACAAGCTTTCTCATTATTTCTTCATTTTCCTTCAATTTCCATCCAAGAAATGGGATTTTTATTTCTGCATGTGCTTCACCTTGAGAAATATTCTCATCATTCTTTGGCCTAACTCATTTTATTATCTCATCTATCCCTTTTTTGACATCCAATTTTTTCCTATTTGTGTCTTCTTTAAACTTTTTATATTTTTGGTATTCTATTTTATCCTTTCCATACATATTATAACATGTTCCATCTTCATCTTACCTTCTCTTTACTCTTTAGGCCTCACTTGGACCTATCTCTCACAACAAGCTTGCGTACTTGCCTCTTATGACCCCACTTGGGTCTTCTTATTTTATAAAATGCCTCAATGGGATTACCTACATTTTATCAGACTTACAAGGATCTTATAAAATTTAAACATTATTTATATAACATAATATTTAATGAGAGACAAAATATCAAACCAAATTTAGAAAACTAGGTTCTTTTGCTTGCTTATATGTTGTCTATCTTCTTTGTCAACAAAATCTTCTTACTCTCTTACAAATTGGTGTAGTACCTAAGAATAAAACATTAAATTGAGTTTACATAGCTCTTATTCTTGCATTCAATCCTTTTAATTCATCTTTTATAACTTTGATATGCAGGTACTTGCTTGTCTTTATACCCTTTCTCTTATCTTGACTAAACACCTAGGCTTCTTGTCATGCATAGTCCTCTCTTTATTTTAAGAAATTATCATCGATAAATAACCTATGTAATATCTCTCTTTCCTAATACCAACACCATCCACTTCTTTCATCACTTCATTCTACTTGCATGGTTTAAACATTTCTTTCTCTTACCACACGTACATAGGTCTAAAATTATAGATCATAGATTCAAGCTTCTTATGCTTCCATTAGGAATATTATGGCCATATATTATATATTTTTAATTTATCCCACATACAATATAATACCACAAACTACAAATTTAGGACTTACACGAAATTCACACTTTCTTCTTTTAGGCTTTCCATCTACTAGCCCTATTTTTATATAAACCTTACAGGTTTGACTAGTACATAAAGAACCAAGATAAAATAAATATAGTTATATATACCCACTATCTTCCTTATAATCAATAAAAAATTTTATGGCTCAATTCCCTATGAAACCCAATGATATCAATAACCCTTATCACCTATTAGGTCTCTTAAGGCCTAATTCACTCCCACGGTGATAGAAAATATACTAGGTCATAATTTAGAAGTCTAAAACCACCTAATTTAGTTAAGGTTTTGGAATAAATAAATTATTAAATAATATTTCAATAATTATAGTAATAATTTGTATAATTTATTGTGTATTTTAAACCTTTCTAAAAATAGCAATAAATAAGGGAAAATGTAACTTAACTTAAAACTAAACTGAGATAGCTAAGATAAAGGCTAAAAATAGTCATACAAGACTAGGATAGTGTCATGAAATTGGATCTAACTTTCAATTGGTGAAAGGAATAAGTGTGAAAAATAGGACACTTTGGGGTTTCATGATATAGTCCAGGTCCTACCACTATTGTCCAAACTAGTCATAGAGATCTGAGTTTTTTGGGTTTTGTTTGTTGTCCTTATGCAAACCTACCTTTGAAATTTTATATCCTAATTGTTCATGGAGCTCCTTGTAAAGCTGATTTAATCTCAAACTCTAGAGTTTCAATATGCTTGAATAAAACTTGAGAAAGAGGGGGGGTTAGTGTGTGTAAGATTCACTGAACATGTATCCACACCCCTTGTGTGGGCATGATTCCTACATACCAATACTCTGAAGATGGATCAATCCATATGTAGTTTTCCCACTTGATGTGCTTTGTGTAATAGTGTTATGAGGATGTAAAAATTCCAAACTAAGAGTGCTTGAGGTGACTAGAGACTAGTGTGAGGGTTTGAATATGCTTGTAGTTGTATTAGATAGTTGCATGAAGAGAATAGGAAAATTTTCCTTGGTGGTTTTGCATATATTCTTGGTTTCTTTTTAAATATTTTCCAACCAATTATAAATAAACTTTGAATGGGATTTTATAGAGATCTATTGGTCATAGGTCAAATGTATTCGTGTTAGGTTAACATAATAAAGATTAAGAATATGAATGAAATAGCCATTTGGTATCAAAATGTGATTAGGTAGGAGCACCAAAAATATGACATCCTAAGGTTTGATGCTATATTCTAACCCTAGTGATCCTATCTTATAATTTGAGACATAGGGGATGGAATTAACATATGAAATAGAGCCTAACTGAGTTGAAATTAGGTCTCAAAAGTCTATGGATGACTAGTTATAAAAAAAAGATGTTTAGAAGGGTCATGAGAGAATGAAAGATGGTCTTATGGATTATGTGTCACAAGCCATACTCAAGCTACCAATTTGGACATTTTATATGACTAAATTTCCCCCCCCCCTTTATTCTAGTGATGTAACAAAGTGAAATACTAGGATAAAGCAAAAGTAGAAAGCATACCTAAACTTACATGTAAAGGTAAAGCCCATGAAGCTATGTGATGTTGAGTTTGAATAGATAGATCACATTATGATGTGTAAATCTACAAGAGAAACAAAAAGAGTAGATCAGTTCTTACTAGATACACTATATCTAAAATAAGAATGTACAAAGCTAGGTAAGAAAGAGAGGAATATAAAGGAATGAATACACCTCATTAGGTACATGAACTAATACAAAAATTATTGTGATGCTGAGTGATGTTAGATGTTATTAGATATGTGTTATACTAAGATTAATATCATGAATAGATCTGAGTGCTCAATTCCCTGAGAGTGGCTCAAGAATGCAAAGGATGGCCATTTAGGTCCATCATCACCCACTAAGTGAATCCATGTGGTAATGCATGTAATAATTGATGTTTAGACTATATGTCTAATCCCTCTAAGTAGGTGGCTCAAGAATGCAAATGCTAGCTAGACCTTTGGATTCATCATTTCCCACTAAATGAATCTATAAATTGATACCTGTATGAATGTGTATCATATGAGATGGCTCTTGAATCCCATGAATGCTCTATATTTTGATAATGTGTTATGAATAACTGAATGTGTATTAGAAACTAGGCTAATCTTAGCCACTCTAGAAGGAAGATATTAGGCTTGTATAAAATTCACTCTAAAATGATGTTAACCACCTACAAATGGAATAAGGCACGCAACTGCTAAGAATGCTTGATTAATAAACTAAATAAAAAAATAAAAAAAGTCAAATGGGTCATGCACATTGCCCCTAATCACTAGTGTTTGTAACATGGATTCTACCCAACTACCCTATCTAAAATTAGAAGTGAGATCCATCATTCCATGCATGATGTCCTCTTATATATAGATTCTCTAATAGAAACTATATTGAAACTATTGATTCTAAACTGAACTATATCTAACAAAATTGTAGTTGAGCTTACCTTTTTTCCTATTTCTAGAAAATTTGGTTTTTTGTTATTTAGATAGGAGCACCACAAATAGAACACCTTGTTATGCAGTGCTATTATCCATGTCTGACACTATTTTCATTTTCTAAATCTGATGACTATTTTGTAATCATCACTATTTATCTAGTCTATATAGACTAGTTTGACCTTTTATTATTGTTATAAGTGTTTTAAAAACTATTTTTTTGATCAATAGGAGCTTTGATCTATGTGATAAAACTATTTTTTGATGCTCCCTCTTCTAAGTGTATAAATTAATACCCTATTGTAAATGCCCTCATAATAAATATCCCTACAAGTGTGTTATGCTATGAAATACATGATATAGAAATGATAATAGAAAAGATGTCTCAAGATATAACATAGTTTGTATTGGAGATTATTAGATCAATAGGGGTATGCCTAGATAGATATAACAATGTAATTGAATGTGTAGTATACTAAATTAAAATTGGAAATGTTAGTTGTTTAGTTTTCTAGGAGGGATGGAGCATGGTGTCCATCAAGGCATCTAAGAGAGAAAGATAATTGATGATGTGGGTCATGGAATTACAAATAGTGAGAAGCAAACAAGTAATAAACACACAAGGTAAGAATCAAGAAGCATAAAAGAGTGGCCAAGGGGCCAAAAAAATAATGGACATGGGCACATGTCACTCAAAATAGAAATAAAACATAGAAGGCATGTTCAAATACCATATACACATACAATTGAAAATATGTAAGATTGAAATGAGGGCCACAATCATATAGAAGAGTACAAACAAAGGACATTGGCAAATGTCCTAAGGCACACACAAGAGCTAAAATAAGAACTGAGAAATGTAATCATATCTAGATACATAAAGTAATAAATAAAATCATGGAATCTTCTAAAAGTAAAATCACATCTAATTTTTCAAAGCAAGAAGTTAAAGTATGCAAGACATGGAGTACACGACTAGGTATATGCTAAGAAATACATAAGTGTTATATAATAGTGAATGTTGATAGAGTAATCTATGTAGGCTAGTAAGTAATGTACATCAACATGATAACTAGAATGTGTGGTGTAGGAATGACATAACCTAGATAGTGTAGTCATGTATAAAATTCCCCTAGTGGGCAAATATATCGATGTATGCCTCTAATGTAGAAGTAGGATGCCCTCTCAATGGGTAGAGTGAAGAAATCAAGGATCTAGATGGCACTTCACACACTCAAAGAAGATCAAGTGAAAGATGGTGATGTATATAAATTGATAAACAATAGCATATAACAAAAAATGTAAGTATAACATGGTAGTATAAATGTAAAACATGGATAATGCATACAATGAAAATGTTTTTATCTTTTTGAATTATTTGAATGTTTTTGTTTTTTAAAATTTTGTGTTGTTTTTATTATTTTTACATAGTTAAATGTTTTTGGTATTTTTGGTATAAGCTTTGTACAATCAATCATGAGAAGTCTATGCACAATAAATAATAAGAAACTATGTATAAGTAATTGAAAGGAAGCTATATACAAGTAATTTAAAATATGCAATATAGACACAATGATGTAAAAGACTATGATCAAAGGGGTAAAGGGTCCAAGGATAGATCTCACTAGGGATAGATATGGAGGAAGGGATCACAACCACCATCAAATGCCTCAATAACATTATAAAAAGTATCATCATATGTTGTAGACTCTGTATACATGGTGTCATCCTATCAAAGGTGAATTAAAGGTTGCTCTAGTGGTGAAAATGTTGATTCTCCTTTGGGATGTTTAGATCTGGTAGTAGATAGCTTCAATGGAAGTGCTAAATCTAGTGTTGGTGGTGATGTAATATAAATAGTACCCTAAACCTATAGTTTATCTAATCTCTATTGTAAAGTTGTACATGAGTTTATATCCTGGTCTATGATCCTATGAAAGAGACAAAATGGGAAACCATCTTGCCATGATAACTTGTTAATATATCTAAATCATATTGTAGGTAGTGTGATTAATCCATGATCAAGTAACATATATAGTATAATCTATAGTTGATGTTGTGTGCTACCTACTTGAATTTGAATGACTAGCTCTATATCTATAAAGGTAACCATGTGAACTATATGTGTCAAGTGATCTGTCTATGGCTACAAATGTGGATTATATCTCAAGATTGTAGTGTGAGATGTTAAGAGTTATGTAGGATGTGTAATGAGATATATAGAGTCATCTCAGTACTCTCTTGGGCCAACTAGTGTAAATATCAATCCACACAAATAGTCATATATGAGTGTGGGTGTCATATCATCATTTAAATTAGACTAGTAATCTATATCAACATCATGTACATATGGTAACTCAAAATTTAACACAAGGGGTAACTATGATATGGGAATATCATCAATTATAGTAGTAGAAGATAATGGTGTTGTGAGAGTATCTATAAATAATAGAATAACTATAACTATCAGAGGAGATGTATCTATAAAATCAATTGGTATTTCTAAAAATACTATAGATGATTATATAATTGTAATAGGTGTAGAAACTATGATTGATGGAGTAGCTGGAATGGCTGAAGATGCTATGACTAGCTGAGTATCTGGAGTTGAGGACACAACTATAAGTGGAGGAGTGTGAGATGTGATAATATCTCCTACCTCATATGTATGTATCTAATCAAGATAAATGTGATGAGGTGGTGATTGAACTATGATATCAGGTGTCCCATCTAGTGAAATAGTCAAAGATGACTTTGTAATTTGATAATATCTAACTTATTGGTTATCTTTTGGTCATGCGTATAGGTATCCTTCATGGAAAAACTTAACACATCAATGAAAAGTAGAAGGAACTACCCCCACAATGTGTATCCAAGGTCATCCAAGTAAAATATTATAATGAAGAGGACCTAACATGACCTAAAACTATGTAGAGAAGGTTTTGGGTCCTACCATGATATCCAAAGCAATGGTGACCAATGTCTATTGTGGTATATCATCAATCCCTCTAATATTATTATATGATTTTTGCATGGATTCCATATTGATACCCATGGTATGTAAGAATTTAATATTACATATATTAAGTCTATAACCACTATCAACTAGAACTCTCTTAACTATGTTGGTTTTTACTTGAGATTATATGAATAGTGGTAAATTTTGATCAATAATTGTTTGAGATGGCATGTACTCATGATCATAATAAATAACATCCTCTATAGTTTTTAATGTGTTAAATATTAATGAAAAATAAGAAGGGTTTAAATCAATGGGCATAAAAGTTGTAGTGAGTGCTTGATAAAGAATGGCCTTGAAACCATTAGCTTTTAAAATTAGTTCTAACATGGAAATATTAGCTGGTGTGTTTCTCAACTGATCAATAATATCATATGCCTTATGTATATCTTCTTATGTAGGTGGATTAGGCTTGGGATGGGAAGGAATAGAAGGGTGGTGGGGCTCCTAACTAGGTAGGGGAAGTATGGTGGCACATCGAGTAACAATTCTAACTGTACTATCTACTAGTCATATAGGACTAGTAGTAGCTACAGGAGGAGAGTTAAGATAATCGATAGGTCAAGGTGGTGGAGGGATAAATAGTGTCAACTAGGCTCTCTAATGATAGGTAGTGACTTGGGGAAGGGTTAAATGGGGCATGGAACATGACTCGACATAGGATAGAGGTTCCAAGGGAGGTGAGGCAAGAGGTATCTTAAAATGTTTAGCATTGAATTTATTTATATCATCCCATATTATAAAAAGTAAGCATGAAATGTAAATAATGAATCTTTGTATTAACATATGGTAAAATTTATCATTCATGTACATTATAGGATCAAGTATGGTCTCCTTATTATTTACAAGAAATGTAAGAAATGTTTTTAAATAAATGAGATCCATTTTTATTTTTATGTGAAATCTGATTTTAGATATAAGGTGATACCTCAAAATCAATGGGACCTAATATATGCAGCTAGGATCTTGAAAACTGATTATTTTAAAATTAATATGGAATATTAAAAATTAAATTGACTTTTTTATTTAAATATGCAGGTAAAAAATTAGAAATTTTTTGTAAAAATTATTGATTTAAAAGGACATATTATATGCAACTAGGGTTTAGAAGAAAATGATTTTTAAAAAAAATAACTACATAATTTTAAAAATTAAAGTGAATTTATAATTTAAATATACAGGTAAAAAATTAAAAAAATATTGAAAAAATTAGGAAAGAATTTACCCTAGGGTTTCTAAGGGTTTTATATGCAAACAAAGTAAGTTGGGTTCACCAAATGATTTAACTATTTTGGGAATATTGGAGTTTTATTCCTAATTTAGTTAAGGGTCTAGAATAAATAAATCAATAAATAATATTTCAATAATTATAGTTTTGATTTGTATAATTTATTGTGCCTTTTAAATCTTTATAAAAATAGCAATAAATAATGAGAAATGCAACTTAGCTTAAAACTAGAGTGAGATGGCTGAGACGAAGGTTGAAACTAGTTGAGTAGGACTGGGATAGTGTTGAGAACTTGGATCTAACTTTAATTTGGTGAAAGGATAGGATAATTGAAAATATGACACTTTAGGGTCTAGTGATATAGTCTAGGTCTTGCCACTATTGTCCAAACTAGTCATATAAATCTAAGTTTTCTAGGTTTTGTCTGTTGTCCCTATGTGAGCCTACCTATGATATTTTGGATATTGAATGTCGATGGATCTCCTTGTAGAGATGATTTAATCTCACACTCTAGACCTTCATTGTGCTTGAATAAAACTTGAGAAAGAGGGGGGTTAGTGTGTGTAAGATGCACTAAACATGTATCCACACCCCTTGTGTGGGCATGCTACCTACATACCAATAATTCAAAGAGGGATCAAGCCATATATAGTTTTCCCACTTGATGTGCTTTTGAAATAGTGTTAAGTAGATAAAAAAATGCTAAATTGAGAGTACTTAAGGTGGCTAAAGACTGGTGTGAGGGTTTGAATATGCTTGTAGCTATATTAGATGGATGTATGTAGAGAATATGGAAATTAGCCTTAGTGGTTTTGATTGTATTCTTGGTTTATTTTTTAATATTTTTGAACTCCTTATAAATTAACTTTGAATGGTCTTTTATAGAGATATATTGGTCATGGGTTAAATGTATTTGTGCTAGGATAACATAATGAATAATAGGAATTAGAAGGAAATGGTTGTTTGTGCTTGAAATGTGATTAAATAAGAACACCAAAAATGGGACACCCTAAGTTCCAATTCTATATTCCAACCCCAACACTCTTGTCCTCCTGGCTTGAGACTTGGGGGGATGGAATTAGCATGGAAAATAGAGGTTGATTAAGCTAGAATTAGGTCTCAAAAGTCTATGGATGATCAGTTATAAGAAAAAATGTGTCTAGAAGGGTCATGAGAAAATGTAAGAAGGTCCTATGGATTGGGTGTCATAAACGACACTCAAACTACCAATTTGGACCTTTTTGATGACAAAGGTTGTGTAGGTTGAGGGCTTACTAAAAGGTCTAAAATTCAAATTTTATCAAGTTTGAAATCTTAAAATACATGGATAAGGTCCTCCCAAGCTTTTTCCAACTTCCCCAACCATTTTTTTCTTTTTATAAATCTCCAAATGACTCAAATAAATAGTTATGTAGAATTCTAACTGTAGAAATGACTGTGTAATAATAGAATGCAACCTTGAAGTAATTTTTACCTTTTTATTTTATTTACGGATCCTTATAATTATTATAATGTGTTAGGTTATAATTCATATATTATATAAATATTTATATCCTTGTATCATTACCAAGAACTTCACTAACTCTACCTTCTAGACTATATCTTGGAAGATTCACTACTAGTTAGACTATGTGAGCTTATCATGGAGACTTTGCATTGAATTTTTGTTGGTTTATTTTATTCTAATTATCTATATGATTTAGTTTCATAAAATATTAATACTTACTTACACTTATACTCTCTGTTATACTTGAATGTTCTTCAAAAATATTATTTTTCCCTATTCTCTTTCGCTTAGACTATTAAAAATAGAGTTATTTAAACCTTGTGTAATACAATTAATAACCTATATGTTATAAAAATACAAAATTAACATTTAAATGAGAAAAAAATATAAACTATATTACATACCAATAATCATGGGGAGTCCACAAAATTCTCTCTCAAAGCATCATCTTATTCATTAATATTCTTGTATTCTAAACAATCACATGCATAATTAAAGTGTAGGTAGGGTTTTTTTTTATCTTATTTTTAACTTTATGGAGGTTATACTTAAAACCTATAATCTCCTCTTGCCATAATACTACTCACTCTACCTCTACATGCACTTTTATCTTCTTTATTAAACTAAACATGCAAATAACTCCCTACATTCTTGCCAACTCCACGCATGGAGGGAAATTACACTCCTTGATTATTTATTTGCATAAAATTCTCTATGTTATATAAATTTAATTACATACATAGACCTCCTAGGATATTATATGACCCATTCATAACATTAATCAACATTGTATTTCCTACAAGTCTCCAAAATACCTCCTAAAGCATGATTCAAAATTTGAATTTTAGAAAAAAGCATTTTGGTGAGAAACTTTCAAAAATATAAAAATAACTCAAGTTAAATACATTTAATGAATATAATATAACCATTAATACCTATAATACCTCTCATACCCTTTAAAATTCAAAAATGTTAAAATGAACCTCTTAAGCATAATTACATGCTTTGTACCTTGTGATGCTTTGCATTAGAATTTCAAAGCCCAAAGATAAAAATAAAAATAAAAATAAAGATAGTTAAATAAAATAACATTTAGATGAGAAATATCAATATAAATTCATAGATAAAATTAGTACATGCATTGCTTTTCAATATTTCAAAAAACCATGAAACTTAATAAAAAAATATAGGATAATGACAACTCAGAATCAAGCAAATAAAGAGGATGAACTAAAGGCATTCTAAGATAAACAAAATGAGGAGAAAGAGAACCAATATTATTGTATCACATTTATTTTGTGAATATATGATCTAAATTATTTTATATCTATTGATTAAAGTTTCTAAAATCATATGACAAGTCAAAAAGATGGTTTTAACAAGTGAGATGATTCCTTCAAAAGCCAAGTGAAATTGATAGATGGAAAGTCCATCCAATTTGAAGGAAAGTGCAACATAAAAATAAAAATAAGTAAATTTAATGGTGAAATAAATCATGTTTATTTTTATACAAACCTTTATCCTAAGATTATTTATCACGAATTCACAGTATATAGTGATGAAATCAAAGCATACAAGTTTTATAATCCTACTAGTAAATATACAATTTTTTCTATGGATAGTAATTTTATGAAAATAAGATGAATGTTTATTTTGATAATATATATAAAGAGGTAATAATTGAATTTTTTAATCCAATTTAATTTTATTTATATGGATTAAAAAGTCCTACACATATTTTTATTTCAATAGGAAACTATACTGGCTCTTCCCAAGAGATTAGTCAACTGTCTTCATCAACTCCAATCAAGCACAAATGTTTGTTGAATCCACATATATCAAGCAAATTGATACATAATAAATATGAGAGTATTATTTCAAGGATTAAACATCAGTATGGTATTTTTTTATGAAGTTTATGATGAAGATATTATGTTTGCATTAATAGTAATGGCTTTATACGTAGAAGTTATGCACAATCTAGTCAAAAGAAATTGTCGATTAATGATATAAAATTTTAAGATGGAAAAAATTAAGAGTAATGATACATATATTAATATTAAAAATAATACAAATAAATATTTCATTGGAACTAAGCGGTTCTATAATAAAAAAATCAAGATTGATGGTACATTTGATAAGCTAAAAGCTAGACTAGTTGTAAAAGGGTTTGCACAAACATATGGGGTTGACTATGAGGAAAATTATGTACCCTTGGAATTAAAATATAATATAATATTATTTAATATTATATATTATCATAAATTATGGAAAATACATCAAATGGATGTCAATATAACATTCCTAAATGGAGTGATTGAATAAGAAGTATATATGGGGCAACCAAAAGGTTTTGAGGTAAAGGGTAAATAATTATGGGTATATAAGTTGAACAAGGATTTTTATGGGCTAAATAAATATCAAATATCTAGGTAAAAAATAATTGATAACTGGTTATTTTATCAAGTTCTTTTAATGATTTAAAATGATCTAACTTTTTACATACAACCATTGGGTTCTAATGTTTTTAAATATGTGTCTCTATGTAGATGACTTAATTTTTATAAGTAAATATATGGATATATTGAATAGATTCAATAAAAATATGAAATTAAAAATTGATATGACTGATCTTGGACTTATGAATTGATTTATTACCATCAAATTCCATCAAAAGAAAGAGAAAATATTCATTTTAAAGCTAGATATGCCCAATACATGTTAAATAAGTATAATGTTCAAGATTTTAATCCCATGGATACTCCAATTGAAAGTGGAGAAAAAAATAATGAGGGACTAAAATATTCCTTTACTTTAATAAAATAATTTTATAATAATGGTGATATATTTGATGTATCTCATTATGACAAGACCTAATATGAGTTATGGGGTTTGACTAGTTTCTTGATTTATGGTAAATCCATCGATCAAACATTTCTAAGTAGTTATTTTTTTAATATAATGTAAGAGGAACTTATAATCATGGTATTGATTTTAGAGCAGTAAGTTTATTATGTATAATTTGATACATAGATTAATATTTGGGAGGATCTCTTAATGATAGGAAGTCAACTTCAGGTTATTACTTCACATTAGAAAGTAGGTTGATTTCTTGGTCGTCAAAGAAAATAGCTATAATTGATTTATCCTCTAATTAATATGAAGATAAAACCATTACATCAAATTGAAAATAAGGATTATGGTTGAAAAGACTCTTATTTGATTTTAAAGAGGATAAACTTGAGCCAACACATATTTTTTGTGATAATAATGGGGCAATACAATTATCCAAGAATCCAATTTTCCATGCCATAACAAAGCATATTGAATTCAAAAATATTTTTTTGGAGACTTTTTCAATAATTTTTTTTTGATTTATTAGTTGATAATTAAATATAAATTTTATGATATTTTCACCAATGGATTCCTTAAGAAGATTTATCAAAGACTTAAGGAGATGATATGCATTTCTACTCTTTGAATCAAAAGGGGGAATGTTAAGTATGATACCAATGTTGGGTCTTGATTATTAATGTTAGATTTATTCTATTTTTTTGTATTAGTTTATAAAGTTTATTTAATTCAGTTATGTCCTAGGTTGATTTTTTTGTCAATTTTGAATACTTTTTTGAGAACTTTCTAAAAAATAGCTAAAAGTCCTAGTTAGAGTCCAATTCATTAAATGCATACTTAACTAAGCTCAAATATTTATCTATTCATCCCTAAGATGTGGTGCACATTGTTAAGATCTGATTTAAATACATATATTATTGTTTTAGTCAATTTCCTATTTTATAGGGATTTGGGGCACTTAGCTTGTTTAGTGTGCATATTTATGTTTATTTTTTTAGAAAGCCATATTAAATGTTGACCTTATCTTATCATTGAGTTTAAATTGTTTTATCAAGTCAAATTTCATTTATCTTAGATTATATTTTTATTTTTATTTAACTTATATGTAAGGTTTTAATTAAACATTAACCTATCATGCAAGTTACTTATAATTAGCTAGTTTTAGCCTTTCTTATTAAGAAAAGGTTATGCACAAGTGTGGTGAGATGGTTCTTATTGGATTATTTCTACATATGTTTAAATATAATTTTAATTTCAGTAATTAAAATGGAAAACCAACAATCTTAACTATTCTAATTTTAAGTTATTTACTACATTTTTTTGGTTAACAATCGCACTTATAACACTGCTAGATAAACAACTAGTAATTCTAGGGTGAATTTGTTAATATAGAGCTTGAAATTTAGAATAAATAAAATTTTATTCTAACTTCATATTTTTTCAAAACATTCACTTCCTTTCATAAAAGCTATCCTTTTTTAGGATGCCATTATATTCTTTTTATTCTAACATTAACTATGTTGTACAACTCGTAATTACCCATCCCTTGTTGCTTTTTATTTATTTGTTAATGCATTGTTCTTGAACCTATAACTTTTTCAAAACCAATGCAAATCATTATCATTAACTCAATTATAATTTTATTCAAAAAATTTATCAAAAAATTGATTACAATACATCATGATATTTCATATGATAGATATCAAAATACATTCTCCTAGTTACATCTATTGCTACAAACCCCACAAAGAAATGTAAAACAAAATCCCAATCTAATTTGTGCTATGGAACACTTATTTTCAATTAGACTAGTGTTTTAAAATCATTTATAATATGTCTTGATACTAAATACATTTATCCTTAATGTAAGGGTAGTTTCTTAAAGATCCCTTATTATTATAGTTCCTTGTTTTGACACTTTTTGATGATATAGGGTCATTTCTAGTTGATGCGTAGCTTGGATAAACATGTCTTGAACCTATTTTCACAGAACATGAGCATCTAATCAGGGTGAAACTATTTATATTGTATGTTAGATCATGACATGCCTTCTCACTTTTCTTATGGACCTCATAAGTCTAAATTTATAAATATATTATCTCTTCCATATAAGACAATTCTAAAAATCATTTTTGTAGAGATTATTTTTCCCCTAAGCACATTATCATAGCTATTATAACGATTGTAACTAGGTATTTCCTTGGAACTATGGATTCTATTACATACACTAGTTGAAATTGTGTATATATTATTGTATTTTTATAGTTTATTCTATATACCCATAATATTTTTGGTATACCATCTTCCCAAACATCTCTCTGAACGTTAAGAAAATTATCCAACATATTCTCAAAAACATATTTAGATCCTTTTCTTGGTTATTTTATTTAGGAAGGTATGATGTGCTCTTATTATAAAAAGCATAAATTATTTTTTCAAGGTTTTGATAGTATAATAAAAAAATTGTGAACCCCTATAACTTATTGTCTCTTGAGGACATCCAAGACTTGTTATGATTTTTTCATATAAAATTTTCATTATGTCCTTTGAACTATATATTAGATTTATAATTTCCTCAACCCATTTGGTGAAGTAATTTGTCATAGTTATAATTTATCTATAATTGGATAAATTAGATGTAGGATTGATAGGCCCCATAAATGTAATGCTACATTGATAAAATGGTTACACAAAAAAATTGGATTCAACAACATCTCATCCCTCTGGTTGGGTTTTCCCATTATCTAAAATATATTATAGTGTTTTTTATATAGGGATGATGCCTAAAATATCTAATTCATACACTTGACACTGATTCTTTCATTCACTCCATTTATATTTGATTATTTTATCATTTAGGTACTTGCTTCCAATCTTGAACTCTCTTCTTGAACACTCTTCACAACACTAGGCTCATAACCCTCTTTGAAACACATAGTTTAGTATTATATCTTTAAGACATGTCACCCTTAAACTACCTCTAAACTCTCATATCTCTATTACAAACACCATCCTCTGCATATACAATTTCCACAACCTCATTCTCTTTTCTTGTTTCTAACTTGCTCCATCTCATATAAATTCATAGGCCTAAAGGCTTTGTTCATGGTTCCATGGTTATTAAATTATCATGAGGAATCCTATGGCCATAAAATTTCCTCTTTTAACTATAATACACATTCAAAAAATAAACTCAATTCCCAAGATGGAAATCTCAACCAATCTATGTTTTCTCTCTATTAGGTCTCTTTCCTTATAGCCCTATTTTAATGAAAAAATATTGATGGTTAAAATAATATAAAATGTTCACTAAATAAATAAATAAGCTTTAAAATAACCATTATCCCCTTCCTACTTGATGATAAATTTTTAAACTTAATTCTTGATGGAATTACACTTTCTCTTGCCCCCTTCTTAACAATTTGGTCTCGTTAAGCCTAGTTTGATCCCATCATCTTATATACCATAATGTGTGATCATAAACAACATAAAAAATAATTAATCATAAATATAACCATAAAATACCATATATTCCAAAGTTTCATCAAATTATAAGGGTGGATACTCAAGTTATGAAAAATGTAAGACTCCAAACCCTAGGTTGGCCTACACATAGGCTTGTGTAGGCCAAGAGCATATAAAAAGGGTTTAAATGAGTTTTATAAATTTATAAAAAAATTAAATGACATATAATAGGTCTGAAGAAACTAAATTTACCTTTATAAATATATATTTTTACAATAATAATAATAATAATAATAATAATAATAATAATAATAATAATAATAATGAGTTTCTAAAATTCCAAGTTGTTCTTCTAGGACTGTGTGACTGGTTACCTTATGCATTTTACTTCTAGAGGATGTATAAGACAACCAATTACCTATTTTCATAAATTAAAATATATAAAATAAATCTTTGACTCATAACAATGAAAACATCCACTCATAACCTTCAAACATACCTCTCAATCCTTGAACTTCTTGACTATATAACACACAATTGTTCTCAAATAGACTGAGTTGTAAGTTATCACCTTGATATCTCAACAATAATTATGAAAAACTTAAAAACTATTTACTATAAAAAAACCACATCACTTAAATTCAAGTGAATCCCTTAAAGTCAACAATATTTATTCAAACATATTTATTTATTTATTCAATTTTCTCAAACATATACAATCCATGTATAGAAATTTGTGCAAATGCAGGGATAGTTCTTTAAATTTTGATCTTTCTTAGAACTATCCACATCTCCAATTATAATATATCACCTTATAATAATATTATTACACAAAAAAAATATCCTTACATGCATTTACATCCTTTATATCACTCAAACATGCAATACTAACTCTCTTTTATTGGCCAACCCACATAGGGTGGTAGTTACAAATGCTAGATTCTTGGCTTGCATTATTATTTTTCATGAATTTTAGGTTAATAAACATTTTAAAACCTCTTATTAACTTCTATGAAATATTACAAACATTCATGAACATTTAACTTTCTCATAAAATCCATAACAACACTACAAATCCTAATTCATAATTCAAATTTTCAAATGTTGATTTCCTGCCCAGAAATTCTATAAGATAAAATAAAAAACCAATATAAGACCCATAATTACTCCAAAACATCCTATGGAACTATATAAGACACATCATACCCATAAAAACCCCAAAATTAATAAAATGAAACTCTTAAAGACACTAACACCTAAAATTACCTTGTGATGCTTTGCATCATAATCCCTAAGTGGGAAAATTTTATCTCCTATTCAAAAGCATTTTTATTCCTTAATTTCCAATTATTTATATTATGATTTTTTGACATCCTCTTGATTATAATCCTCTTTATTTTCTCTTTTCTAATAAGTTTGTGCCTTTGTCTTTGTCTTCTTTCCTTGTCTTGTTTTTTTGGCAATTCATCCTCTATCTCCATGAAGTATATGACCTGATGTAACTCTGTGTTATCTTCATCATTTATCTCCTCCATATTAGTTTTTTATTAATCATTATATTACTAAAATGGAAGTTCCTCATTCTTCACTCTTACTTCTACTCCATATATTCCTTTTATACTTATCATGATTGGTTCAAGCACTCCTTGTTGGTTTATCTTATTAACCATGATTTTTCCTTCATCCTCATGATCTAGTAGCTACTTATTCATATGTTCTTCCTTAATCCTTGTCAAATTTTCCTTGATATATTACTTGGTTTCCTCTTTATGGCACTCCACGTTCTCATGGTGAGTCTTCTCATAGCCTTTCTCATCTTGAAATGGCATATCATACACCAATTCATCTTTAACATAACACCACACTTCTTGGAAACCTTATATCTTACTCTCATCATGAATAAAAACAATAAAATTATGAATTAGATAATTTAGCTTCTTATATTGATCATGCTTCAATTGATTTCTCTATTTCTAAATCTCTTGTATCTCTCCTTTTATAAGTATTTTCTCTTCAACTTTTGGCATGCTACTTGGACTGATCCTTGGGATAAGGCTAATTTATCTTTAATCTCTCAATTATATCATACTCTTACTCCTTCCTTGGATTAACTTAGGATTGATATTATCCTCCTCCCAACACACATTATTCCTCTAATCAACTCCTTTTTGAGGATCATGGTTGTTCATGTGTTTACTTGGTTTTATCATGAGCTCTTGTGCCTCCTTGATTCTCTTATCCATGTGATAATGTAGTGACTTATTCTCTTTCATATTCAAACTTTCACCATCATGTTTAATATCCTTCAAAATACACTCATGAGACTTAATATCTCTTCAAAGAGCTCATTATCCTTTTCATCTTCTCTTGATTTTATTTTCTTCTTATAATCCTCTTTAGGCATCTATTTCATCTTATTGAGTTATTTATTATTTCATCTCAACTCCTTCTCTTTACTTGCATCATTGGATATCACTAATGGTTCCTTGATCAACTTAAATGACTTTATACTCAGATTACCTTAGATTCTAACTTTATTTGGCTTATCTTGTACCCATACTTGTCCATATCCTTGGCTAAAATTCATTATTTGATTCTAATTTTTTTTCCTTGTATAAATTTCATATTTTGTCTTCTTGAAGTGTTTCCACAATCAACATGCTTCTTATCCTTAACATCTTCTCTTCTCCAACTTGTAATTTTTCCTCTATCTCTTGTATGCTAGCTCCTTCCTTCTGTTCACTTTTAATAAATCACTCTAGTAGGTCATAATCATCTTCTTATATCAATATTATCCATATGAAATCCTATTTCACATTTCACTCTTACATAGATTGTGTTATATCTTGAACTTGAACTCCATCTCCTTCTTGTGTCAATATAGACAATTCCTTATTATATAAATTAGTTTGTATATCCATCAATATGTCTCTTTTTTGATCCCATATTGACTCATTCACATTACTCATATCTTCACCTATTATTCTAGGACATACTTTTCCATTTTCTCCATCATTCACGATATGCTCCAAAGCTGCCAATTCTACCTATAATTGATCACAACTCTCATAAAAAATGGATGGTATTTTTTCTCACCTAACAACTCATCATAACTTACCATATATTTTTCAAACTATTTAATTGATTCAAACAATGCAAATTCAGATTAGTTCCCTCATACATCTGGTATTCATCCTTTTAAGTTATTTCTATTACTTTCATGCCTTCAATGAGGTATCTTTATTCTTTAAGATCTCCTTCTCCAATCATTTATCCTCTTTTAGGATAACACACCACTATAAATTTATACATGGTTATCCAATTAGCTTATTCTTCATCATAATAATGTCATTTATGCTTGATTTCCTCCATGCTTTCAAGATATATGTCTTAAACATGAAATTCTTATTTCTTCACCTTTGTACCTAAATACACACATGAAAAGAAATAATAAATAATAAAAGATTGAGTCTTTATTTCATCTACCTTATCCTTCTTAGGTTTATTTATTTAAATGGCTATCTTCTTCTCCTCAAGGTGTTTCTCACATTCCTCTTGTTCATCCATCATAAACTTCTTCATCTCCTCCTTGAGTTTCCTACATAACAACTTCTTTTGCTTCTCATTGTCTCTTATGACAATTTTTATCTCCATGAGTCACATTATAGGCCACTTAACCCTATTATTCTTCATTTCCAATCCATACCATTAGTTTTCCTCTTCTTACATGATCTCCACCAAGATCGTTATCCTCTTTATAATTCAATCTATCTCACTTATCTATTTTTTAACAACTAACCCCTTTCTATTTGGGTCTTCCTTATTCTTTATCTCATTATGGTACTCTAACTAAGCTAATCCCTTACTCAAATTTACCTTTTCTATCTTCATATTATCGTAAGAAAGTCTTTTTCACTTTGTTTTGGTGTCTCAATATAGGTTCTCTCCTTTACCTGGTTTATTGACACTCTTGTCCAAGTATTTTTCACCTTGGAAAAAATCCTCGACTTGGAGTCTCTCTCTCTTTTTCTCTTCTTCTCTTGAGTTTATACTATCTCTTTTCTTAGGGATTATCTACCCAAAACTCTTACCTTTTTCTACCTTCAAACGTTTCCTCATATGCAACTCAACTTCATGCAATCTCATATAACAACCTTTAGTTTTGTCAAATAAAAACCTATCATATTCAAACTCATGAAATATTATAAGTGATTAACTAATTTTATAGTACTTTATGTAGATTTGATCTCTATATCCTCCATTTTCATACACTTGACTCTGATTCTTTCATTCATATCTGATTGCTTTGTCATGTAGGTACTTGCTTGTAATATTGAACTCTCTTCTTGAACATTCTTCACAACACTAGGCTATACCCTCTTTGAAATAAATATTTTACTCTTATATCTTGAATAAATTTCACCATTAAAATAACTATTCAATCTCTTCTCTTTAGTACAAACACCATCCTATGCATATACAATTTCCATAACCTCATTCTCTTTTCTTATTTCTAACTTGGTCTATCTCAAATAGCTTCATAGGCCTAAAGGATTCATTCATGGTTCCATGGTTATTAAATTATCATGTGGGATAATATGTCTATACACTTTCCTCTTTTATCTCTCATATAAATGAAAAAAATATCTTGATTCACAATATGGAACTCTTAACCAATCTACATTTTCTCTCTATTAGGCCTATTTCCTTGTAGCCCTATTTTAAGATAAATATTGATAGTTATAAAAAAAATTTATCCTATAAAATAAATAAAATTTAAAATACCCATTATCCCCTTCTTACTCCATCAAAAATTTCAAGACTTAAATATTAATGGAAGAACACTTTCTAGTAGCCCCTTCTTGGCAATTAGGTCTCTTTAGGCCTAGTTTGATTCCACAGTCTTGTATACCATAATTTATGATCATGAATCAGATTAAAAAAACATTAATACTTTATATAACCATAAATACTATGTATTCTAAATTTTCATCAAATTCTAAGGGTGTAAACTCAAGTAATGAAAATTGCAAGATTCCAAACCCTAGGCTAGTCTACACACATGCTTGTGTAGGCCGAGAGCATTTGAAAAGGGTTTAAATGATTTATATACATTTTAAAACACTTAAAATACATATAATATGTCTATAAAAACTAATTTTATCTTCTCCAATAGCTTTATTTACAAGAACAATCACAATAGGCTTCCAAAATGTGAGTTTACATAATTCTAAGTTGTTCTTCTATGACTGTGTGACTGGTTACCTAAGGTATTTCACTTATAAAAGATGTATAATCTTATTAATTATTTGTTTTAGTAAATTATAATCTCTATAATAATTATTGGACTAAAAAAAATAAAAATATCCACTCACAACCATTAAACATACCTCTCAATCCTATAACTTCTTGACTTTGTAACACATAATTATTCTCAAATGGACTGAGTTGTAAGTTATCACCTTGATATATCAATAATGATGATGGGAAAATTAAAAAATATATAATATAAAAAAAAACATCACTTAAATACAAACAAATCCCTAAAAATCAACAATAAGTCTTCAAACATGTTTCTTTATTAAATTTTCTCAAACATATACAATCCATGTAAATAAATTTAAGCAAATATAGGCATAGTTATTCAAAATTTGATATTTATTGGAACTCTCCACATATTCCCTTCGAATATATCACACTATATTACTATTATTCCACACACATATGATATTTACATGAATTTACATCCTTTATATCACTCAAACATGAAAGATTAACTCTCTTTTCTTGGCCAACCCATGTAGGGTGACAATTACAAATACTATATTCTTGGCTTGCATTGATATTTTTCATGACTTATACATTGAGACACATTTTAAAAAATCTCAAGAACTTATATTACATATTAAAAAGAATCATGATAATTTAACTTTCTCACAAAACCCACAACATCACTCCAAAACCTAATTCAAAATTTAAATTTTCAAATGTTGAATTTTCATGGAAAACTCTATAGGAGAAAATAACACACCAATATAAGACTCCTAATAAGTATAAAACATCCTAGGGGACCATATAAGACCCCTCACACCCATAAAAAATGAAAAATTTCTAAAATAAACTCTTAAAGATACTAACACCTAAAATTTCCTTGTGATTATTTGTGTTAGTTTTGAAATATTGTATATATCCTAAAATATTATTGGCCAAAGCCCACTTTTAAATATTTTTCTCATAATTAATTCACCTAAAAAATTAACCTACTACACCTTGATGTGATTCTTGTAAAACATGTGGTATCTTGTGTTCCAGGGCTACTCTACATAGAACATCATCCTTTATGAGCTTATAGAGAAACCCATTTATAATGATAAATGATAAATCTCATGTGAATAAATATTTATTATATTTTTATTTATAATACATAGGAAATAAACCATGCTGAATAAAATTTATGACATTCTCCCACTATTTTGGGATCACAATCACTTTGAAAAATATGTGCATCTAGAGATTCAACCTGTAGATCTTCAAGTTCCTTACCTATTTGATTACAACTACGATAGTTTGGTCCCAAATTTTCCTTGATTTATTTTAAATTAATTTTTAACTATAATTATTTTAAAACATTAACCATATATAAATTATTCCTATCAAAATTGGTTTATTAACAAATTATTGAAATGTTCAGTGATGAATTTAAAATTCAAATGCAGTAATTAATAAGTAGTTTCAAAACTTCAGAAGTACAAAAACCATGAGAAGATATTCCCACTTTATTTTTTTTTATATTTTTTTATCAATTGTTTATAAATTGTGACTTTTGAAGTGAATGGGATGATTTATCCCTCCATCTCTTGGTTGTGCTAATATGGCTCCCATTTCTAGTTTTACTACATCAACATGAACATGCAATAGTTTTTTATAGTCTATGAAAGTTGAAATTGGATAAGTGACTAACTTTTGTTTTAAATATATGATGGATATTTGACATTTATGAGTTCATTCAAATATACTTTATTTTTTCAACAATTGCTACATAGGTGCTAAAATGGTTGCATAACTATGAATGAACATATGATAATAACCAGTATGATGAAGGATGATCACACCTTTATTGGAATAATGGGAGGTTGGATTCCCACTAAGATTATAAATTTTTATTGGCCCACCAAAATTACATCAATATAGACATGTCAAAGTAGTATGCCAAATAGTGTGAAAAATAAAAAAAATCAATAGATTTAGTGTGCTTCTTAGAGATTTACATATTTCTAACATTCATCTCAACTTTAATTGGCATTACTTGAATAATGAATCTTATACCCAATCATGTAATTATAATTTTATAAAATCATGCACGAAGTCTCTAAATTCCATAAAAAATAATCTAGTGAAATTTGTATGTGTATTTTGAAATCCAAACAACATTATCCTATAATTAAATTATCCCCATTCTATTGTAAAAGTTTTTTGTATTTGATATTTTACTATGATAATAATCTGATGGTATCCATTGAACCCATCTATAAATTATTAGACTTCATGACAACAACAAATTTATGTACTTAATGTGTGAAAGTAATTGAAAATTAATCATTGACAAAATCCCATTTAATGTTTGATAATATTAATATAGTCACAGCTCCATAGTTTTTTAGGTTGTACTACCATGAGTCTAAACCTATACTATTTCTCAACTAGATATATGACTATCACTTATTTCATTAGATCTATTTATGCTTTTACCTTCATTTTCATATTAGGATTCAGCCTATACAGTCATTTTCTGATTGGGCATGCATACGTCTTTAGCTCAATATGCATCTCACTAAGAGAAGGGTCTACACCCTCGAATTTTGAGAACTTGGTAGGAAACACATCTTCATATTCTCATATAAATTGAACCACTTTTAAGTTTTGAGATATTTTATTGTGTCCAAAAATCACCAAAGGTTTCTTAATTTATCATTATGTCTATACCAATGTTTTAAACTCTTTTTCATATTGGTTCTTGGTAACAATTGATTGGCTTTTCTTGAATGAAACACATTACTTTTATTTTACCTTATTGATTTAATATATTGATATTGTTTAGTTGTTCCCCTTCTATTTTCTCTACAGTTTCCATCTCAAGTATGTTTGTGCCCTTTTCAGGTTTAGAAAATAATATCAAAACCAAATCTTCCTTGATTCCACTAGAATTGTCATCTTTTACATATTTCCATATTATATTACAATATTTCAAAAACATATCCTCTTTTAAATTATTATAACAATACTCATTTATCTCTATGTGAATAATTATTCTTGTTTGAGCCTAAAATTAGTGTTTTTTATGTACTAGATATATCTTCTTCTCACCCATGACACAATAATTTTTTCAATTTATGTAGAGCCCTATGCAACATGAGATTTTCATCTTCAAATAAAAATATTTGAATGAAATGATGTTGAATTTATGGCTAGATATGTGTCTTTCATGTACATTATCTATGTATGTCTAAGCCTTTGGAATAGGAACTAATTTACATTTAAAAACATGCACCCAATAACTTGGCTTTATTTTTTATGATTTCCATACTTCGACACATTTATGAACATGCATTTATGGACATTGGCTCTCTTGGAAGAATGCCTATTTTTCTGAGATAGAAATTGTAACTTAAAATATATCACTCAAAATATTTCATACCTATTCCTACTAAATTTTGTTGGATTTATGAAAAATCCACCAAATTTTAAAAACCTCTTTTAATCTATAAGTTAGCACACTAAGTCACATGTATATATCTTAAACATGATTTTCCATCTTGTGAAGGAACTATGTTAGATCTTACTTAGAATATTATTAGAGAAACTATCTTAATTTAACAAACAACATTCACATGGATCTTACTTCATGATCTCCCCACACCCAATTTATCATATAAGGATGTAAACCACTACTATTGGAGGAAATTTTTTCCCGTGATATATTAGCTTCCTTAGTAGGTTCAATATAATATCTATTAGTAAGATTTAATTGATAGATGTGATCAATTTATGATATTTTAGGAGAAAATAATATGATTAATTTTAATATCTAATACCTTAGTTAAAAACATTCAAATATACATAATATTTCTTATTACGAACTCTCTAACCATATCTTAAGTTTACATAGTGTGAGATAATTTCAAAATTGATTGTTAATTTATATCTTTGATTGAATTTTTTAGATTGTTCTTGATTTTTTCTAGATTAATCATAAATATATCATTATCAAGCTAACATTTGAAATATTGACGGTCATAATAAAACTTTTGAATGTTTGTCATACTTCATAAAGTTGTGTTGGTAAATACATGGCTTCGTTTCCATAAATATGTTTTTCTCTATTTAATTTACCTTATCCAATGCATATTATGACAAAAAATACAACCCTTACTTCCTTTATTCAAAGTAGTTTTGATAGTTTATTTGTCTCTTGATGCACACACTTAATACACTTATATTAGATAATACGTATTAAAATTTACTAAGTTCTGAGTATTATCTAATCTAAACATATTTATACTTGCGTAAATGATGTGAACCTAATGCTTGACTGTATGATTTAATGTTTAACATGTTATTTTATATATATTTGATTGAAAAGTGTTGATCAAAAACTTTAGGAAGACTATAACCTACACCATTCATTTAAATTGATCTGAATGCCTCAATTGTCAATGTCTCCTTTTGATCTAAGCATACCCTCTTGATCAAATATGGTTTAATTGATTAAATTAATGACATTTAAATGCCACATTAAGAAATATTTGTTAAAAGAGTCTTGATCAAAATACCACATTAGGTAGTATTAGTTGAAAGTTTTTTTAAAATGCACGCTGCTTTGGGAAAAACTTCACATAAAATACATTGATTTAATGACATAATCATGTTTTACTTGCTAAAATATAGTATGGGGTGGTTGTTTAAATATGTTTTAATTCCCACTTTGGGACATGGATTTTTAATCAATGTTTAATTAAGTTTTGAGATCAATTTGGACCTCTTTACCCTCAAATCACTCACTTTCCACATGAAATTTAATCCTTTGTTTTTAATTTTGATAGAAGGTTTGGCTGGAAATAATATTATAACACATAAACATATGGTAACGGAGTTAGAAGTGTCACTAAACTTAAAAACTTGGTCAAACTTAGCATAATCATTTTATCCATTGCTATTTTAAGCATGTTAAATGTACTTCAACACCTATAAAAATGAATTCCATTGAATGCATCTCTTAAATGGGGTATAGGCAATAATTCGGTTTCATTTGGTCATTTTATGATTATTGAAGGAGTCTCTATAGAACAAAATCTTTGTTGGTTTATTGCTTGAATATTTTTTATTGATATATGTATTTTTTATAGATTTTCTCTTGTAATCCACACATATTTTCCAAAGGGTCAACATCATTTAAATATTTATGAGAATATTGATTTCACATAATGTATGAATTTGGTTTATTTTAAAAACTAAAATTTTATTAAAAATTTATAATGAGTTCATGAAGAGATTTGTTTTCTTGTGCTTTGAATTTGTAATAAGACCACATAAATTTTGATTTGAGTTCATGAAGAAAGTTTATACGTATATTTTTTTTTATGCTTTCATTTTCTTACACTTTTTAGGCTTGAATTGCATTCAATGTTGAAGTTAGTTATTGCACTTAAAAGTTTTGGTTTTCAAATGTTTATTATTCTTAGTTTTCAGTGTTTTGATTCTACTAAATGTGATAAAAACTCTTTAATATCATACCATATTTGGCTGAGTAAAACATGATTTAAATAAATGAATTAAAATACTCTTGTTTTATTTTTTAATACCATAAAAAATCTTATTTGAACTTACATGTAGTCTCATCTCTATATGGCAATAATTTTTATATTTGGTTTTTGTATGGTGTTGCACTAGTCATTGTTCAATTTAAACTTTTGAGTTGATAGTTTATATTTTTTATATATTTAGTTTAAGATATTTTTAGATGTGGTGATGGAGCATACAATTTCATTCGGCCTTAATATTTGCATGACTATTATTTTGATACTTGTCCCTTTACCTTCAGTAATGGTTTTATTATGATCCTTGCATTCAATTTCTAAAAATAGTTATAGAATATTTCATGTAATTTACATCTAGTTCCAATAACTTTAAATCAATAATTTATTTCATTTATAGGGTCTGATATACATTTAATTTTTGTTTTGAATGGCATTTACATCTAGTGTTTGGTTTTTATAGACATTTACAACTCACTTCATAGTTTGAAGAGTTATTGCATTTAGTGTTTGAATTGTTTCACTCAAGTTTAGAATTTTAAATGTTATTTTAAATCAACATAATATTTCTATTTTCATCCATTTAAAAACATATTTTTAGACATGACTAATATGTAAAGATTAAAACTTCACATGGAGTATTGGTTTTGAAGGCATAAGGTTTAAAAATATATTCAATTTGATTATTTGGATACACTTATGATATGTTTTCGATTTATGAAATAAAAGGAAAGGAATCAATTTAAAACCATATTCAAGTTATTTAAAATATAGTACACAATTATGAGTTCTTTTGATTACTTCAGCCTCCTTTATCTTTGTATAAAGTTTAGACAAGTTTGTTTCTTATAATTATTTTGCATACAATTAAATGCTTCATTTTTTTGTTTTAATGTTGTTTATCTTTCAGCTTTCTAAATAATGATTTCAATATTCATATGAAATAATATAGTGTTTTGAATATAATGAAAAAATTGAAGACCTTGGGTTTCAAAGTTCTGCCATTTGATAGTTCTAATGTTCTTTTTATTCATGATTTGAATAGAAAAAGGAAAATGAAAGGTTTTTAAGTTATATAAATTCATATTTGAAATGAAAATTTTGTTAATTGCATACATTTGTGGCTCAATATTCATGATATAATGATTATATACAAAATCCTAAAGTACAAATTATATATATATATATATATATATATATATATATATATATATATATATATAATACAAAGTAGTGTAAATGATTTAATGTACTTGAATTTTTTAAGTTGATAGAAAATTTATAAATTACAAGAGTATGTTTGCTTTGCATTACTTTATTGAGAAATATTTATAAGTTTTCAAAAAATTAAAAATTGATTTTATATGTTTTGAATGACTTAGAAAGAGAGTGCTAGTTTTGATTCATTTATTATCAGCAGATGGCATATAATTATCTTGTAATTGTTTTATCAGTTATGATTGGTATTTTATTTTATAAAAATATTTATATGTATGTGTTGTATTTTTAAATGGATACAAATTAAAAAAAAATATTATATCATATATTTTATTTTTATATATTGATAATATGTTAGGTTAGAGTCATGGATTTCAGAGTTCTCATAAAAAAAATGTATGGGGTAGAGGGAATCAACAAAAAGAGAATGTGTTTTCTCCTCATAAATTACCGAGGCATGTCTTATAGGGATGGAAGGGACACTAGTACATTTATGTGATGTTTTCATCATGACACTCATGTCTCCATATAATTTACTATTCATGAACCTAATTTTTATAATGTTTTGAACATGATTCGTAATGATTCTTTTCATCCCCATAACAAAAGAGGTTCTCCTAGAGTTAATTGGAAAACACGTACAATTGGATGTAGTTTGTCAAACCCCTTTTCCCATATACTTAATACATTTAATAAAATTCTCACACATGATAATGTTATGCTATATAATGTTTATATACCCTATTGAATTACTACTCAAACTATTTTTTCTTGTCACTTGAAAAGATTCCATCTTACATTAATAAATGCACTAAAAACCCTTCACCTCCACTTGTGGTAACACGTACTCAAGAGGATAAAGTTAGAGGTGGATGATGAATATAGTGGTGTCACTGGATTAGAGTTTTTTTTGACATCTATTTAGTATCTAAAATATCAAACTGAGCAATAGGAAACTCGGATTTATTTGTTTTTAGATGCTAAGTACTATTTTATATGTTGGCTAATATTTCATTTGTAGACTAGTTATTTCAACTTTCATATAAATTACTTTAAACATTTCATACTTTAATTACTATTTAGTTTAGACAATGCTTAAATTTTTAGTGTTTCTTTTGATTATGGAATTTATGTTATTCTGAGAGGGTATTTTAGTTTGATTACTTTTAGAATTTAAGTGTTTTGATATACTTCTCATTTTGTATATGGAATATCCTATGAAATTTATATAAGATTTTCTTGCAACATCTCTTGAGTATACATAGTATCAAACTCAGCATGAAGTACCTCTAATTGATATAGTTTCAGATGATGAGTAGTATTTTCTATGTTGACCACTATTTCATTTTTAGACTATTTATTTCAACTTTCATGTAGATTATTTTTAGCATTTGATATTTTCATTTATATTTGGTTTGGATAGTGTTTAACTTTGTAGTAATTTTTTGGATAATATAAAATATGCTATTTTGAGATGGTATTTTAGTTTGATTACTTGCATAATTTAGGTGTTTTAATATATTTCTCATTTTGATTCAATTATTAGCATTTTCAGTGCATAAAAAATGAATGGATAAATGCTTAATTTTCTATTTTATCATCTATTAAAGTTATAAATTGATACAATTGATAATGTTTATAGACTAATTACTCTAGATTAATAATTTATGATTTTTTTACTCACATAATTATTTTTATTTTAATTAATTAAGTTATTAAGTGCACACCCACCTGTTAGAATTTTTTTTGTCTTATTATAATTTGTCTTAAGTTCCAATGAAGTTAATTAGAAATTTAAATAATTTCACTTTATGAACTTATTTATAAAGGTCTAATTAAATTAGTTAACTTTAATAAAGTTACTTAACTTTATTTTAAATTAACAAAAGGTTATTTATAATTTAAAAGTATAACTAACTCTCAAGTGGATAGATTAAAATGACTCGAAGACATCATTAAAATGGGATGAAGACATACATAGGTGAATAAATTATTATAGTTCAACTATCATACCCCACTTTCTCATCTAATATAGATTTGTGATATTGTTTGTTACTTACATGAAGACCAAACAACACATTCTTTGATGGTGAAGTGTACTACATGGTACATTTGTGTATATTTAGGTTGATTATTTTATTTATAAACTAATAATATGAATATGTCCAATATTATTAACCTTTTGATGAAAAAAAAAATAATGCAATCATATATGTGGTTTAATTTTTTTATTTTTCTTGAATAATGAAAAATAATTCGCTTATTATGCTATAGGTTGTTGAATTTTCATTGTCTAGCATTTATATATTATCATAAATTCAATAAGACTTATACAAATTTTATTGTTTCTCAATAAAATATTTCCTTTCAAAATGAAATATTATGATACTTGTATTAATTTATTTTATTTTCATAGAATATATTATTTTTCTTGTACTTTTTTTTCTTTGTTTAGTTTAGTTCTTTATTTATGTAGTCATACATAGTTTCTTAATCTCTATCTTATTCTTTGTTTCCTTTTCATTTTTATTATTTATTTATTTTACTCTTAGTATACTTCTCTTTATACAACTTCATTAATTTATTTTCTTAACTTTCACATAGTGTTAGATTAGTAATTAATAATTCTCTAATTTACTTATTTATAACTTCATTGATTTCTAATATTTAATAATAGTTGTATACTTTTGTTAGTTTTTTTAGTTTTCTTTTTTTTATCATTATTTATTCCTATGTTCTTGGTTTCATCAATTTTTAT
Source organism: Torreya grandis (assembly GCA_037957365.1). Lineage (NCBI taxonomy): Eukaryota > Viridiplantae > Streptophyta > Pinopsida > Cupressales > Taxaceae > Torreya > Torreya grandis. The sequence goes on along the minus strand of JARHVA010004546.1, from coordinate 792,522 downwards.
TTTTTTTCAAATTATATATAAAATAAATATCTTGGATAAATAAAATGATTAAGAAGAGCAATTTATCACATATAAAAAACTGATTATTTTATTTAGAACTTTTAGTCCTTTAAAAGTTTGCATCATCAATAGGCATTGCTCTATTAGACAAGATTTATAATATGGGAAAAATACAATATATCACTATTTGAATATTTTTAATTCATTTAGAAAGCATTGTTTTATCCAATTCAACATTTATTTTATCTTGGAATATTTAAATATAAAATATTTAATTTATGGATTCGATACCCCAAGGTCTTATTAATTTTTAATGTTTCTTAAATAAATTTGCATACTTAACCTTTTTAAAATAACATTTCACACCAATTGAATTGAATTTTCAATCTTAGGTTCATATAATTAGACTAGTATGATTCTATCTTGACCTTCATGATAGGCAAATGAGTATATTAGTTGACATTGAATTTTCCATAATCAACAAAATGCACACATAGAGACTTAAATTCTTCCATTTAGAGCTATGGATAGGTCTTAAGAATCTTGATTTGTTGAGCCCAATATTTTTATATCCTTTGAATTTGGTATCTTTTGTACAGTATGTGAAAAGTAAGTAAATTATGTACTTTACAAAGATTTTTGTTTTAGCTTTATAATGATTTTGAACTAGTTATCATCCCCTTATGAATAATGTGTAGAAGATTACTTTGGAATCATATAAAACTCATGCTCAAATGTATTCAAGGGTATGGTAATATAAAAAACCTCATGGTGTGCCTCTAATTGGTTTCTCATTATGTTGATGGACATGTGACCACTATAGACCCCCTTTTTCCAATTAGATTAGAATGATGATCTCATATATATTCATTTCAAGAATTTCAAGTCTCAATTTTTATTTAAGTCTACCACCTTTATCTCAACATATTCAAGGCTCCAATTTTTTTCTTGACCATAGTCTATTTAACTCAAAGTAAAGGGGATATAAATTAAATCCAACCATCCAATATCTTCCAAAGTTGATATGGGAATAATATTTATATTGTTTCCAAAATCAAGATAAATATTTTTAACTTCATATTCTAAAAACTCAATATACATTATGGAATCCACATACCATGAATTCTTAGTCTTGACATACTAAACCACTTTATCTATTGTTTGTCTTCCTCTTTGCAAATAATCCAAAACATTATGTAATATATTTGTAATATTTTAGGAGATATCATCAATTTTTAGGGTAATTTATAGATTTAAAATTATTTTTAGATCTATGACTAGTCCATCATGTTTCAAGATCTAAATGATTTATCCATACTTTTGGGCATTTATAATATAGGATATACTTTAGTGGTATTCTAATTTTGTATTGAATTTAATAGTTTGGTTGCATCATTCATCATAAAATTATCTCTCATAGTTTTTGGATATTTGTCCTCTTACACTTTTCTTATCTAATTTTATTTAGGTGTCCCTAAGATGGAATACCTTGTTCCTTATATCTTTGATGCTAAATATGAATAGTTTGATCGATGATGATTTCATTGGTATCTAAAATCTCATTCCAAATGTGATTGGATTACTAAGAGTCTTAGATTCAATAATTAGCTATATTAATGTCCATTTTCCTTCTTATGCATACCAATTTTTTTATAGCTTCTTCAAAACAATTCTTACTTTTTGTTACTTCTTTGAATACTTATGAATTACTATTATCAGCTATTAAAATAGGCAAAAGAGATGCATCCCCTTGTAATTAAAACCATACCTAGACTATCCATCATTCCCACTTCTAAAATTTACTTCACTCTAAATTTATTCATTGATCATAATGATTTATTCCCTTATTATTCCTATTATAATTTATAATTTTATCATTGCTTCCTCAATGTATTATTAAGTTGTGCTTACTTCCCTTTTGCAACCTCTTCATGATTTATCCATTTTTTTCCTTCCTCTCTTTTCAGGTCTATTAATAACTTTTAGTCAATCTCTACATTATCTATAGTTTCTAAATTATATTCCATCTCTTTTAGTGATATTTGAAATTTAGATTTAGTTTCTTCTTCTGGAGGTCTAGTTCCTCCTATTTTCTTCACAACTTCCTTTCTACTCCTAATTTCAGCTACATCTGGTTCTTCCTCTTCAACAAAGTTTTGCTTGTTCCATCTTTCCTATTGTTAAAACTCTATTTTAAGCACCAAATTTATTTTATTATATTTATTCTCTATATTATCCAAAATTAAATTTTTTATTCAAGTTCCTTAGTTTAGTGCCTATTCTTTCATATCCCTCTAGTTCACATCCCCATATTTCCCTATGACTAATCCATATCGGTTGGAATTTATACCATGGCCTTTTTCACAAATAACATATTCAAAACCACATGGAATTACTCCAAAAAATTACTTCTAATCCATATAAAAAATCCCTATGAAAAGTCAAATGTAGTAGATACCTTGAAATAAATTCCATCACATACCCATCAATTGTAATATTCACCTAGTAGTAAATGAAAACAT
>JARHVA010004546.1:777500-785000 GCA_037957365.1 Torreya grandis | reverse complement strand
TGGATAGGGATTTAATATTCCTCATAATTTTAAAATAAAATTAAATCATGCTTTAGGCTTTTAGGCTTATGTACAAAGAAGCAAAGACAAAGAGATAAATCTTAAGAAGAGTGAAAGATGGAGTATGGGAGGTGTATGATAATATGTTGATTGTGATGAGAGAGAGTGTGTATAGGTATATTATAAAGTGAGATTGAGTTGTATAGAGCATATAAAAAATATATTACACAATTAAGAAGCCTATATAAGGCAAAATTTAAAAAAAAAAATAATAAAGAAGGGGAAGGGGATCAATTTCAAGAAGACTATCAGGGATTGAAGACATGTTATTAGATATAGGTGATGGTCTGATATCAGTGCATGTTGTCAATTATTTCAAGTGTATAGGTTTCCTATTCATTAAAATTTGTACAAAAAAACTTAAGAAAAAACACCTATGTTCATTTTAAGTACTAAAATTGAAATGTTTAAGACTTAAAAAATTCATTTTAGCCACCAAAAGGAAGTGTTTAAGGATTAACAAATCTAGATTCATTTTAAGAACTAAAATCAAATGTTCAAGATATAGAAATTATTTTTAAAACCAAAATAAAGTGTTGAATAATTAGCTAAGTTCATTTTAAACACCCAAAATTAAATGTATAAGACTTATCAAAACTCATTTTAAACACCCAAAATGAAATGTTCATTAGTCTAAACTTGAAAATTCATTTTATATTCCTAACTTAGACCTTCAAGGTTTAGAGAGTTTCCCCCCACTTTTAAGTACTTTTAATTATGAGAAAAAAATGTTTGGAAATATAGATCTTGGGTTTCATATTTTAAAAACACATAGATTGATATCAGTCAATTATGATTGATGTTGATTACCAAGGAACATATGCCAATTGATAATAACTAATATCAATTGATAAGGATCAAGATTGATTGCCTATGAACCAAAAGGTAAAATAAACATAATTTAAAAATGCTTGTTATCTTAAAATGAGATAAAAACTTATTAAAACCTATAATTATATGGTTAGATAGGGAAAATGCAAGTTAATAAAATCAAGAAATAATAATTATGAGTCCCAAAAAGTTTTAAAATCTAAGATTTGTAAGCCACCCTGACTGATGGCGTTCACCTAGAATTGATCTTAGTTAGGTATAACCAATGATAGTTTGGTAAAACTGATGCTTATTATGCCTAACTAATGTCAGTCTCTGTGTAGATCTGAGTTAGCATAAAAATAAAAAAATATGGCAAAAGTAAATCTAAAACTCTAATTTTAAAGATATTCAAGCATTCATTTGAAGAATTATGAGTTTCATCTTGGTCTCCTTCATATGTGGGGTGATTTATAATGTTCCACTAGGTGTGTCATTTGTGATCATATGAATTTGATGTAGAGAGGAGATTAGTATTATGTTAGAACATAAAATAATTAAATGAACACACTAACATGCTAAAATCTCTAGCCTATATCATAAGGGAGAATAATAAACAAAAAAAATGAAAAGCCCAACTAAAATATAAAGAATAAAGAGATCCTTAACTTCATTGAATGATCTAAATGATTTGTCATGTGGCTTGTTCAATTTGTGCTCAAAGAGTCTTTAGAAATGGATCTTGTCTATCTCCTTCACTCCATGACTTGTGGCTTGATGTTGGATTTGGATTGTGATTTTGTCATTATATCACTATAGATTTGAATCTTTCTATAAAACCAACTATATAACTTTATTCTATCTAAGCTCTCAATTTAGTAGGTAATGGCTTGTATTTATAGGCTTAGGAACTAACCCTAACTCAAGGTGAGATAGAGTGTAGTTTAAACTTTGAATGGGTTCAAACCTAACCTAAGTGATTTAATTAAACCTAGTAGAGTTAAAAGGTGTTAAAAACTAATGATTTGTAATGAATATCCATGGGTGAGATATTTTTATATATTTGCAAAGGCTTGACAATTAAACCCTAATAGAGTTAAAAGGAGTTAAAAACTCATGATTTGTAATGAATAGGCATGGGTGAGATATTTTAAAATATTTTCAAAGGCTTGACAACTCACAAAAGGTAATTATGAAAACCTAAGATATTCTTGATTTTTGAATAATTGCTCATGGATAATTCAACTAGGCATTTAATTTGGTTTAGAATCTTAATTAATTTTGATTAGAATTTTATAATTTACAATATTTGATTTAATTTCATGTGTGCACTTTCTCCATTGAATAGGTCTATATGCCAAATTTCATGTTACAATTTCATATGATTATTTGAGATGAATCTTTGAGAGGTTTTTGTTGCATATGGTAGGATACCATAATTAGAGATGTCTTAATAAGATTCTAAGCTTTCATGATTGATGCATAAAAAAGTTTGAGACATTTAGTGATTCTTAATCTTAATTTGTAATGGTTGGTAAGAATCGATCTAAAGTCCAGTTGAAGCCATTAGTGGCCAATTTTAGGTGTCTATAGTTTACCCCTATTTGGGAAGGTGTTTCAAGCTATAATCATAACAAAATATTCTCAAATATTAAAAATGTCTTATATGTTTATGAATTTAAATGACAATGGATAATATGTATGTACCCCCTCAAAGGAGTAGTTGGTAAAGGGGTTAGCATATAGTCTCTCCAAAAGAGGAAATAAGTGGACCAAATAGATGAAATGGGGTGGAAGGGATTGATTTTCCCATAGGCAGTTATAATCAATGGCATATGGAGGTACCCCAATTAGAGTAGACAAATAAGATGACTTGCCCATAGGCTATTATAATCATTGACATTGGTTAGATTAAAAAAGGTAATGATCTTCCCAAAGGTAGTTATAATCATCAAAAAAGGCTTAGGGTAATAAGATGATGATTTTCCAAAGGTGGTTATAATCATCAAAAGGGAAAACAATGGTTTACCCATAGGTAGTTATAATCATTGGTAGAATAAAAACATACCTTATTTGGGTGGATAAGGATAATGGTTTGCCCAATGGCAGTTATAAGTATTATCATAATGAAAACATTCCCTAAGCTAGGTAAAAGAAATATAATAATTTTCCCAAAGGTAGTTATAATCATTAACCCTCTTATGGATGGAAACATAATGATTTGCCTATATGCAATTGTAATAATTGGTAATGAAAGTGGTATGGTATACAATGATTTGCCTAGAGGTGGTTATAACCATTATATCATGATAATGGAAAACATGATACAGAAGATGATATAAAATTGGAATATAGGAAAAAGATGAACTTGGGCAACTTACGAATAGGGATATGCTCATCCAAACTAGTAAGGAGGAAAATTATTTTGTTGTTTAATTACTCTATTGATGATATAATTTTTATTAGATTGAGAATGTTGTAGGCACTGCGGCCAAGGAGATATATCATTTCTTCATCATCGTGTAGACTCTCAAAGCTAATTTTTGATATAGCATGTAACAATAGGTATCATGATAAAACACCATGATAACTTAGATGAAATATGCATAAGGACTAACATGTGATCCAATACTCAATTTAAAATAATGCACCAATGATAAAAACTATGATGACAATGTTGATATATGAATATGGATGGATTCAAGAATAATGTGCAAGGAATCACCTAATGAACACACATAGACTGAATTAAGGCACAATAATAATGCAAAAAAAAGTCAAAAAAATAAAAAACCAAACAAATAAATATTAAACAAAATAGAGAGAAATAACAAACAATAAATAATGGTTAATTACAATGTTAGTACAAATAACATGACATAAATAAGATGACAAACATTACCCATAGAAAATAGGAGACAACTTAACAAATAAATAAAATGGGGAATAAAAGAAAAGGAAGGGGGGCTTAGTTGTCTCTAGATGTACTAGGCAAGTTGATGCTACCTACATAGTTCCATGGATGTAAGATCCCACAAAAACTTCAGGCCAAATGTAATTTTCCAAGAAAATAGGATAGAATAAAAATGATGAGAAGAATAAAACATGATGGATGTGATATAAGAATATGGCAATGAACTCAAAAACTAGTGAGAGTGTGGGAAAAAAGGCAAATAAGGATGGGGAAAAGGCCAATAAGGATGGGGAAACTAAATGATAAGTGGCTTCTTGTGACTTAGTTAGGGTTCCTAGAATCCTTAAGGTAAAGAAGTGGTCAATATTTTTTGTTTTGGCTTTTCTAAAATTGTTTTTAAACATTTTTAGAAAATTTTAAACATCTTAACTTGATTGATAATGATGAGATATTAAATGGTCGAAGTTGACAAAATGGTAAAAGTGTTAAACCTAAAATTCTCACAAAATGGTGAGAGTATGGATTAGGTTGGTCGTAAAATGGAAAGAGCATTCAAGCTTAAATTTCTCAATAATATAAGATCATGGCTAAGGGGTGACTAAGTTGAACTCAATGTGAATCGAGTACTACCCACATAGTCCCAACATGGGACCTCAAGTCACTATAGTTATGCCTTATAATGGAGGAATATGACTAGTGTAGCAAATAATTCAAATAAAATAGGTAAAGTTGGTAAATGGCACACCACAACATAGGCATGGCAAGGTGGTACTTCAAGGCATGATAAAAAAGTGTTACCCCTAGTTTTCCTATAAGTGGTTATAACTTGGAAACAACAACATAAATCAATGATATTAATTTTCCCATAGGTGATTATAATTAATAACAAGATGGTTGGACAATAATTTTCCCAAAGGCGGTTATAATCAAGCCCAATTGGTATAGAATGGAACAAGAAATTAAGAATGTAACTACCAAAACTCTATCATACTACTCAAAAATATGACCTCTAATTAGAATAATTAAAATAAATTTTGAAACTTGATAATAATCTTCATGCTAAAAGTGGTCATGGAACTAATGGAAAGGAACCAAGGTCAAATAGTTTGGGTAGGGTGGTTAAAGGTCAATATAAAAGGTATGGTAGAATGGTAGAGTGATAGAATGATAAAATGGTATAGTAAAAAGAAGAAAGTAAATATTATGGTAAAATTTTAAAGGGTCCCCATAGATAATACACATAGTCTCTTAAGTGAAGTAATGATTGACGTGTATAATGTTTATTGGCTTATCAAGTTCATCCCTGTTTGGTGTAGCAAATTTGTATGTTCTAATTCCATAGTTTACAACAATGATGAAAGGACCTACCTAGTTGGGTTCAAACTTTCCTTTATGTTTCTTCTTGACTATGGTATCCTTTTGTTTTATTTAATAAAAAGATCACTAAGCTTAAATTCTCTATGTTTCACGTGCTAATTATAGTGGTCATGGAGTCAATTTTGGTATGTTTGTATATTGGTAACTATAGATAAGCATTTATCATTAACTCCAACTCTTGTAGGTAAGCTACTTGATGGTGTTCATCATTTAGGACATGATTTAAAGAGATGTAAAAATTAGGTAAGTCAACCTCAATGGTAAGAATGGTCTCAGTGCCATAAATAAGTGAATATAGATTGGATCCTATTAGAGTATGGTGATTGGTATGGTATGCCCAGAGGGTGTGGAATATTTGAAGGTGTCAACCATGGTTAACATCATTGATAGTACTTTTAAGTATGTTGATAATGCTTTTGCCTAGTCATTACCTTGTGGGTAATAGGTCATGGAAAAATGTTATTTAATCTTGTACTTGACACATAAAGATTTGATATCCTTGTTCTTGATTGATCTACCATTACCAGATATAATGTCAGAAGGGATACCATAATAGTAAATGAGATGGTTACATATGAATTTGGAAATTTTCTTTCCATTCATGTAAGTGAGGGGTATATCTTCAACCCACTTAGTGAAACATTTTGTGGTGGTAAGGATATGTTTATGGTCATCAGATGAGGTTGGGTTTATTTTCCCAATGAGATTAATGGCCCATGTAGAAAATTGCCATGGTGTAAGAATTAATTTCAAAGTCTTATTTGAGGCATGAATTAGACTAGAATGCCATTAACATTTATCGCATATTTGGACATAAGTAACTACATTTGTATCCATCATTGGCCAAACTACCTAGTATGTAGGATATTTTTGGATAAGATCACCCCACTAGTGTGGGCTCCACATACTCCTTTGTGAACTTCACATAATGCTAATGTATATTATACCAAAGTTAAACAATGAAGTAGAGTTCCATCAAAATTGTGGTGGTATAGGGATGGTTAGAGTAAGGTATAACATGTGAAATGGTGGATAAATGATTTAGATTATCTATGGGAAAGGTTTGGTGGCATTTTTAGAGGTATAATCAATGAGAGGGGTGGTGAAGTAGTGAGCCCAAATATTTTAATTTAAATCCTTTCAAACTATTAAATAATCAACATATATCAACTTAATCAAGCAACATTAACAAGAGAGCTCATTCATTCAATCCATACACAAGATCAAACACACAAGACATAGTTCTTGTGATAAACCATCATGAGGAATAAAACCCACTCTAAAGCTTGTAACACATGGAATACATGTCCTATAAGAGATTATAAACAAGATATTGGTCAAGTCCTTTTGACCTAGAACCTTGATTAAGTCCTTTTAAACAAAGGCCTTTAGTGAAACACCTATTTCACAAGGAGAAACTACCCCTAAAGAAGATCAAGTCCTTTAGATCCTCCTATGAAATTAACACCTCCACCTTATAACTTATGTCCTCAACACTTGGTGATGGATCTTTGACTTTCTAACCCCTATAAAAACTTGCTTTCTATCTCATACATGCCTCTCACATAGGCATGACATAATATCTTTCATTATTTAGTCAAACTACCCTTATATAAACACTCAAAACTATTCTTACATATTCAACCTTAAAAAATAAAATATCATTATCCTCTCTTTTTCAATTCAATGCACACTCCTCTCAAACAACCCTTACACAAGTCTCTTACAAAATCTAGAAACCATCTCATAGGGTTTCATTATTTATAAAGCATACATGATTATCAACACCTTAGTTGGCCATTAGGCATTCCTTAACACTTAATAAATTTCTCACATCAATACAAAACTCAAAACAATATTCATAGGTTTTCCATAATATCTATGGGTCACCCTTAAGTAGATACACCTATCAATTAGGCCCTTGTATCCCTTATAGGTCTCATGGAGACATATTCAGCTTCTTTCACACTTATTACAATCAAAAAAAAAATTCAAGATAACTTTAAAACACATGTACCAATGCCACATGGTCTATATTTTCCCTTTAATTGTTAACATCCATTGTGACACTCTTATTTTAACCCCTAATTAGCTCAAACACCTCTTTGTACACATAGTCATTATGAACAAAAACATAGTCAACTTATAACCCTTTATTCATACTAAATTTTATTTTTTAAGCCTTTATAATGATAAAATATGGTCCTCATGTATTTTAAAACATATTATAATATCTAATTCATCAATATATATCAAAAAAACATCAAAACAAGCTCAAACAATCTTCTCGGGTCACTTGCATTACATACCTGAAAACACAGTCAATTTTAAACCTTCAT